>WAAD01006653.1:0-22455 GCA_013389945.1 Fregata magnificens
GCCCATGGAGAAGGCCATGCTGGAACAGGTACACCCCAAAGTGACTGTGGCTGTGGATAAGTCTACGCTGCAGCAGGTATACTCCTGGAGAGACTGTGGCTCATAGGTAAGGCTCCACTTGGAGCAGGTACACCCCGAAAGGACTGCATTCTGTGGATAATTCCAGGTCGGAGCAGGGGCAAGGGGACAAGTTCATTGCAGTGTTAAACCCTATAACCTGGTCCAAAGGGACCAGGGGTAGAGATTGCAATGGAAATACCTTTAAACTGTTGTGACCCTGGATCTGAGTTGCATGTTATAGGAATGACTATAGCAGGAACCACCTGAACCAACATAGGAGAAGCCTTACGAGAAGCAGCGCAAGTGCAGCAGTGACCCAACCTGAGCTGGCTTTGGTGCCCAACAACTCCACGCAACACGCCACCTCTCCTGTCCTGAGTGACCACCACAACAGATGGAGCCCAAAGTCATGGACTAAATAAACTCAGTGGACATTTTGTGGACATTTGTAGACATTTTAAAGACATTTTATAGGGGTGGTCCATAGACTAAGGAAATGATATCTGTGGATTGTATCAAAGGATGGGAAGGGGGGCAGTGGGTAACGAGAAGGTATTAGATAGTGTGAGACCTGAGCATGATGTAAATTGTATGGAATAAGGGGTGGGGAATGTGCTGGTTTTGGCTGGGATAGAGTTAATTTTCTTCATAGTAGCTAGTATGGGGCTATGNTTCTCACCCCACCCCACCAGTGAGTAGGCTGGGGGTGCACAAGAAGCTGGGAGGGGACACAGCTGGGACAGCTGACCCCAACTGACCAAAGGGATATCCCATACCATATGACGTCATGCTCAGCATAGAAAGCTGGGGGAGGAAGAGGGAAGGGGGGACGTTCAGAGTGATGGCATTTGTCTTCCCAAGTAACCATTACGTGTGCTGGAGCCCTGCTTTCCTGGAGATGGCTGAACACCTGCCTGCCCATAGGAAGTAGTGAATGAATTCCCTGGTTTGCTTTGTTTGCATGTGTGGCTTTTGCTTTGCCTATTAAACTCTCTTTATCTCAGCCCAGGAGTTTTCTCACTTTTACTCTTCTGATTCTCTCCCCCATCCCACTGTGAGGGGAGTGAGCAAGTGGCTGTGTGGTGCTGAGTTGCCGGCTGGTGTTAAACCATGACAAGGTACAATCATGCTGAAGCCAGAAATGGGTAACAGTTCAAGTAAAGGTATTTGTCTCTGAAAAGGAATTGTTTTTCTACATACCTGTCCAGTCTCCTACTACTTTAAGGTGGACCCCAAACGTTGCTTTGGTATCTGTAGGGCACTAAAAATATTAAATATATTAAGGACCACTTCTGAGTAACAAGAAAATAACAAAATGCATTCAAAGTACAGTTGTTAAGACAGAACCTGGTGTAAATAAGTCATTCCTGAGCAGCCATACCAGCAGTTGTACTCTTTAAAAAGCAAGCCTAGCATCAGTACAGTTCAGGAAGCCGAGAATGGCTAGTCTCCATTCAGTCTTAACCCTTTCTTCTGGCGACAGAGGAGTTTGGGATGGGCTTGTCTAGGGCTATGATTTGGAACAGCCACTTCACTAAGCATTACTCAGCAATGATACCAACTGAGGATACAACAGCAGAGAAATACTCCCTCTACTATTGACACTTATAATTCAAAATCAGGAACTGCCCCACTGCTCCTAAATCAAGGCATTTAAGGGGCTTCTGGTTCTTGAATGTCAGGGCACATGTTTCCAAGCTGATCATTCTCAAGTGACGCTTTCTCCTAAACAGAAACTGAGATTTTGCTGCACTTCACAAGAGCTTAGAGTTCGCAAAGAAAAAACACCAGATAGCATGGCACATCATAAAAATCACTTTGCAGCCACCATTCTCTCACTCTGCACCTGTGCCCTCACCTTGGGGCTACTTACTGCTGACTGTCAACACAGGAATGATATCATTTACAGTCTTATCCACACCATGGTATCTAAAAACCTCCATTCAAGCCATGTCAAAGGTCTAAGGAGCCCCCTCAGTTTTCTTCCTTGTTAGGTACAGGGAGATTTCAAATGCACTGTCTGGACAGCTTTTGCAGGTACACCAAATGATTTCACACATAAACAGGACAAGCAACTATTCCTCAAAAAAAGATTTTTCACTTTCCTTCTATAAACCAACACCATTGGTTTCTTTTTGATAGAAGATATTACTACTGAGTTTTGACACCTTTCTTAGAACCTGTTAATGACTGACTCAAGCTCCATCATGAATCCAACACCCAACAGATGACACTCCTGCCTTTTTTTTCTACTGCTACAGACAAATACGAATTCTGAGGAGAGGGCTTAAATTCAAGGAACACATCTATATTATAAATAAAACAAGCCTAACTAGTGAATCCAAGTACCAAATACTCAATCATCCACCACACTTGTGAGGTCACTTCTTGGCTCTATTCTGGACCATTGCCATTAATGTTCCCAAGATAATCTGTTGTGGAGTGGGAAACCACTGGCCTCAGGGCTGAGGATCAGTTCCTACCAGTTCCTCATTTAGCAGCAGACACAGACAAAAGGTTAGTATTCTCTACATCTTGGCAAACGTAGAACAAGGAATACAATGTCCCAGCTAGTCACTATTTTCCTGAAGGCGAAGAGCATTCTTGTTAAGAGTACTGATTACTAGACAGACTGATATTTAATTCCTTGCCATCTTTCAAGTTTTCCTATAAAAATTTGGCACAGAAACTTAGAGACAGAATTATTTCAGCAAGTCTTAGCCTTCAAAAAAATGGCATCAAGGGAGGGATGCAGGCAAACCTCACACAACGAGGCCAGTATTTGCTATGGCTGGTTGCAATGTCTTCCAACAAAAATATCAAGACCAATTCTCCATATAAAAATAGGTAAGCGGCCTCTCAGCTAGAAAGTTGCATACTGGCAGCAAAAAGATCTGCTCTCTTGGGGGCTTCTGTAAGAGCCTTTAGAGGAGTTTATTTTTCAGTCTGGGCTGTCCCAGGGCTCTCTGTGTTTCACAGGCGGTTGAGTGATTTTCTTAGTCCAACTACGCACAGTCCCATTTCAGCACATCTTCTATAAAATTGTCTTTCATTCCCTCCTTCCACTGAAGTTAATGGCAGAATATCCCTTGTCTCCAGCCAGAATAGGTTCAAACCTTTTATCCTTTACATTACCCTTGTGACTAACTCCTTTCTGCACTACTTTGAAAAATTATCCAATAAAAAAGAGATTTATTTCTCTTTAGAGTTCAGGAAGCCTATTGTAATACCTATAACTGGGTATGAGAGTTCCTCAGAGGGTTCTGGAAAAATCTTATTGTGCTGCTAAATCTTACCAAAACAAACACACCCATCACCTAGGCTACAGAGAGTGAATTTCCCCCCGTTCAAGAGAAAGATTGACGATGGTCCAGTGAAGGGCCACCAAGACAATGAGAGGATTGGAGAACCTGACATACAAAGAGAGCTCAAAAAGGGAATGTGCTTGTGTAACCCACAGAAGAAAAGGATCAGGGAGATCACCGTCTTCCAATACCTAAAAAATAGCTATAGAGAAGATGAAGGTGCTCTCTTCACCACCATGCATGGTGACAGGACAAGAGACCAGGGGCACAAGTTGCTTCAGGGGAAATTTCATCTAGATATAAGAAAAATATTCTTCATCATGGAATAGGCAGCCAGAGAAATGGTGCAATTTCTCTTGCTAATTCAGCTTCACAGGTCCCTGCATAACCTAATCTACAGCCCTTGCACCAGAAGGTTGAAATAGATGATATCCAGAGGCCTCTTCCAATTTAAGACTTTCCTATGGAACTGTAGTTTTAACTTTGAAAATTTTATTTATGTTTTTATTGCACAGAACACTTATTTTACCTCTCTCATCTCCATAAACGCAGTTAAGTCTCCAAATTGTGTCTTTTTCCAGACTGCTAGAGAATATATTCCAGAAGCTTAAGAAAATACTCAAAGACAGTTTTTCAGAAGTTTAATCATGAAAGTGGGTAAACTTTCCCATGTTATTAACAGACCACTGGGCATGCATAATGAAGTACAGTGAAAATATCCTCTTATATATTTAACCTTCTTCATGAAATCACAGAATCGTAGGATAGCTGAGACTAGAAAGCACCTCTGGAGACTGGCTACTTCAATCCTCCTGCTCAAGCAGGGTCTGCTGGCCCAGGACAGTGTCCAGCTGCACTCTGAATACCTCCAAGGGTGGAGACTCCACAGCCTCTCTGGGCAACCTGTGCAACCCTCACAGAAAAAGTGGGTTTTTTCTTACATTCAGATGGAACCTCCTGTATTTCAGTTTGTGTTGTCCTGTCACTGGGTGCCACTGAGAAGAGTCTGGCTCTGTTTTCTTCACTCCTCCATCAGTTCCAGCTCTCTCAGCCTCTTCTCATGAGAGATGTTCCAGTTCCTTAATCATCTTCATGGCCCTTTGTGCTCCAATAGGTCCGTGTCTTTCTTGTACTGGGGAGCTCAGAATTGGACACAGAGCTCCAGATATATCTCACCAGTGCTGAGCAGAGGAGAAGGGTCACCTCCCTCGACCTGCTGGCAGTGCTCTGCCTAATACAGCCCGTGAGGCTGTTGGCCTTCTGTGCTGCAAGGGCAAATTGCTGGCTCATGCTCAACTTGGTGTCCACCAGGACCCCCCAGTCATTCTCTGCTGAGCTGCTTTCCAGCCAGTCAGTTCCCATCATGTACTAGTACCTGGGGATATTCCTCATCAGAGACAGGATTTGGCAATTCCCTTTCAGGATATTCATGAGGTTACTGTCAGCCCATTTTTCCAGCCTCCTTCAAATGGCAGCACAACCACCTAGAATATAATCCACTCTTCCCAGTTTTGTACCATTTGCAAACCAGTATTGACCCCTTAGGTACACCACTACTGACTGTCCTCCAGCTGGACTTTGTGCACACTTTGTGTGTCACAATCCTCTCAGCCCAGCTGTTCACCCAGTTTCCCACCTACCTCCCTGCCCATTCATCTACTCTGCACTTCATCAATTTCTCGATCAGGATTTTATGAGAAACAGTGTCAAAAATCTCGTGAATTATGATGCTCTTGTCCATTTTACATATCTAAGTCTCTGATCACCTATTTTACTTTTAATTTGCCGTATGCCACCTTTAAAACACTGCACAGCTAAAAACTGCTTCAAGATCCTTATTACAGTCAGCTCATATGCTCATTTAAACTGACATCTATTTATGTTCTATGAAGACAAGCACAAGCTGAAGCACCCTCTTGAATTGGAAATCAAGAGAATAAGCACATGAACCTTGGTCAAATAAAGGCATATCAAAGTGGCCTCAGCAATGCATGATGTCGTCTCTGCAGCTCTGAATGAAAACAATTAAAATTGTTTTTAAAATGTGTTTTCGCAAATAGTACTTGGATTTCCCCCTGCTCCTTTTAATCTGGGAGCCCTAAGAAAGAATCCAGCGACTATTAACTGCACTGTGGCGAGAGCTGCACGCAGCCCCTTATTTTTTCCTTACTGCCCAGTACACTGCCCAAGAGGAAATTGTAAAGATTAGCCAATCTTGAAATAAAAAAAAATACTTTCTCATAGTTCCTTCTCCTTAAACAAAAAATGTTTTCCAAACAGGTAAATCACTAACTTTAATAGTCTGCAATGAGAAGGGACATTAGACATTGTTAAACAAAAGGTCCTTCTGCATTTTGAAGAGTTAAATGAACCCCATTTGCCACACTCATTTGATTAAAATGCTATGGTACACAAATTAACTGTGGCAGATAGTGTAATTAAGTGACGCTATGTTAATCTTATTCTAACCTCAAGCTATCTATGCCTTTAAAAAGTGAAAGATTTTACAGGTAGGAACGTCTGCGCTAATCAGGTTATCTGCCAGCATTTGGCCATCCTCCAAAAACAATTGAAAACCAAAGGAATTCTGTTTAATTTAATAGAGCTGTGCAGAGAACAAAGAGAAACCAAACTATGTTCCTGGCATTGGAAAGTTGGTAGATTTCCTCAGAGCTGTTAATCACATGTGAGCAATTTTACAATGCCTATTTTTATTTTACTTTTGTATGTATTTTCACATTCAGAGCAGTGAGAATAGTATTTTATACATAGATAAAACTTATGGAATACAGATTATTCTATATCTTGATGAAAAAACACCTTTCTATATATCTTTTTTTCCTTTTTTTTCAAGCTAACTTGAAACGCAAATGCAAATTATCACATAGGGAATTTGCAACAATCCCTGGATAACTTTATGCTTATAAACCACCAAATTAATTACACTCACCAGTAGCTGAAGCTCTACTATTTATCTCTATGCTGAGATAAAATATGGATGATAATTTTTAATAATCTTAATAATTTAATTAATGTTTAATGCACTACTAGGTTAATACATACTTGAAATGTATATTATTTATCAGTTTTACATTGTGAACACAATTCTCAGTTGTCCTCTATGCCTTGCTTTTATATGAACCCAAAGTGAGTGAACTAATTCCTGTTAGATCATAGTGGTAATACTTTACACCCTACTCTATATTGGTATAAAAATCTACTGTAGGCAATGAGCAGTGGAGAAATCTCTGGATATGAGAGCACAACATATAGCAAATGAAAACGATGCTATCAGCATCTGTGTTCCCCACTTAGAATACCCCAAATATTTAGCATCACTGGTATCTACTCCCGGTCAAGAATCCTGCCCAAAACAAGAAACAGGACAAACCTCATTGAAACAATTTTAATGGTATTAAATACTATTGAAATACTGTAAAACACTATTTTTGGACCTAGGGCACAGGGAGTTGGGCTGAGTCAACAGCAAACTAGCAAGAAAATAGAAAGTTAATTCCTGAAAGTTTCCAGTTCTTCTGTACATCTCTACCATAAGAACTGTGAAGACTCTTTAGAGAGATGTTAGGTTTTGACTACAGAGCTGTCACAGAAGCGCTGATGCATACACCAGGATTAACATGGCAGAATATCTATTATCAGAAAAAAGGAGACGAAAGGGATGCCCAAGTTATGTACCCCCATGTGGCTCTGCAAATAAAGGTCCTCACAAGTTCCTACGGAGATACTGCTCCCAAGCTGATGCACCACAGTAAACACCAACTTCTGTGTTTGGTGCTGTAGTAGGTGGCCTGAATAGTGCCCAAAGTTACAAAGAAGATCTGTGCCACAGCTGGAAGAACAAAGTGAAACCTCATCTTTGTCTGATTTTGGGAACTAAAAAGCTCACTGCAGAATTTGTTTAAATAAAGGGAAACTCCTTCAAAGAAGGCTTTCACTTTGGGGAAAAAGCCACGATATGATCCTAATATGGATTTGCAGATATCCTGGCAGGGACGGTAAACACTGCTGAGCCCCTGATCTGCTTCCATGCCTCTGCCTGCCTGCCTGGGTGGACCAGCTGCACTGCAAACCCCATGTCATCAGCCCATCCCTGCTCCAGACTCAGACAAACCCTTACACACATCAAGAAAAACACATTAAAGACTAAGCATGTTTGGGAAAAAGGCAGGATTGGGTGGTGGGGGGTGGGGGAGAAGAACTAAACACAACCAACTTATTTTCCCTCCCATAGAGGTGGGGGGCGGGGGGAAGAAAAGGTTTTCAACTTTGTCAACTGACAAGAAAATGTGAACCTCGGAAGCTCAGTAAGCTGTAGCTTGTCTGGTTTCATACAGAACTGATATAAACATTCCTAAAATGATTCATCCTGACATTAGAAAATGGAGAGGAGTGATGACAAACACAGGCATGCTATATAAAGGTAGCCAAAAAATAGTAGCTAGACTTCAGTCTGACTCATAGGAGGTGAACTCTGTTACACTGGGCTACCCCTGTTTTAACTAATGAATCCCATAAGAAGCAAATTTCAGAGGAAAAAAGTTAACCTGAGGAGTAACTCTTTTAAACACATCTCTGCCTCAAAGGCTAGGAGATTCTCTAAAATGGCTCTGTTTATTTTCCTGTTTTGTGTTACTTTACAGATCGGATTTTGTCTAAAAGCTTTCCCTGTTAGAGACTTGGCCTTACAGCTATCCTAATTTAACTGGCAGACATCAGCAGACATTATAACATCTCTAAACATTGGGAAATCCTAACCATGGAACATGATTTAAGTATCAAGGGTGTCTGGCTGATCAAGGCAAGACCACCATGCTTTGAATACTCATTGCTTCAGCCAGAGTCCTCCCCTTGCAGAGCTGATTCCTTGCAAGCAGCCCAGCTGCGGAAACATATCCCAAACACTTTTCCCTTTTGCTTTCCATTCCTTTATGCTCCTTGTCGTACAACCCCAAACACCTGCAGCCTAGCTAGTGGAAAAAACACACCATAACACTGTGGTATGCGGGATGCTCAGGATGCATCACTGGTCAGCTGCAGTGCCAAAAAGGATCATTCTGGTCATCTGGGGTCTAACTTTTGTAACGTAAACCACAAACCCACACCCACTAATTCCTGTGAGTCTGTAGTTCAGCATTTGCTACTTCACTCCCTGCAGTCTCAGTTGTTAAATTATTCTCAGAGTTCAAAACAATCTTTTTGTTTTAGGTCTCAATCTATGAGCATTTGTTCCTTGATTTCACTCTTGCACCACAAGAAAACACAAACCTTTACTGTAATACATGTCTTAGGATTGTAAATAGGCCACCAATAGGTGTAAGTGTAAAATACATATAATGTTGCATAAAATATAGACATTATTGAATAAATTATATGAAATTACTTTATTTGTTTTCTAGAAAGTCTGTAATAGCCCAACTGCTACTCTACTGCTGCTATGGATGCACCACAAAGATACACTTCTACAGACTAGTCAGTATTTCTTTGCCTCTGCAGCTCAACCAAGGTAAACAACTTGCTGACTACCGCTTCACCCCAGCAGACACATTACATTTCATAGAATCATAGAATGCATAAGTTGGAAGGAACCCATAAGGATCATCAAGTCCAACTCCCTATAACACAGTAAAAATGTTTCAATCCTAGCAATATTCAGCCAATATAATTTATGCATTTCAAGTTGCTAGCTAGTGGAAAAAACAAACCACAACCTTATGGGATGCTCAGGATGCAAGCCTTTGTCTCTGAAGGAGTAAAAGGCAGTAGAAGGCATTGTTTCTGCCCAAGGCTGCCTCTCCGAGTCCTCCAAGGGTATGCGGACACATTGCCAAGCAACACTGCGCCAAGCTGACAAATGCATGAACAAGGAAACTGAATGGCACAAAAGGCTCCTTCTCCATCATCCCCGAGCAGAAACTATGGGCGATCTCCAGACTCGTGCTAACGGGCTCCCAGTGGTGCGAGGCACTCATGGAAAGAACCATCAAAGGATCAATAGGTTTTCTAGTCAGATCACCAACACCTTCAGGAACGCTGTGTCCCTCCAAACTACCCTACCAGCACACACAGTATTTTGCCAGGTTAAAGCACAGATTGCAGCCAGTCAGCTGGTCTTAATTTTAGGACAGCAAGAGGCAGGGCACTTCATTTCCTCTAATTCTTTGTCCACATGTTAACTGTATTCATGCTTAAAAGTTGTGCTTGTTTTTTTCATTTTGATGTTCTCCTGCACTTCCTAGACCTTTCTCTAACCTGACCTAGCAGCTAACCTAGAAGCACTACCTCTGATGGGAGAAAACACACTTCTCTGCTAAAGTCAGTAGATGCTTGTTATATATTGTAAATTTACTTTCATAATATCAGTGTAACAATTTCTGTGTTCCCCTGATCCAAAAGAGTCAGATTTGTAAGTTTAAATGAAAGTGAAGGTTTACTTAGGGTTTTTATACAGACCCCTAAACTATTAAGCCCAAAACCAAACCAAACCAAACAAACAAGTCTAAGGCAGTACTACAGGCATCTGAAATATTAATCTAGTCTATTTTTGTTTTACTTAAATTCTTTGTCAAACAGCTGCTAGATTTTCTACTTCTATGAAGAGCAGACAAGCTCTAGGGATTTCTTTAGTTTGCCAGCAAGATACTTCACAATATCTGCATTTCCCAAAAGCTCTGTAAATCATCTCATAAAGACAAGTTTCGTAACCACTTGCACAAGATATTTAACAAATCTTATTAGAATGTCATCATGTTAGATTTTGTTTTTATTGTATTCCTCTGTCAGTATGAACTTAGCTCTTGATGTCCTTACATACTTTTTACTCAGGCAAACTTCCAACAACTTTTCAATTTTTTTTTATGAAGCATTTCAGAATTTGGCCCCTAGGCTTTTCCTGTTGTGGATAGTTTATTTCTCAAGTTTACAGTACAGGACATGTGTTTCTCCATCATCTCTAGTTTTGCTCCTTGCGCAGTAGAAAATTTCTTGCTTAAAAGCAGCTTAGAGCTAAAACTTCACTGCTAGACTGTTAACACCTTCACTGATTTTAAATGAACTCTGGATTATCCAGGGATAAAGACAACCTTGGCTCTACAAAACACTGGTTTTCTCTTACAAAAGCAAACGTGTTACTCCTGACGTTGTTTATACTCATCTATTATTTGCTGAGACCTTTCCCACAAGGCATCAAGCCCAAAAATGTAAATGTACAGATCAGGGCCATCATCCAGTAATCCCATCATGCCTAAATCCAGATACCAAATGGACTTAAATAGAGGTGGAGGTAACAAGGAAAACTCAATCTACAAAAAATCAAACCAAACCAAAACAAAAAACTTAAAGGTAGAAAATGTATGAAGTAATAGCTCTGAAACATTTAGGTACAGTACTATAATTTGTCTTGTACATCCAGAATCCTCTTTCAGGTAATTCTTCTACCTCCTCTGAGATGATTAATGGACTTAAGAGTTTCTCTGCCTGGGGTTCAATAATTATTACTTTATAGAATTTTAATTTGGATACTAATCAGACAAAATATCCTTCCTCATAATATATATTTGGATTTTGTCTGTGGATCTATCTGCATACGCAAACTTGTCCTCTCCCCTCCTCAAAGCTCAGCTTTGACTTATTAAAAAACGCACACATACTGGCCCTCTAACTTGCTATATGCCGTAAATGACATAGCAAGGATTTGACCATCCATGAATATGAGCAGAGAATTCAAGTCGTATGGACTCTTTCTTTTCTTACTCATATAGAACTGTATGTGGAAGGCAAGGAAGAAAGATGTCACACTACAAATCCTCCTGATGTGATCTGCTTCAAATTAACCATCTGTACAAAAAGATGGAGAACCAGAAAAAGGGCAGAACTTCTTGGAGCCTTTTATTACCACACTCTTCCAACTTCTGCTTCAATGGGATTTAAAAGCAGATTTGTTATGCAGCACTGAAGTAGGGGAGGTCAGAGCACATTATAACACAGGAGAAAATTTCTAGTTTCAAAGAAAGTTTCAAACTACCTGTTGCAGGTAGTTGATCTCCGCTTACCTGCTACCAGAACTACGATCTAGACATTGAATGATGAGCCAACACTCTTTGGAGGATCTGAAGAAGCAGCCACTCATGCTAAGATAAAGCAGATATTTCATAAAGTTCTGGAGTCTGAAGGCTGGGATATTTGCTTTGGGTTCTTTGTTTTGGTTTTATTTTTTGCTTTATATGTGCCACTTCCATGCCATCTGCTTCTATTAACTCCACCTCGTGAAGCTACTAATCAGTGGATATGCAGAGTACGTCTTAAACAGAGAGGCAGAGAAAGCTTAACAAGAGTTTATGCAAGTTATCTGTGTCCAAGTAGCAACAAGAGTATCTTGGGATACACAGATGTGTTAATTAAAAAAAAAAAGTCACCAAAGGACAACTTCAGTGCTAAAACAGTACTAATCTGAAAAGACAACAAACATCAAGCTCAGGATATATATCTCTTGGAATGACAAATGAGGTCCTGGACAGCTTTATAGATATGAGTAAAGTACAAGGACATTTATCCAAAATACTTAAGGTTGCACTGCTCACAGGAGCAGAAGAGACAGTACTCTTCCTACATAGACAGTCAACTTCTTACAATGTAGATTAACATCTTCACATTAAGCCTTTTATCTTAATAACAGGTGGCTTTTTAATTGTTTCCAAAAGGGATTCTGGATGCTTAAAGGGGAACTGCAGGACGGGATGGGGCATCCTACCAATGGTGCTGCGTCAGGAGAAATGATGGAGAAAGCAATGAAATCTCTGTCTCAGGTCAGTTAGTGAAGGTTGACGTATACAGACCAGGCAATGCTTTTCTCTGCCTGAGGAGCCCGAGCTTCGTAGGCTAAGATTTATTGTTGCATCACTTCCAACAAAATGATGTCCCGAATCTCAGAGAAATTCAGTATGGATTATGTGCCTGAGTGACTTCAATGAAGAAAGGAATTGTGGTTGGGTCATTGAAATCACTAGACAAGAACTACAGAGTGCAGAATTCACTTCCCAGAAACTCCTAAAGCCTCCCTCCTCTCCAGCACCCACAGCATCTGAGGGGGGATTCCCAGGGACTAAGTCTAGCACCTTCTCTAGTCAATGCAATAATGTGATTCAGAGGATTTAAGGTTTGGCTCCTGTCCTGAACGGCTCTTGGAAGAGTCTCTCGCCCTCGTAGTACAGAAGGATGGATTAGCCAAAAGCACTCTCCTTTGTCTGTTTTGCATGACGAGAGTGCCAGTCTAGAGGAGGTGTTGTCTCAGTGTCTACATATAATGCATAAAACTCTTGACGTCTCATATCTTGGGTGCTAAGGTAATACTTCAGATATCTTGTTATGATAAAGTGCCAAAATACCAGAAAAGATAATTTGTTATGCATGCACACAATTGACAGAAATGAAAGAGGACAATCCCTTGAGACCTATCATTTCAGCTGAAGAAAAAAATACCAATTACTATTCCAAATAGCAGATCTATATTGTTGCCATAAAACAAAACTTAATGAAGCCTTTCCATCAGCAGTTCAACTTCAGCAAAGAGGATACTGCAAACTGACTCATTCAATCGCCACAGCACCTGCTACGCTTTCCTCCATAGCCACCACTGTAAAAGGCAGCAGTAAAGAAGCTTTGATGAAAGACTCAGTTTTCTACTGCATGTACCACTGGGACTGATTTTCTTTTCTCCTCAAAGGTGATACTTCTAGTTTAGAGATGTTACCCACTGAAAGAACAGTTTTGAACAGTTCATACTGTTCCTTGCATGCACCAGAAGGAAGGATTTTAAACTGTAAGCTATTCAGCCAGCAGTTTAAGTGAGCTCTGAATTCACACCAACCACAATGGCAGAACAGTATCTCCTATCTTTGTGCAATGTAAATTTCTGTTCCAAAGGGAAAAGGGAGCATGACAGCAGCTAGTGACAACCAAAACTGTCACAAATTCGAGATAACAGATTATTTGATCCTGCATTTGTGGATGTTTGTTGCAGAGCAGAAGTTTTTACCAAATCTCAGATCTGAGCCACCTCCAAATTTAGAAGGATTCATCTCTTGGTCTTGTCCTTATTTCAAGGTCTGTCACAATCTAAGTTCCATATGAAGTGATGTAACTGTTTCCTATCTTCTTTTGCCACAAGCAAATCAACACTACTAAAACAACAAGGTTAGCACGCTTTATGAGGTGCTGGGAGTAGACACCAGTCTTTTGGTAGACAAGCAGTCTAAACTGCAGCTTGTGAGAGGTTGTGGCTTCCATTGACTCTGCAGTAGATTCAGCAGAGACCACATGAAAGGACCCAGCACATCTTCTGAAGCACTTAACATCTGTAAAACACAAGGCTATTTCCATGAGGCTTACTGCCAAGCACTTCATGCCAATGCAAGAAATTCCAAAAACATAGCAGAAAAGGTGACTTCTCTTTTAAGACACTAATATATATTCTAAACAGGAACCTACTTCTGAAGTCATTCATTAGCAAAAAAAGGAAGCGTGCAGCCATAAATGGCCAGTACTACGGTTTCATGCTGCTGCAAATAATCAGTAGTGTGGTTAAGTGTCTGGAAAGAGAGGGAACTCAATACTAAGTGGAAAATGTACAATGGAGATGGAAGAAAGCCAATGCTACCATAAACTGCAAGCCTGAGTCTCTTCTTGTTCACACAAGTTAGAACAAAGAGCAACCATAAGGAAGTCAGAGGAAACAAACACTTTCCAAAATGTAAAAAAGAAGATGGAAGAATCTCCATAAACTAATTTTTTTTCTTAGTTTTGATAAGAGGTGGGGCTTTGTATACTAAAGCAAGTGGAAGCAACGTTTTGGATATATGAACTACAATGAAGGACCATCCTCACTTCTAGGAATTTGTACTACGCTGATGCTTGTTTTCTTTTCCAAGGGCTTTAAAGATTGCTATAGACAATGACATTTAAACTGTATTCCACAGCAGATGAGTTCCACACTTTCTTCCACAGAAGTGTAAAGAAATGTCAGTCTTGGGAAGCAAAGCACTAAAGGGAAGATTTCTGATGTTTCTTTGGATGGTATGATCTCCAGACCATATTGTGCATTTGGTCTGAAAGACAAATCTCCTTAAAAGAGTTCATCAAGTGGAAACACACAAAATAATCATTTGTCCCTTTACAAACCCTCAACTAAAATATTTATTTACAGAAAATATTTCTCCCCGCTACAGATGAAAATATTTTGGAGATGACTGTATTCTGCTCAGATTCAACTGTGAGATGCAATAATATCCTATCTAAAATAAGTAAACTGGACACAAGGGAGTACAGGACTGAAAACGCTACTCACACTGTTTTACACAGCACAGTAACAGTTCTGTACGGTTGTGTATAGAAACTGGTGAAAGAAACACAGTAAAACATGTTAAAAAGAAAGCATTTTGTCAAAATGAAATCAAAGAGAATGCAGCAAGGAAGACACTATGAAGCTAGTACCTCACCATGAACTACCTAGAACTGGCCAGCAGGTCACATGCGGGAATCCCAGACATGGAGTTAAAAAATGCCAGCTTCCACATTGGTCATGAGAGAAAATTGGGATCTCCGAGCGCCTGAACTTCAGAGTGTACAAGTGACATTGACAGTAGGTCGAGGGAGCTGAGGCCTCCCCTTTACTCAGCACTGGTGAGGCCACACCTGGAGCACTGGGTCCAGTTCTGGGCTCCTCACTATAAGAGAGACATGGACATGCTGGGGAGAGTCCAACCAAGGGCCATGAAGATGATGAAGGCACTGGAGCATCTCTCCTATGAAGAAAGGCTGAGGGAGCTGGGACTGTTCAGCCTGGAGAAGAGAAGGCTTAAGGGGACCTTATCAATGTATATAAATTTCTGTATATAAATTTATTACCTGAAGAGAGGGTGCAAAAAGGATGGAGCCGGGCTCTCTTCAGGGGTGCCCAGTGGCAGGACCAGAGGCAATGGGCACAAACTGAAACACAGGAGGTTCCCTCTGAACATCAGGAAACACTTTTTTACTGTGTGGGTGACTGAGCACTGGAACAGGTTGCCCAGGGAGGTTGTGGAGTCTCCATCCTTGGAGATGTCCAAAAGCTGTCTGGACATCGTCCTGGGCAACTGGGTCTAGGTGGCCCTGCTTGAGCAGGGGGGTGGGACAGGGTGATCTCCAGAAGTCCCTTTCAGTCTCAACCATTCTGTGATTCTGTGACATGAAGCTTTTGACAGCAAAGCCAGGTCACAGGTTAGCAAAGCAGCCAGACTGGCAGCTCTGAGTTCAGAGCAACATGGATTTTGCTTCTCCAAATTCTTGTGTGCATTTTGCACCAATGACTTCTGCTCATTCCTTCCATCAGCAAGGGGAAGAATGCTTTCAACTGACAAAAACGAAAAGAAAACAAACACCACTGCACGCATTTCTGAACAACGCTTACCTCTTTACACTCACTCGGTTACGATTCAGAGCTCCCTCTGGCTCCAAGTGAAACACGTGGGAGCTTTGCCAGAGTGCAGTGGGAGTGGGTTCAGGCCTCCCAGTGTTTTCCTCCACCCCAGTGTTATGTAAGAAATTGAGCTAAACTGTAAATATTACACAACCTTGAAAAGGGAAGGGACTAGTAAAATATCTGCATGACTCCTTCAAGCTGACTCACCCCTTCCTTTCCACTTTTGCTTACAGTCCTTGCTTAGAGTATAAAGATATGCCCGAACTGGTCAGTTCTTGTCTTTTAAGCATACTCCAGGCACAGTGAGATGTTTCATCAGCTTAGACAGGACATCACATAGAGCCTAAGCAGGACAACAGCACCAGGAAGAAGGCTGCAGCCCTCCCCCTAGCTCTGCTGCAGCCATCGCTGCACTGCACTTCCAGCATCCAAAGCCCCACGCAGCCCCTCGTGCAGCTCTCCCTGTGGCTCTGAGCCCCACGCTCCTACACCAGCCTAGAAGAATAACCCAGGAATTATCATCATCCAACAAAAGAAGCAGCAGTAGTGTTCCAGCTTGCCTGGTAACTACAAGTAGGTCAGATGGGAGCAGAAAAAATACTGAGTTAAGCTATTGCCTACACACTCTGTAAGCACACTTCCAAGTCTGGCATCATATTAACAACAACAACAAAAAAAGCTTTCTAAGCAGGACAGCAGCCCAAGGCATATTCTATGACCTAGAAAGACATGTGGAAATGACTGTCCCCTGCTTAGGTTGGGCAAAAAGGTTGTCATAAACCTAGACATTTCAAATCCTCATTATGCTGTAAAACAGCTGTTTACCCAATAACAGCATTTCTCCAGCACAGTTGACATTCTACCAAAATATGTTTGTGGCAATAAAAATGAAGCTCAGTAACTCAGTGGTAACTTCATATCTTGTAATAGTTAAAACATGTATGCATCTTGAAGGATATGCTGTTATGCTGAAGGACATGAATGTACTTTAAAGTGTAAAGCATTGAGCATGAACAGAAATTGCCTGGTCTAGTATTACATACTTAAAATATAATGCATTGTGCATAAGTGGAAATTGCTAGTTCTAATGTTACATATTTTATACATGACTGTACAAATTACACAAACTGTAATTTACCAACCAGACATATATCTGAAATATACTGCACATTATCTGAATATAAATGAGTTATTTATATTCACTAAGAAAACTCAGACTCACAACAAGAGATCTATTTTCCATAGCTCCTAGACCTAGAAGGTTTTGTGCAAAAATCATTTTTCATAACATGCACTATTATAGTACACCATTTTAAATACTGGATGAAATCCTCAGCTCATGCAAAGAACCTGACTTCAATAAAACATCCTGTTCAACTTCATCCTATGATCTAACCCAGTAGGTCCATGTCAGCAGTCTCTTTTCTGATAAAAACTCTCATCATGACAAATAAGAAGTTTTGCCAGAGAAAAGGCTACTGAACCAGGCCTAATATCCCCTGATGACATTATTTCTGGAAATCAGAATCACATGATCCATTGTTTTAGCAGTGCCCTAATATAAGAACAATAAGTCTTTATAACAGTCCCATAGTTTCCAAACTGTGCAATTACTACTAATGATCAAATTATTACCATTATTTTAATTTCCACTGAGACAGACAGTCAGAAATCAACAACATGTTGTTTTAACATTTAAATAAGATATGTCCATTGGTATAGAACAGGTTTACCTTTATTAAATGTAGCTATGCTAGAGCCAAACGAGTGTAAAGAGCAATCTGAGACCTATGCTAAGTTCTTTAAATTTATTTTCAGATCACTAAGCTAATAAAAAATATAACACTGATTGAATCATTCTGTACAAAAAACCAGCTACCATTCCATCAGTACTGCAATGCACATCATTATTCAGCATTGCATATCTAGTTATCTTCACGCACTATACAGAGGAAAGCCTTAAAAATTGCCTACTGGAGTTAACAACAGATAAATAACACATGCCTCTGCTTTCTACCGGTTAAGTGAATAGCCAGGAAAACTTCGCAAAAATCAGGCTACACAAGTGCCAATATTGCTTCATCAAGCTATACAGAGGCAGCTTCCTTTAAGTGAGATTCGATATATTTCTTAATATAAAAATAAATCAGAAGATTATTTTAGAACCTTCTTTTTTAAACTTGATGTTTTTCTAACTTTGGAAAGGCAGTTGCAGGAATGTCTTTTCATTGAGTAGGAAAGACGACAGAAAATTTATTGCAATTTGTGCTCATTCTGCTTTAAGGTATACAAAAACAGCTGAAACCTCTTTTATGAAACAATGATCAAAATCACATGGATTTTATTTATTGATTATTGTTTTTCACTTATGAAGACTTTGAAAAAGTTCCCATTATCATTTTCTCAACAGTGAAGAAAATTAAATATGTATTGAGTACTGTCATACATAATAATAATCCCATTTCATATTCATTGGTACCCTCATAAATGAAACATAAGCTCTTCTAGAGGAAATTTTCACCTTGAAAGCAATGAAGACCATTTGCTTACCAAATATAAATAAAAGGGAAAGTACAGAAAAAAATCATATTTCTTACCATTGTAAGGGTGAATGGATGGCTTTCCAGTGCGGATACTCTTGGACAGTGTAGAATAACATACTGAAACAAAATCAGCCAGACAAAATAAAATGTTAGAAAAGATATGTTCGAAACATTCGGCGATGGGTTAGTACATACAAAGTGAAAGTCATCCCTAGAGACAATGCTACATGAACAGCAGTGATTTTTTTAGGGGCACATTAACTCACCTGACCAGGCCTTGCTTTAAAGTGATCTTTCATCATCCTCACTTCAAGGACATTGGAGGGATGGCTTATCACTGAAGTTATTGTGACCGGTTTATTGCTGCGGATGTAGCGGTACAGCCTTTCCACACAGTACAAGCACAGAGGTCCAGAAATCCAAAACCAGGTCTATGGGAGAGCAAAAATATGTTACCTCAAGGACGTTTCATTTTATGTTTTCTAATTTCAAAACTACATGAGTGCTTGCAGGACCTCGTTTCCCATCTATTGCAGAACAGTGTTTTGGTCACAACTAACATCCACATCCTTGTACGTGCAGAAATCCAAGCGCGTTATGGAGGCTTAATCAGTCTAACTGTCAGCATCATCCACAAGCACAAACAATTTCAATCGTAAAACTCATCAGGAAAAAAATGCTAATGACATCATTTGCAACCATGTTACTCTGGTTTTATGTAGTTAGATTGTGACTGGTTTCGGCAGTGAATGACACAGAACATAGACTCTTTCAAAATCTAGCAGACCAGAGTACTAAAAAACTGGTTAACCTTTATGGAAAAACACTTTCTGGCTTGCAATATTATTTTACTACTACCTTCTTTTAATCATCTCAGGTACAAGCAAAAAACTAAGAAACAAGCAATTCTTGTGCTATAGAATTTATGCTTATATTAAACTAGTGGAAAATCATAGACAAGAGAGAGAGAAATGGGCACTTTTGGATCACGATCCATTTGCCCCTGTGGAAGATGTGTATGCTAGACGAATAACGCCCCAGAAATGCCCATTTCTCTGCACTGATTATACGGGGAGCCCTGAGTACCTCAGATGGAGACATTTGCAGCTGCTCAGCTAAATCCCATCCTAAGAGTCAATTACTAATGGCTTATGGCAGAGCTAGCAACTAATTCCACATCTGCTCAGTCATTCAAGCCATGGCACTGAAGTGCCCTCAACCCTCATCCATCTTTCCTTCCCAGTTTTTGAAGTTACACATCAGCATCTCTTGCAGCTAGCAGAGTATTTAATTTCCTCAAGCACCTCTGGCCTTAAAAATTTCAGTAGCTCACAAAACCTAAGGCTTTCTTTTTTTCAGACTTGGTATTGCTAAGTGCGTAAAACACTTCCAAATCTAAAAAAGTCCTAAAATAATGTTACGAGCTGCCAGGAGAACAATGAGTGGCCATTTCTTTCAATGGTTCTTCTCTTCCCATAAACGGCTCTAAAGTAGACATCTTAAGCCCCAAAGAAGACTGTTTAATGTCCTGTGGGTCATGTGGAGCCAGATATACATTGATGCTTGTAATTCAGGAGTATTATCAGAACAAAATACAAGTCCAAAGAACTTTGTTGGAGGACTTCAATGTGGAATTGACTGTTTCTCATTATGATTACATGTTCCATAGAAAAATGGGTTTCCACTGCAGCTAGTAAGGGACATATGTGTTCTACAGAAAACAATTATAATAATAATAAGAAACTCCTGTGAGGTCTGTTATGGGACCACCTTGAATGGTGGGCCTCAGACTTGTGAACTCCGTATTCCCAAACTTCCTCAGGCTACTCGCCAATACAGCCCAGCTCATCTTTTCTCAAAAGAAAAGAGAAAATTTGGATGAAAAAAAAGCTGCTACCACAAAACATAAAGAAACGAAAGGAAAACGGAAAGCAGAAAAAGAAAAGGCTTTTCTATCCCCACTGTCATCATACTCATTTACCCATGCCACATATAAAACAAGCCTGTCTGCAAACAGCAGGCTATACAAAGCCAAACCACAACCAACTGCAACCCAGAAATGAATATTAGGATTTGCATCTGCATGGTAAAAAAAGAGAACAAATGGAGTTTGATTATTTCAATTAAGTACTGCCGCACAATGCTTACAAAGGGACCTTATGAATATGTTATATAATGTTTGCTCTGAAGTGCTATGCTGTAATTTAAAGTCACATTTATAGCAAGACCAATACATCTCTTATCGTGTCATACAAAAAAGAACATTACAGCCAATCTCTTGACATTTTTCCACCCTATTCTATGCACCACATTGTAATGCAGTGCAAGGTTTAATACAGATTGTTTTTTCCCCACCAAATCTTTGAATGCCTGAAAAGGTTTTAATAATATTTTCCATTATTAAAACATCTGGTCTGGAAAAGCAATAATTAGTGGTTATGGCTGACTGAAAGACTTGGCATGGCTTGTAATACCTGAAACGTCGGATCATACAGACCTCTGGGAAGTGTGACTGGAACTTGGGTTCCTCGGAACAAATTCTCATAAAGTTATTTTGTACAAAGGGTTCTGGTACTGATAAGTCCTCTGGGAAAGGCTCAGTAGTACAGTCAGGAAACGTGTCTTCAAAAGTCTTTGGCACCGTCGTATTCTCTCGGAGCGTTTTGTTAGGATCAAAGCAACCAGGAGGGTGTTCCTCTAAGTTGGTCTGGTACTTGAGCACTCCCCTACAGGAAAATAAAAATAGCAAAGACACTGAATTAACAGTCAAAACCAAGCAACTTATCTTAATTTGGAGAGCGTTTTAGAAGGCAGCCACAAGGCTCATCTTCTATAAGAATTTTTATTCCATTTGCTTTCAGGACTTTCAATGAGATCGGGCTTTGCAACAATAGAGCCCTCTGTCACTAGAGGCAAGGTTTAACTTTTCCAGCTCACTTGGCACTCCTGCACTGAACAGCCTCAAGCTTAATACTGCTTGAAAGGGGGAGATATTGTGGGAGCCTTGAAAAAAAATTAAATAATCACATTTCCAGTTCAATCACATCCAGGCTGTTTTCACTCATCCTCCCTACAGTCAGCAAGCCCCATTTTTTTAAGGCAATCTGTAGCAGAAGTGGCCTAAGTTGCCAAATCATAAACTGCAGGAATGTTCCCACTACTTGGTGTTTATCGGGTTTGTACACAACGGTATAATTTGCTCCTTTGAATATCATCTTGTCAAATAGATAGAAGGAAAAAAAAGTTCTGCATGATAGCCAAGGAACCTTTCTTGCAAATTATTTTGTGGGGTCCATNACTAAAATTCCTTCGAAGTACTACTAGCCTCCAAATCTGGATTTGATGACAGTAAAACCACAAGGACGACTATTTAAAAAAACAAAGGGCTAAATGAGAGCTGAACAGGATGGTGCTGGGTGGGAAATAAGGCACACTGACACAATGTCTGGTGAGACGTGCCCTCTGAGCGCTAGGCCACGTGGTGAAGGTTCATCTCAAGTATACAATCAAACATAAGGGCATGCGCTTCCCCCTTCTCTTCCCAACATACACACAGAGCAGCAGCAGTGACAGAGTTTAATTCACAAGAAGAGAGAGAAGTAGGATATCTGCAATATTCCCAACTTAAATGGGTTCCGACAGGCTACTGGCAATCTTCCCTACCAAAGTGCAGTCCTGACAGCTAGTAACAAGCTTCCCGCATGGTCCAGTGAATAATGTACAGCTTGGAAGTTAAACCTGCTCGCTCTAAACTCCATGTCCAACCCTCAGAGCATCACTTGGGAAGTGTCCGTGTGCCTACACCCATGCTTCTGTCTGTACTTGTTGCCCAATCATGCCTATCACTTGCATCTGGCATCACTGTTGGCCATCACAGATTTGCAAAGTGACAGATACCCCTAGCATTATGCTAGTTCCTTGCTCCATAAATATTATGGTGCCTCGTGGATTTAGCTTGAAGTCACAGCACATGCAATATTTTTTCAATCAACCTTGTGTCCATGCCTGCCAGCTGCTCTCACAGCTTCTCTGTTCTCAGAACATCCCAAAAGAGGATTCAAAGTTTTCCTTGAGA
>WAAD01006654.1:6153-62815 GCA_013389945.1 Fregata magnificens
AAAAAAAAAATCTCTATCCTCTGGAAAATGTTTATTGTGAAAAGAAAAATATTCTTACATTTTTTTACAGAAGCATATAGATCTTCATCAGTAAAAGACAAATTCAAAAAAGGCAAACTGCAATGGAAAATAAAAACTTATATGAAATTTCTACCTCTCCTTCCCAGAAAAAAGTCACTTTTGTGGAGAAAAAAAAACCCAAACCACTTTTGCTTGCTTAAAGAAAAGGCAAATTTCAAAACTTGATTTTTTTTTTTTTACAGTAAATTCTTGCAATTTTGTTAATGGTTAGGTATATACCACTATGATATTTATTTACCTTTAAAATAATTACAGAAGTTGATATTCCTTGGAAGGAGTTAAACAAGTTTAATCAGTGAGTTAACCTGTGAGTTTCTCGTATTGTTTCTAAGGAAACAATTGAGAAACCTATAAGGCAGCTGAATACTGAATAAATAATTACAAGCATTGGTCAGTGTGTAGAATCTTATTCTAGTGTCAGGTTAGTTTTTACGCTTGCTTCAGGAACATTACTTCAAGTTTGCACAATTTTGGAATGAGGTTAGAGCCTGAAATTTTTCTGCGATGGCAACAACCGCTTTCAAATGTGCTAATAGCTTTAAGTAGAATGTGTAAGTAAATGTTATGTGAAGACTGATTAATTTTCTTTTTTCTTTCTGGTTTTAGTGGCAACTGCAGCCCCTGATCAGGTAAAACATGATGTGATTTATCTAGGAATTAGAATGCAGACCATGTGTACGAGATGTGATGCGATAACTCTGAAAAGGATTTAGGATTTATGAGGGAAAACCAACTCACTGTGGACTTACAGGGCAAACCCTGAGGCAAAAAGAGCTCATGTTATTATTATATACAGCAGCAGGCAGGTAGTGAGGTACAGGAAAGAGATTACTTCAACCTCTCTTCAGGGCATTGGTGGAGGGTCTAGTACTACATTGTTCTATCCCATTCTGGAGCCTGTACTTTAAAGATGATATTGAAAAATGCAGATGGTATGAAGGAGAGCCACAGATACTGACAGCTAAAGAAAATGAGTTGGAGAGAAACAATGTGAAGCTTTGAGAAGCATTTGTGACACCTGCTTAACAGACTTGTATTAATGCCTCAGTCAGTTTCCTAGGTTTTTTTAGGGTTGCTGTGTATTCAGTGGAGAAGAGCAGGTGCGTATCTGCGTTAAGTGCCCCGTTCTGGAGGTTCCAGGTTCTCTATGCTGAAGATAATGGGATTAGTTAGGAATAACTGTAGCTGTACTTCATTACGTTTTCTAGGTTTTTTTAGGGTTGCTGTGTATTCAGTGGAGAAGAGCAGGTGCGTATCTGCGTTAAGTGCCCCGTTCTGGAGGTTCCAGGTTCTCTATGCTGAAGATAATGGGATTAGTTAGGAATAACTGTAGCTGTACTTCATTACGTTTTCCTAAAGAGTTACAAGCATCTGACACTTTTATGAAAATAAGATGATCAGTGCAATAGCTAAGAGAGCGCCTTTCACAGTGGTCAAAGACTTAGAGTCATATGTGATTGTATACATTTGTGTGATGCTTAATTGCAATTAAGTAGTATTCATAAGCAATTAAAGACCAGAGGATGGGAGAACTATGGAGAGACAAAGCCAAAGATACAATTAGAAGCTCCATGAAATGGCTGCTTCAAATAAAATCAATGTTAAATTTTATGCCATTGTGTAAACATAGTATTCCATGTTCTTTCAGGCTTAAATTGGTGATAATTAATGATCTACTATCAAAAGCCACTCGTGAGAATGTTAGCAGTTTCTCAAGCCAGGAGTTTGTGGGTTGTTATGGTAGCTGAATTAAGAGAATGTTTTCAGAATGTAAATCTTTAATCATTCTTTTAGGAATTAGCTTCCCTTGATCAAGAAAAGCAGCCTGATATAGAGCCTGGGCAGCCTCAGCTTTCTCCTGGAATTTCAACAATTAACCTGCATCCACAGTTTCCAGGTAACTTGTTTTGACTTGTCTTTTAGTATGAGAAAGTGCTTACAATTCTTCAAAGAGTGGGAAGGTAGCAATTGTAACAGAGGTTAATGAAAAATTGATTGCAGCTTCACAACCAATTTTTCCATGAGCAGAATAAGGGAAAAAAAAAATCATGGAAGCTGAAGTGGGAGGAATTGAGAGGTTGGCATTGGCTGGGTGACTTGTTAAGAGGCAAAGACATATTTTCGGCAAAAGTGATATCCTGGATTACATACATGAGCATTTTAAAGTCAGCAGCAAAGGTACCCCTTTCAGGAGGAAACTTTACTTAGGTGCCTCCTTGTAGATTTATGCATAACTTTCACTGCAAAAGTTTTACATTGTGCTTGCTTTCTTTAGCACCTCAGTTTTTTTCACAAGCAGTAGAATGATGGAAAATGCAATTATACTATTTTTTCTACTCCACATCTAAGCAGAATAAACTAATGGAAAGCTCCATAATGTCTGGCTCATTCAGCATCATGTGTGAATTCTTTAAGGGGTTTTTTTTTTTTTTGAATGCTTTAAGGGGGTTTTTTTTGGATGTGATTGATTTCCATTCCATGTCACACAGTAGTGATTGAGAAAACATCTCCTCCTCTGCCTGTTGAAGTTGCTCCTGAAGTCTCTACTTCAAGTGCAAGTCAAGTAATTGCACCTACTCAAGTTACAGGTATTGTACTTCCTTTTTAGAACTAAAATAAATTAAGAAATTACTGTGAGTTTCTGACACTATAACTTCTTCCATGCTACTTCTGAATTATAATAGCGAAGAAAATGTAGCTGTAGAACAGAAAGGAATACTCTGGGGAGAGATAGGAAGTACAGAACAGCACAGCAATGAGGGTACTGTCAACAGAGCTAAGACTGGACCCTCCCAGGATGTATCTGCCATTTTTGTGCACACAAATAGATGATAGAAGGAAAAACTAATAATTCCACCTCAGATTACATGATCTGCAACCGAAGTCCAGAACTGAAGAGTTCTTGGCTGCAAGTCAGGTCTTTAGACAGTCTGCACATGTGTTCGTGAAGTATATATGATCATGTTCTTTGAGGGATGTTAGACTTCATGGGATGTAGATCAGCATGTTCTACAAAAAGCAGTTGAGGAGTTACTGTAAGATCTATTTTGAAATGTTCTTTTGATGTTTGTGCTCCTTCTTTTTTGATGTATTAAAGTTGCCTTTTCTACATCCATGTGTCAAGAAGTGAAATTAACAGAAATGCAAGTGATGCTCCTGTCATAGCTGAAACTTGTCTAAGTGATGGCTGTGTCCAAAAGGCATGAAAATTTCACTTGCTGTACATTTGAAAACAAAAAGGTGAATGTACTATGTGTGTATACATGAGAGCATTACAATGTCACATTGGCTAGTCTCTCAGAATTAACACAGGCTTTGAAGTAATTGCAATATCCAGGTAAATACTTTGAGATGCAGTATTGCATATGGTAGTGATATCAAGGCCTACCAAGAGGTTTCCCAGTTTGCATTCACAGGGAGAAATTGCACATGCTTTAATAAAAGTTTAACTCTTCAAAGATGGCTTTCCTTCATGCAGGACAGGATTTTTGAGTTGCACGCAACAGGCACAGGGTCTAAATCACCCAGCTGTTTGAAGTACAATTCTGTCTGCAGTTAAATCCTCCTGAATCTACTGTAAGAGTAGAGGAATTATCCTGTCCTTCTGTAAGCATTCAGCTGCCTCCTTCAATTAACTATAATTACAGTTTGTCCATCCCATATGAAAGTTTTGCTAATGCTGATTGTCAAACCAGAATCTGGAAGTCAGGTCTGCTGTGATTGTGCCCCTTCTGCCAGCCACCTCCCTGCTTCCTTACAGGGAGAGGAAGTTACCCTGCTGGGAACTCACATACATTAGAAAAAAAGTGGTAGTTTTCCATGTTCTGCTGTTTTTTCTTTCCTCGGGAAAAGGAGTGGAAGTAGAAATTGCTGTGTGCTATAAATAAATAAATCAATCTGTTGTTCAGACACAGGTCCAAGTGTTGTTCAGATATTTAAGAGAGAGAAAAATACAAGTGAAGTAAGATTTGTAGGACAAAATCCTAAATTGGATTTAAAAAACTGAATGCAGTTAGAGTTGAGATGTTTCTGAGCGCCTTAATTCTGTACTTCAAAACTTAGTTAAATTTAAAGGTAACCTATTTCTAAATAGTCTGGATAAATTATTCCTCTTTACAGATGGTAACTTTTTCAGGAATTACCATTTCATGCTGCTAAATAACCTTAGTTTAAATTGCAACTAAACGCAGTCACTAGTATTTTTTGCAGTAACACATATACTTTGAGAATTTCTAAAACGACTGTAAGGGTTTAGCATCCAATGCTGCCCATATCTGAATCTTCTTATCTTGCAAAATATATCCAAGCCATTAACAGATGAGTATTCTGTAAAAATAATGAGAAACCCACTACAGTATTTTTCTTAACCTTCGATGCAAAGGTTAAATAGTATAAACTTTTATTTTATATTATCTTCATTTTACTTTAATTTTCATGTATCCATTTATAGATCTAGGGTGGGACATGAGAATATGTCGCTAGGAAAAGCCTAGATGGTTTCTAGATTCTTCCAGATAAGGTATCCATTATGGAAACTCAGACTTGAGAAGTGGGCCTGTGTGAACCTCATGAAGTTCAACAAGGCCAAGTGCAGGGTCCTGCACCTGGGTCGGGGCAACCCCCGGTATCAATACAGGCTGAGGGATGAAGGGATTGAGAGCAGCCCTGCCGAGAAGGGCTTGGTACATGAAAAGCTGGACGTGAGCCAGCAATGTGCACTCGCAGCCCAGAACGCCAACCGTGTGCTAGGTCGCATCAAAAGAAGCATGGCCAGCAGGTCAAGGGAGGTGATTCTGCCCCTCTGCTCCGCTCTGGTGAGACCCCACCTGGAGTACGGCTTCCAGCTCTGGAGCCCTCAGCACAGGAAAGACAGGGACCTGTTGGAGCAGGTCCAGAGGAGGGCCACAAAAGTGGTCAGAGGGATGGAACACCTCTCCTATGAGAAAGGCTGAGAGAGTTGGGGTTATTCAGCCTGGAGGAGAGAAGGCTCCAGGGAGACCTTATTGTCACCCTTCAGTACTTAAAGGGGGCTTATAAGAAAGACGGGGACAGACTTTTTATCAGGGCCTTTTACGATAGGACAAGGGAAATGGTTTTAAACTAACAGAGGGTAGATTCAGACTAGATAGAAGGAAGAGATTTTTTACAATGAGGGTGGTGAAACACTGGAACAGGTTGCCCAGAGAGGTGGTAGATGCCCCATCCCTGGAAACTTTCAAGGTCAGGTTGGACGGGGCTCTGAGCAACCTGATCTAGTTGAAGATGTCCCTGCTCATTGCAGGGGGTTTGGAGTAGGTGACCTTTAAAGGTCCCTTCCAACCCTAACTATTCTATGATTCTATGACTCTTCTTGTAGACTTACAAACTTCATTTACAGTTGTTTTCAGGCCTGATCTTTCTACTTGGATTACAGAATATTGTACACTTACTGAACGATGTGGGAGAGTTTAACATTAAACTTTTTTTTGTTTGCTTAGAAATCAACGAATGTACAGTTAATCCTGATATCTGTGGAGCAGGACACTGTGTTAATTTGCCTGTGGGATACACTTGCATCTGCTACGAGGGTTACAAACTTAACGATCAGCAGACAAAGTGCTCTGGTATGAATGGATGCTTTCAAAAATCTGAAATAATCATGCTATGAAATGCTTGAAATCTAGAGCCTGGTCAGGGGAAATATGCTACAATGCAATCAGGAGTGACTTCCTCTACTGAATGCTTCCAAACTACACAGAAACTAGTTTTTGTATGTCAAATAATATTTGCCAGCTATTTTTCTGATATGGCCTTTCAGCCACTCAGAACTGAACGTGAATTCAATTAAATTGAATGAAAGCCTTTCCCATTGTGACATGAGAGAAAAAGTGATTAGACAGACCATCTCATCTTAGCTTTATATCAGGTATCTAAAATCGTCAGACTGCTAGGAAGAAATACACTTCTGTTTGGAGAACAAATGACAGAATTAGTGCCTGTTTCTCAGAATGATTTGTCCACCAGCTCTGCAGCTGGACTAAATTGAGTCATTTTGTTAGGTCTTTCCTTTCAACCTTCTGCTGAAAAGAGAAAGTATATCATAAACATCCCAGAAGCACATTAGGCGATTTGTTAAGTGAGGTCTTCATCCCCTTCAAAGCTAATAAGTTCATGAACAGAGGGCTCTGATGAACATGAGGCAGAGCCCAGACTGGCTCTACATGAGCCATTTCAGATTTGGAAGCAGCTGTATCCGTATCTTTCCTTCATTCAGAGTATGCTGGTTCCTCTGTAACTTGGATCAGAAAGAGTTTATTATATCATGTTGCCAAATTATATACTGTCAACTTTTCATGCTACCAAAAGTTCAATAACTTCACACTAACACATATGCTATCAGGTACAACTACAGTATTAAAAAATAGTTTACACACATACACAGCCAAATGGCAACTTAAAATCCTTCTATTTCATCCAAATTGTGTTAATGTTCCATGCTTGCAGCTTGTACTCAGCTTGCACTCAGTGTAGTGATTTGAATAGTAATCATGTCACATTCTTCAGGCCAATGCAATATTCTTATAGTCTAAGCCAATACGAGCTTTTTTTTCCAACCAAAACTATTTAATGCATCTTTTTTGCAGCTCTGAGGGAGAAGAAAACATATACTTTTTCAAATAGTTAAGATAATTATAAGATCAGTCTTTTCAAAACCATGGCATAGAATGCACAAAAAGAATCAGAACTAAATATGTTATTCTATAGTCTTATGTTTTTACTTCTTTTATAGATATTAATGAGTGTAATCAGGCACCCCATCTCTGTTCCCTTGGACGCTGTGAAAATACAGAAGGAAGTTTCCTGTGTATTTGCCAAGCTGGATTCATGGCCAGTGAAGATGGAACCGACTGTGTTGGTAATTACTGGTCTCCTTTATAGAAAATAAAAATATAAAAATGAATCAAGGCGCTTATCTAAAACCCCCTAAAGTCCCTTTTTCAGCTTTTTTCCTCGGTGTCATTGGTACTGGACTGATGTCTGGAAGTGTATTTAACTGTGTCTCACCAGGTATTGTGGTGAGGAAAATATCTGAGTAGCTCCTACTAGTTTTCAAATTGATTATTTGTTGAAAAACAAGAATTTATTCAGTATCATGCTTGTTTAGGAAAATTACCATTTAGTGAAAAGACCTTCTGTGGTGGAAAATACAAATATTCAAAACTCTTTCAATCACAACCAGCTGTAACAACCCATATTTTTTAAATATAGCTGCAAACCGCCACGGACTTTGCAGACCAATACAGCCAGCCTGAATTGGCTGTGATCTTCCTCAGGTTAGCACTGCCTTGCGCACAATATTCGCACAGTGACATGCATTGTCTTTGCAACCACGGGGCTGCTCAGTGGCCTTCTTCCTACAGCCTGGTTGTTTCTAGATCTCATTCTCTCTGTCATTACAAGCAGTGAGGTAAAGATGGAACTGCTCAGCAAGAACAGCTGTAGGGCTGTAGTCCGCAAACAGCTTGAAAATCCAAACTTACTTACTTATGTTTAATTAAAGCAGAGTTTAGGGGAGATGCAAGCATTCAGTAATTTCATGGTGAAGCAAAGTTTCTCTTAACTTCTCTTTTTCATCTGCAGATTTTGATGAATGTTCAAGACCTCATACTTGCGGGGAAGGCTTTTGTATAAATACTGTTGGCTCATACAGATGTGAATATTGTGACAGTGGATACCAAATGAACAGGAGAGGTGAATGTGAAGGTAGGTGTGGACTCTTCACCAGCAGTAATACAGTAACAGTTGCCAAGCCGAACAGCTGCAATAGGAAGAGCCATTTGTTCACATTGACTGCTGTTTCTGACCTCAACAGAAAACTTTACATCTATTTCTTTATTTTTTAAGAAATCTGGCCATTAGGTGGAAATATTAAAACAATTCAACACAGATTTTTTCATGTTTAAGTTAATATTTTTCTACCTGGTTTATTTCTTTTAATTCCTTTCAGTCTCCATTTGCTATTTGATTTCAGTTGGAATGTCTTGGCACGGTGGTTTATATCAATTTGTGTTCAGAGTTCCCTTTCCCCATCCCACTCTGTACTTCTTTCCATGGGTAATTTCTCTGGCTTAATCTTACTGGTGGATTTCTCTCACAGCTACCTTCTTAATTTAATTTGCCTTCAGATCATTTAACTTCCCCCTGTACACCAGCTGAAAATGGCAGAATGTTCAAAAGGACATTGCTTGTTTTATCTACAGTGTGTCCTGGATGATGAAGTGAAGTTACCATTTATTCATATCACAAAAACAATGCCAAATGTTGCCACTGTTTGGAATGATTAACATTGCCTGCTGTTCAAGGGAGGCTTAGCACTGCAGCTTGAGCTGCAAAGGGAGAGTTCTCAGAGGGTGCAATCTTAAACAAGAAACCTTTTTGAGTACTCTACTATCTTTTCAGTTATTTGATGTCTGGAACTGCAATTCAGTTCCTATTATTTAGATTTAAGAGGCTACAAAGGAGTTCCCCCACTATGGATAGAACCATCTCGGGACAGCTATTTTAAGAGCTCTGACCATGGAATCTCTTAACTTCATTGTAACTCCTTCCCTGCATACTTTACCAAGTTTCTGTTTAAAAAAAAAACAATAGTTTTTCTTGCATTATAACAGGTAGCAAATCATAAGTTGACTTTTTTTTTTAAATTTGGAAATATATTATCTAGCAGGTATTTCATGTTGCAGGAGATCCTACAACAACTGACCTTTAAAACTTCACATTATTTTTCAGTGTGATCTTTTTGCCTTTTTTGCTGTTCTTTTTTCTTTTTTCATTTTCAACTTGAATTGTGAACTAAAAACCACAAGCAGCCATTTCATTTTAAACATAGTTTTCTTCATGCTTTAGTATAAGTTACTTAGGACAGAATAAAATTGCTAACATGTTAGGTTGCCTAGGAAATAAGCAACTTAAAGCTGCTGTGGATATATTTGCTGCTCTGAGCATTGCTAAAAGATTCCTCTTTCTATTCAGGCAGTTTATTTTTTTTATTTAAATAAATGTTTCATGCACTCCACTCTTAAAACAACTTTTTCCAAATCTTCTCTGTCAGTAGGAAATCTGTGATTAAAATAGGCTAGAAATCAGAATATCGCAGTGCGTTAAATTTCTTACTAGCTTGTATTTTAAGTAGTGTGGTGGTAGTCCTCTATCATTTAACTTAATAATATGTAATTTCTGAAACCAAATTCTCTGTTGAAAGTTATTTAAGATTGCTTAAGGGAAAACCCCTCCTACGCTAAATCCATCAAACCAAGGAAATGACACATTCAGGGAATCATTTTACCATGTCATTACACCTACACGTTATAGTTACCCTACTGACAGACTCCAGATACCACAAATACCTCCTTTCCACCTCCTCCACACTTCAAAAACAAAGGCAAGAATCCTCAAAGCTGCACACAACACACAGAGTTTACTTACACTTCCTCATCCCATCTTCATTCTGCCTTTAAACTGTACTCACGGAAGCGCTGTCACGGCCCTAGCCCAAGAGTGCATATATGTTGTAGCTGTAGAGTCTATTGGTTATGTAGAACAGTGTTACAGGCATAGCTGAACATCTTTGCATACGATTAAGTATTCCTGTAAAACCTTCTTGTGATTTCTTTAAGCTTTGCAGCATTTAGACTTTATTTTGACTGAAAATTTCTGTACCAAATACATCATTCATGTTGTGTGTTTTGAGGGCAGATACAGTCCAGGCAGTTCTGAGAACAGTTCTCGGCAGAAGTGGATTTTTTTGTTAATTAAATAAAAAAATCTCACAGCAGTTTCACTGAGAAACTGCATTGTAGCAGCTGAAGAGGCCTGTTGCTTTTTTTATGAGAAAGTATTCTGAACCGGACAATCATGATTCTATGAAAAATTGTGATTTGCCCCCATCCAGTGAGTTATTTGGAGCTGGGATGTTCAATTTTCTGAAGGTTGGAGTGTTGTCCACCTAAATTACAAGTGCTACATTCCTTCTGTGAGCTTGTTCCCAAAACTAGGAGTAATTTGCCTTCCTCTATCTGTGCTGGAGTAGCAGTCCTTAACTGCAGAAGACACAACTGCTAGGCTTGGGGCAGGGAAGGGACAGGAGCTTAGGAAGCTGGGTTTAGAGGTGACTTTGATGATTTCATTAGTTCTGTGCACTGCATGAAGCAAATATTTGGTAGGAAATATTATAATTATTGTGTAATTAAAGACCACATTATGAAATGATACTCAATATGGGACCAGACTGGAATGGGGCTGCCCACACAGTTTTTATTCCAGCATCTTCTCATCATTGGTCACTTGACAGCAACTTGCCTTTCAATGACATTTTTGTGTGCAGTCTCTTTTAGATTGTGTATATTGCATGTATTGTGGATTTCTTTGGTGCAGGATAAGAAGTTCTTGGTAGATGCTCAGAGCCTGGACATGAGATCCATGAGTTTTTCAGGACCTATCTCTTGTTGTGTCATGGGTAAATTAGGACCTCTCCTGGTGCAACAAGTCCCTCTATCACCCTAAACATTGCCAGCTTCAGTGCTGTGTGTGTTGGTTGTGCCTTCTTTCAGACATAATTCACTCCCTACTCCCTGTAAGCATCTTTGATCACCATTCACACAATTAAATTTGTAGTCCACATAATACTTACATGCTGCATAACTCTAGGACACTGGAGAATACCAAATTCCTCTTTGCTTTGAGAAGCCAGTTACAATTTTATTGTTGTTGCAATGCATTTCCAAAGTCTGTTGAGACTGCCTATAGGAAGAAACTCAGGACACTTCAGTATGGTAAAGGGGTGATGTAAGCAAAGTTATTCTTACCTATCTAAGTCAGAAATCTGATCTGCTCTATGTTATGGAAGGCCTACCAAAGATTCGCAGTATAGCAGAAAATTCAGATTCAGTTGCACATACTATGATCTAATTTATTTCTCAGAGATGCCCCTTCGCTGGTACAAATCTGTGCAAAATTGTACCTTCCTGGGTCTCTAACAGATAAAGTACACAACTCTAAATGTATTAGTATAATATGAGCACAGTCAGAATAACCAGATTAGTTTATTGCTCAGTGTTTTGTTATGGCTTTGACTGGTATTTCCTTTTATCTTCTCTTCTGAAGACATTGATGAATGCCTGACTCCGACTACTTGTCCAGATGCACAGTGCACTAATGCTCCTGGCTCTTACCAGTGCATTCCTTGCAGAGTGGGATTCAGAGGCTGGAATGGACAGTGCCATGGTATGTTCTCTTTGTGTCTCTGGTTATAGTTCTTGTTCTTGTTCTGAGATGCTGTATTTCCTATGCCATCAATGTTACAACCTGATAACAGCCCTGGGTCCCCATTTCATTCAATAATAATTGAAAATATGAGATTTTTGAAATGACTTTATGTTCTCAGACACAGTATATATGAGGAAATTGTGTTTTACTGTAGATAAATGAACATTGAATCTAGACTGCAAACAATACAATTATAATTACAAAACAAAATTATCAAAATAGAAAATGTGGAACTGAAACGGGTGTATTATCAGTGAAATGCTAGTAGGACATTGTTTGGAGGTATTAATGAATGGAAAAACTATGAGAGTGCTAACACATCAGCGTGACTGGCAGGCTTTTCAATAGGATATGGGAGTTTGCTCACAAAGCATATTAATAAAACTTCTGAATTATCTGTACTTCCAGCAAAACATTCAGCACATCTTAGAACAGCTTGTCTCACTTTAGGTTAGGTTTTTAGGACAGATTTCTCACATTATAGTTTTGTTGATTTGTTTTCAAATGTTGTATTTACTTTTTTTTTCCAAATCAGTTTTGGCTATTTGAGATATAGGTAAGAAAGAGCAAATGAAGCCATTGTGCAAAAAGAAATAATCTTTTGCAATTTTGAGTGCCACTTCTGGGGCACTACCAGAAACTTAAATTTGACCACAGTTGTGAAGGATCTGCTGTCTGTTGTGAATCCTTCTGTCCACTCTGTGTGTAACACATGTCCACTCTGTCTGTAACACTATAATTTGTGATGGTTGGAGTAACCATGTTACCTAAACATAGGTGTATAATAACCTACATAGGAAGTGTTTGCATTGATTGTTGTTGTAGGTCAGATTGGCAGTGTACTTCTATAGCTTATTTCCTAATCACTCCCAATTGCTGTGATTTGGTTCAGTTCATAAAGCAGTCTAAGAGCATTGTTTTGGCTGAAATAGCACTGGAAGGTGGGTATCTACTGTGCTCCAGCTGCAAATGGGCTTTTGATGTGGGGCAAGACTAGAGCCAGGTTGCAGTGAAGCACCTGAAAAATGTGTGGTGTAGCTGTCAGAGCACACCACCAGTTTTCCTGTACAGCTGATAACATTTTTCAACCCCCCTATTTTCTAATGAAGGCATATTGTAGCAAATTATTTCTGTCTGAACATCTGCCTGTTACCATTTATCAGTATGTCATAGCCGCGTTAGTTGGTCTTGTCATGTCAGGTAATTTCATGGATTTTAACAGAGTTATAACAAGCTATGGAATGTTTACAGCAAACTGGTGTGGTTCACTTAGCACAGGTTCATGTTCATCTTTGTTTTGCTCCTTCCAACCTGCCTGGATTCCTGCTACCCTTGCAAAGAATGTGGCACATGCACTCTGTTAAGAAAGGTTTCCTCTTATTTAATTCCTTATTTGGAAATGTAAAGCTGATTTAATTTTGCATTCTTTCACGATATCAAGCTTGATTTCTATACCTATTTATGAAAATAGCCTGGTTGAAAATGCTATAGCATAACTTTCACTTGTTTCATCCTTGCTACCAGGTTAGTAGGACTAGAATGAAAGAAAAGAAGTCACTGCTCTGTTCAGATTTACAAACAAAACTAAGTCATGTAAGGAATAAGTCTGGGTTCCAACTTGCTGACGCTTTTTGTCCTTGTATTACTGCATGTAGATTCCCTTTTTCCTTTGTTTTATGAAATGTTCTAAGCCTAGACATCTCACTCACATCATTAGTGATGTGATCAGTCTTCATTTTCTGTTTATCTTACACTTACATCACGTTGGAAATGAGCCATGCGCATTTTAGAAAATTTGATGCAGACAAAGTTTGTCTTACATCTGTAACTTTGCAGTATGGTACAATTTAAACACACTGGAAAGGAAAATATTTCGCAAGTTATCTATGAAGGGTATTTAAGTCCATTGTTCCATGAATTAATTTGTTTCTGCTGTTAGTTTAAGTCAGTTGTAGCTCTGCTACTTTTCCCCAGTGCAGTTTTCAGTATTTTTTTTTTACCTCGGCTCATTCCTCTGCCTGTACTTGATGCCCTAGAAAGTCTAGTGTAACAATTCTACAGTTCTTTGATGCTATTGATATTGTAATCTTCCAGGATTTAAAGCCAGGAACATGGCTACTTTTGTTTAATAAAGGCAAGTCAATCGGTTCACTTCAGACTTATGTAGAATAAATTTAACTGAAGTTTAGGTGGGAATATCCAATGTGAGATCATAGAATCGTAGAATAGTTAGGGTTGGAAGGGACCTTTAAAGGTCACCTACTCCCACCCCCCTGCAACGAGCGGGGACATCTTCAACTAGGTCAGGTTGCTCAGGTCCCCATCCAACCTGACCTTGAATGTTTCCAGGGATGGCGCATCTACCACCTCTCTGGGCAACCTGTTCCAGTGTTTCACCACCCTCATTGTAAAAAATCTCTTCCTTCTATCTAGTCTGAATCTACCCTCTGTTAGTTTAAAACCATTTCCCTTGTCCTATCGTAAAAGGCCCTGATAAAAAGTCTGTCCCCGTCTTTCTTATAAGCCCCCTTTAAGTACTGAAGGGTGACAATAAGGTCTCCCTGGAGCCTTCTCTCCTCCAGGCTGAATAACCCCAACTCTCTCAGCCTTTCTCATAGGAGAGGTGTTCCATCCCTCTGACCACTTTTGTGGCCCTCCTCTGGACCCGCTCCAACAGGTCCCTGTCTTTCCTGTGCTGAGGGCTCCAGAGCTGGAAGCCGTACTCCAGGTGGGGTCTCACCAGAGCGGAGCAGAGGGGCAGAATCACCTCCCTTGACCTGCTGGCCATGCTTCTTTTGATGCGGCCTAGCACACGGTTGGCGTTCTGGGCTGCGAGTGCGCATTGCTGGCTCACGTCCAGCTTTTCATGTACCAAGCCCTTCTCGGCAGGGCTGCTCTCAATCCCTTCATCCCCCAGCCTGTACTGATACTGGGGGTTGCCCCAACCCAGGTGCAGGACCTCCCCTCATGAGGTTCACACAGGCCCACTTCTCAACCTTGTCTGGGTCCCTCTGGATGGCATCCCGTCCCTCAGACATGTCAACCTCACAATTCAGTTTGGTGTCATCTGCAAACTTGCTGATTGTGCACTCGATCCCACTGTCTATATCATTGATTAAGATATTAAACAGTACTAGTCCCAATATGGACCCCTGAGGGACACCACTTGTCATTGATCTCCATTTGGACATCGAGCCATTGAGCACTACCCTCCGGATGCAACCGTCCAACCAATTCCTCTTCCACCGAACAGTCCACCCATCAAATCCATATCTCTCTAATTTAGAGAGAAGGACGTTGTGGGGGACCATGTCAAAGGCCTTACAGAAGTCCAGATAGATGACATCCATAGCTTTTCCAGTGCACATTGGAAGAAATTAAAAATGACACCTGCACAGCCTGCCACCTCATTGTCTTGAAATTGCTACTGTCCCAGGTCCCTCAGTGTGTTTGTGACATACAGGGACTATTTGAAATTATTTTTTTTTAAAGTTTACTTGCAATCCTGGGTTTTTTTCATCTTTCTCTCTCCACATTTGCACATTCAAATAAAGTGATATATCATGATATATCATGACAATAAAGTAGTATGTGAATCTAGAGCACAATTGTGTGTGTTCACAAATAAATGAAAAAAATTAGGTTGACAAAACTTTCTAGACCACTTCATCCTCATGGTTATCACTGTGGTGGATTTTGCAGCTATGTTGTTAACTAACAATATTCAGCTTGTACAGCATTAGGGACCCCCTCAGAAGATTTCAAAACTAATACAGAGGTCAGCAGAGCTGATCCATATACCTCTAGCCCTACCGTGGGGAGATTCAACAGAATCAGTTACAGCTCTGGACTTCATCTCAGAAGATTTAGGTTCTGTTCCTGGCTTTTCTGCTGGCTTTATGGAAGAGTCTCTTGATCTTCGAGTCCTATCCAAATATCAGAAATAATATTGCAGGCTTCATTTTCAAGTAGCTTGGAGATAAGTAGATGAAAATGAATCTATAAGAAGCAGATTTGTTTTTCAGTTGGAAATTCACATGCCTGACTGCTGAATTAGGTTCTCTGTGTTTTAACAAATTCTTTAATTTGAGCATTGATCATATACATTGAGAGCAAAGGTTGTATTTTGTTGAGCGAGCACATTTTGCAACAGTAGGGATCTGAGAAATTAGTCTTGCAGAAGGGTGTAAGTAGTATTGCCTACTGAACTGCCATAGCAGAGCACCTGTGGATCTGTGCTGTCATCTCTTGGGGGGATGCCACTTCATGTTCTTGGCCAGGCTGCAACAGGGCATCTTATTTACAGAGTTAGAGGCTCAGGTGAGGAAACAAGAATTGTAGGTCATTTGAAATATGGACAATAACAGTGATTTTGTTTGTGTCTGGGGAGAGATGGGCTTTGTCAAAGTCATATTGTACAGGACCTTATAAAGAGCAAAGAATGATACATATATATGAGGAAAATAATTACTGCAGATATTCACAATAGGTAATAAGAGCTATGATGATGATTTAAAGACCTCTAATCTTTTTCCAGCTCTCCCTGTGCTACAGCTGCCTAAATAGCTCAAACGCCTCAAATAATCAGTAGTTTTACTCTCTTGCGTTGACAGATTTTTTTGTGTGCTTTGTGATGGCAAAAGACAGGATAATTGGGAGTAGTATGATTTCGGGCACATAAAAGCAAATAGGGTGTAATTCTTCTTCTGCATTAGTGAAGCTAAAAAATACAGCTTTTTCCATACAGACAGGGACACCTGCTTGCTGTTAACTACATCTCCAAAATAAATAAATAAAATTTGAAAATTAAACTTTTTTTAAAGTGAAAACCACTCCTAGGGAAAAAGACAATATTGATTTTTCGAATACTGAATTAATTCTGGCTGGGTTTATAATGAAAGATGTTATTTATCTATATGTTTGCTTTTTTCTTTGTTGATTTATGCAATTTGCATTCAGAAGGAATTCTTGAAAATTATTCTTAAGTTGTAACATAGCAATTTTCATGTTGGCTAAAGAGAGTGGCCCATCTAGTTAATACCCTTTTTTCAGAGAATGATGAAAGTAGGTGTCTATGGGATAGCTTATAGAAAAAAAGTTTCTTTCAAGTCCTCCTGTAAATAAAGGATGGTTTGTGACCAGGAAGAGAGATTTTGCTGCTAAAACTTTTGTTATAAAGGCTTAATTCAATGGAGTTCCTTATTGCCTATATAGAATAGCCTTACAAAGGGACCTGCGTGAAGTGCAGAAATCCCCTTGAAATTCCTCGGGTGTCAGCTAAGTCCTTTAGAACCTGCCCCCCTTAAGTCCTTTTGAAAAATGTCATCTATGAAGGTCTCACATGTACATGCGTTTCGTATGGAGTCTTTAGTTATGTACTGGAGAACTCCTCTAAATCCTGTACGTTAATCGACCTAACTTTAAAAAACAACAAAAACTCAACAGCAGAAAATGTGGTTGAGGTCTGTTCTAGCTTCCGAGAGGACCTCCCTGTTCCCTCCCACCCATAGGTAAGCTCCAGGTAAACAAGCAGAGGCAGCAGGTTGGGGGATTCTGACCAGAGCACGTTTTAAAAATGGTTGCAGAGAGAACAGCTTCCAATACAGCCTTGCTAGCATGAGCTGTGACTGTTTTTCTGGACCGTTCCTTGCAATAGCAGAAGGATTAGTGATAATGGTTGCAAGGTATTGGCAGCTGCTAGTCCTTTTATCACAGGTACATATCCTAAGAGTAAATATGTGTAATGCAAGAATGAACATGCCAGCACTTGCTGACCTCTTCTCTATACTAAAGCTTACTAAAGCTGCACTGGTTTAAGCTACTGTGGGAAACTTATGGGCAAAATAATCTTATTCAGGTAAGGATGATATGGACACAGTTGGTTCATAGTGCAACCCCTATTTAAAAAAAAAAAAAAAGAAAAGAAAAAGAAGAAGGTACTTGAAGTACTGGGATGAAAGCATTGTTTTAGTCATGTGAGCTCTCAGTACAGTTGAGTGTTTGAGCACAAGGCAGCTCAAGTTCAAATCCTTTTTTTCAGTCAGAATTGCTGCAGAATTGTCAAGGTTAAAATATATGGGAAAACTGATTATAACCATGCTTATGGCAGAATTTGAATAAATTCCCAAGCTCAACTGAAAGATGGTTGTACCCAGTTATACACTTCCGCTTTCTTTGTATTCACAGATATAGATGAATGTCAGTATGGCAATCTCTGTACAAATGGACGTTGTGAAAATATGGAGGGGTCTTTCAGATGTATTTGTGGCCAAGGTTTCAAACTCTCAGCATCAGAGGATCAGTGTGAAGGTAGGAAAGATTATGATTAAAATCCATAAGGTTGCACTTAACTTTTAGATAATATTTTCATGCAATAGTATTCCTTTAATGGAGAAACAACAAATGTACAACACTGAAGCTAAATAACCAAAAATGTAACAATATATTTCCATTTTATGGCTTCCATGGTCACATTGTAGATTTTGACATTTGTTATAAACCCAATCAAGAGCTTGTAGTAATATTTATATTGCTAAATTGGAATGTCTGCAGAATCCTTGGCATTTCTGTCATTTTGGAGGTTTGGGGACAGTGGCTTTCGCTGCCTTAATTGCTTTTCATTCTATCTTTTTTTTTTTTTTTTTTCATGTGGGTGAGTGGAATCAAAAAACCCAGGCTGCACCCTCTTGGAACCCAGCAGTGTCAGTTCACACTGAGCTGATGCCTGCATTGGTGTCACTGCATTTCAAGTAGTACATTTGGTAGAGAGAGAGTTTGGTGTTATACTTCTAAGAACAGTACCTGTATCTCCAAAGTGTCAGGTTCTACATTTCTTCCACACCTAAAATTCCCATCAGGGCTGTTCCAGTGGAACAAAATGAGATCTGAAGTCAGAGTGGAGTAGTCTGAGAGAGAACCTAGAGTGTGTACAGGAGGTATGAATATTCCTCTCCTCAGGGAAAGGGGACTTCCTGAAACCTCTCCCCAAGGTGAAAATATGGGAGAACGTCTCCAAGCTGTGGAAACACACAGAAACCTGAACGTTTCCTGTCAGATGTTGATTTTCTTCTTTTCCCTTTCCCCCCCACCCTTCCCTATGTGCCTGTGTATAGCACCAAATGCTTTCAGACTTATGAGTGCTAAAAATAATACAGTAAAACTAAATGATCATGCATGTAAATTTGTCAGGAAGTTTGAAATGAAACATCAGTGTAAGTTAAGTGTCTTGAGTGAGTTAAATGTGCTGTCCAGGACGCACAGCAGACTGGTCTTGGGGAAAGTATGTAGACAAAGTTTGACTGCTTCCTCTGAGCCTTTCATGGAAAAGGGCCCTTGCCAAGCTGAGCTGGCATGTGCAGACTGTTCTTCTTAAAGTGCACACTTCTAAAGTAAGGACCCGTACACGTGCCCAGATGCTACATGCAGCCCCACAGATTTCGGTGATCCTTAAATTCAAACCTTCTGTGGTCACAAGGAACCATTACTTAAGAGGTCAGACTACGTAGCCATAACACAGACCTGAAAAACCTCTTTCAGTAACTTTCTCCTGTTTGAATTGGAGTATATTTTCAGGAAGACATTCAGCTGTGCCTAAATCCTAGAAGTGACTAAGAACCTACCATATCAATTTAATTACTGTTCCTTAACGAGTATTTTATAAATAAGGGAGGGAAAACAGGTCTCCTAGCTCAAACAAGACATGTGCTATGTTCTGAATTCAAAGTGCCGCTCCCCTCCAATATTTTGAGGTTTTCGTAGGAAAATTTAAGTTTGATGTTCAAGTCCATCAGTTAACCCAGACTGACCCCAGTTTATGAGAACTGAAGCACTGAGGGATTAGCAGTGGTTGTAGAAGCAAAGAGACATTTCCCCATACTTAGAGGATTAATACCGTTACAAGGCAAGTACTTAAAGGAGCCTTAAGGTACAACTTCATAGGGGAACAGCCTGCCAGTGTGCATCTGAAAACCACACCCTGTTAAAAGGTGGTGATCCTGCTGGAAAGTATTTTGTGGGTTTTGCTGACTCACTGGAGCAGCTGGCTTGTTACCTTTGCCAGATATAAAAGAAACAAAAGCAGCTCTCAAGCAGCATGTGTGTGTATTTGTGTGTCTGTGTGTACCTGTTTGTGCATTGAGGGATATATTGACACTACAGGAGAGAATGCTGAATGCAGTCATCTCAAGGAAAACATCCAATCTACAATTTCATATATTTTTATGCATTATATTGACTGTCTGCATTTGTTAATAAGTAAGACCAAGAGAAGCAGTACTGGATATTGACACTCTGCTTTGCTGTTTTATTCAGAATTGGTTATTGCACCACTTAGTAATTGGTATTTTCAGATGTGTTATGTTTTTGCTGTCTCTTCTGCTACAGATATAGACGAATGTCAGCACCGATCACTCTGTACGAATGGACGCTGCAGGAACACAGAAGGATCTTTCAGATGTATTTGTAGCCAAGGCTACATGTTATCATCTACTGGAGATCAGTGTGAAGGTAAGCTTGTGGACTTTAGCTACTGATTCATTTTTTCAATAACATCTTGAGTATTTCAGCTATAGGCATGAACTCTTTTGAGAATGGGGCAGAAGGATATGTTGCTCCTCTTTCTTTCTCAATACTTTACTGTCAACCATTCAACAGTCCCCACCTACACAGACACGTATTTAATGGATTCTTAGAAATAGTCCCTGTCATCTTTCCACATACAAGAAATCAGCACATTTGTTTCCAACAGTACGATTGGAAGAGCAGTTGACATTGTTACCAAAAACAATTAATCCTTTCCAAACCTTGTTGCTCAAATTCTGACACAGAGGTTCTGTATTACAAAAGCTTCTGCCAGCATACACTGTTCACATGGGGGCCTGCTAAGTTAAAACTTCTTCTCCAGCTGGTTTTGGGAACCTGTAGCCAGCCACCACAATCCCACATGTGCACTGGCAGGAGAAAATATGTAGTATAAGATGAGCTCCAGGGGGATCTGCTGGAGCTCACAGCTTTCACTGTCTCAAAAGGCAGTCTACATACGGAGCTTGTAAAAACAAAAATAAGAGGTGAAAGATGTAGAGTAAGCGTAGGGAGAAATGCTGTGTTACAGAAAGCAGAAACATTCTATTATCTCTCAAGTAGAACAATTTAATTGTCTAGTAATTGGCAAACAGGTTTTTTTCTAATGAATTATTTCAAAGCTACTCCCTCTTCTCCATTGTTGGCTATTCCACCTGATATGCTACATCTGCTGCACTACTCATGGTCACCTTGAGCATGTGAGCTTACTAGCGAGCTCCAGAAAAGGTTGTATGTCATTTGCTTCCTTATCTCACCCTAGGGGGAAAAAACCTCTCAGTTAAGGTCTCACCATACATGTGGTATTAGCACATAAAAACTTTACAGTCTCTGGTGTGCTTTCTGTAGCTGCTGATACCATGGATGACACAGCTCCTTACTGCTGTTCTACCTAGTAGTGTTCTGCTGCTAGGTTATCCTCCACACAGCACTCTAGGAGGCAGTTCCCACCTTCTCACCCACAGCAATGGGTCAGGAATCCTCCTCTTCAAGTGGTCCAGGCAGAAGAGCAGTTCCCCCTGAGCCAACCAAATGCTGTCTTCTCAAGACAAACCTGTAATATCAGACCAGACTTCTTCAGCAAGATGATACTGGCTTGTCTGCATTTAATGAGTGACAGCATCTCTTGAAGTTCTCACCAACAAGGAATAAGGATATCTTATAAAATCTCCTCACCACACTGATACTCTTTGGTACTGACCTGTTTGGAGAATCTGGTCACAGGATAACTTAACACAATCTTCTCAGAGTTCCTGGTGAATACCAGCATCACTTGCATCAGCTTCAAGAAATATGGGCTGATGATACAAGGCACTAGAAACTGGTGTCAAAGAATTTTGCTCTCACCTGGCTTCAAGATCTTCATGAGTTGCAACAGATGTGGAGATACGGAGATACCGTGTCAAGAACCGAAGAAAAATGTGGTGGAAGGGATCACTGGTCCATTCCTCCTCCTAAAGGCAGAACAGACCATATGGTGTCATTCCTGGCAGGTACTCATCTAACCTGCTCTGAGTAGTCTTCAGCAGATGAGATTCCAAACATCTCTTCAAGCAGCCTGTGCCAGTGCTTTGCTGTCATTGCGTTAGACTTTCTTTTTTCCCAAATGTGTGATGGTAATCTTCTATTGCTGCAGTTTAATTTATGAGTTCTTACCTTGTCCACCTTAAACAAGACAAGATTCTTTCTTTCCCCTGCAGCAGAGAGGGAGATGGTGAGAGAGTGGGTGGATAACCATTTCAAGCATTTTAGTTCGTTCAGCAAGAAGCCTTACAAACCATCAAGTCTGCAGAGAGAAATTTTGAATTAGTAAATGCTGTTAGCATATGTGAGCATATGAAATTGTGAGTAGTGAAGAAGTAGTGAAGAAGAGCAAATGAAATACAGAAATGAATTTAAATCCATTGTAGTTGAGGACCAAATGTTTTCCAGAACTTCCCTTCAGAGTGCTTTGGTGCATTTCATACAGCCCAAGAAGTCATGGTAACTGTTGCTGCTCTCCATCACTATGCAACGGCCTGTCAGGACAGGTCCATGCTTTATCTTCATCTCTTCCTTGATCCTGTTGAAGGGCAATTTTCAAGAAAAAATAATTTCAGAAGCTCTCAAGGCAGAAGAAGAGGAATTGGATCATACAAGAAAAAAGGGTAAAGCTGTTCCCTCACCTCAGGGTATTTATCTCATCCCCAAGAATCTGTAACCAAATGTACAGCTTCTCCACCCAGTAACAGGGTGGTTAATTTCTGTAGAGACAGTTTGTTCACTGAAGATTTTCATAAATATTAAAAGTTCTGCACAAATTCTATTCATCTCTTGAAGTGGAAGAAATTATTCTGTGCTTGCATTATATCCCTTCAATATTTTCTGAAGTAGAAGATATTACAGACTGCTTTTTGCACCTTGGAAACTAAGTTTGAACAGACTGTGCTTGTTTTGCTGTCAATAAGAATGCTTTGTGCGACTGCCTTGTCTGCTATACATCCACCTCTCTTGTTTTTCCTCACCTTGTGATGTAATTATATTTGAAGGCTCTTTGAATTATTCCGTTCACAGTTATGGAACTCAGTTGACTACAGGTTTAAATCTCACATTCTTTTCATATCAGTGGATGTCCTCAGCCTCACAGCCACGTTCGCATCTTCATGAAAATGGCGTTCCTCCTGACTGTTAGTTCAGCCATATGTGTGCATGAACCACAGGGCAGAGCTTCCATGAAGACAAAATTGCCTTGAGAAGACATCCAACATTTCTCCACATGATGGCCTCTGATTTTCAGATTAGCCTATTTACCTGAATGTTTTCTAACACTTCACAGACAAAGCAGGAAAGAGATGCCAAAAACTGTGGGTATAGCACAGCTCAGTTGTGTGAAGAGAAGAGAGTGGTTGAAATTCTGTCCAGTTTTTCAAAGACTCAGGGATGGACATTTGTTACATCAGAGGATACCAAAAAGGTATCAGGCTGTAAAGCCAATGTGATTGGCAAATCACTTGCAAGTAATGTGCTTGTTTATTTAATAAGAGTTTCTTCTACTTCAGAAGTTTTCTTAAAAATGTAGTCGCTCAAGAAGCAGTTTGCTGGTTTGATCATTATACACTTGTGCAAACTTCTGGAGATATTGCAGAATTTGGCAGAATTATGCTGTGCTCATTTTCAGCTGTGCTTTTTGCAACTCTGGCAGAAGTTTTTGTCTGGGAGCCTTTGCACAGTATTTCACTTATTTAAGAATAAAGGCAATTTGCATATAATTGTTCTATACATTCATGTATACATGTATACATGCAGTATACATGCTCTGTATGCATTCTTGCACTGAACTCTTCAGAAAATGAGAAAGCTGGACTGAGGCCTTCATACCTTCAGTTTTGTCTAAGAGCAATAATCCATATGTCCCATTCATATTGTAAATGCCTGTATATCCTGTTATCCAAGGCTGAAGAACTTTTTCCTTCTGCAGTACCTGTAGAGACTTGCTATTATCTGCTTGGAAATTAGTAGCCTGGAAGTATGTGACCATCCACAGGTGGGCTTGTATGCACAACCTTCCACTTGAAGATAGAAAAAGAGGTTGCTTCCTAGTAGTCAGAAGTCTTCAAGATGCATGACCACATGCATGTTTATTTTCTTTCTGCCCTATCCTCTCATTCAGCATCTCCTGTTCTTGAGATGAAGTGACATTGACACTTTCTGCTCTGTGTTGCTCTGAATATGAAGGAACACAAAGTGTGAGGGCACCTGTGGGTAAAAAGTATTGGCCTTGTCTCAACTGACAGGGAGTATGAGTATGCACCAGCTGGACTTAAATATAGACTGTACTTCTCAAAGAACTCGGGTTACTGGAAAAGAGTCCGTCTGAAGCGTAGGAGGCTCCAGTGTTCTCCTAGCCAAAATGCTCTAGACATGCACCTGTAAATGGTGGTAAAAAGCACTCAACATCTCAAGCATGAGTTACTGTCTCTGATTTTTCTGGAGATTCTTGCGCAGCAACCGTAGGACCAATGAAGAGTTGCATCAGAGGAAGGGAGGTTTGCATCCTATATGGAAAATAATGCATTTTGACTGTATTTGGCAGAAGACACCTTCTTGTTGTGCGACTTGGCATTAACTCAGCGCAAGGGAGTCGTTAATTTTTTCTCATGCTCCTAGTCAAAATTAATTGCCACTTTAAATAAACCACAATTTATTTCTCAGTTGAAAATGATTATAAAACATGTGGTTATCAAAAGGTCACAACTTTGTCAGCATTAAGTGCAGTTTTGTCTGCAATAACATTCATTTATGTAAGAAAGCTATCCCTATTTCTTATTTTTATCAAATAGATTAAATCCCAAGGATAGCTGCACTCTGATACAGTGTGGGCTGTGCAGAGGTAACTGTAGAAATGAGGTCGTATCCTCTTTTTTAATTACAATTTCAATTTCTTCCTGTAACACAGGAAAAAGTTACAATTCTAATCGGCTAAAATCCATGCTTAAGAAGTCAGAATAATCAAAGGCAGTGGAAAAACTCTTTGATAACTGTTTTTCAGATGAACCTATCTGCATTATCAGAGCAATAGACTCAGTGAATTATGAGGTAGGGCAATGTGGAGGCAACGGAAACTTGCTTATAAGTTGCTTCTTTTACCTGACTGTTATTTTCCATTTTCTTTTAAAACTAGAGGCACAGCCATGAAATACTTTGTGATCTTTAGCTGTAGTGAAACAAAACTGTATAATATCGCTGGAATGTAGGCACTTGCTGAGTTAATCCTGTACCCACAGCAGCTGTGCTCTGTTTCCTCTGGGGAAGAAAAGACTTCAGGTGGAGACAGTGGCAGTGTCCTGTTCTTGAAATTTAGATTACTTTGCATCTAGTTTGTATCCTGAAACTTGCCCTGCTGTGTGTCAGTCAGCATGGTTATCCCGTGGATGTCAGGACACTAGGGCAGCCTGCAGGCCTGAGGCTTGGTCCTGGGAATGTGGTGTATAGGCAGCTGGGAGCTAGACACCCTGCATGCCCTGACTCTGGAGCTGGATTTGTGGCTTGAGTGCAGCACTGTGCAAAAGCAGCTATTCAGCTTCATGACTAAGCTGCTAAGCCGGTGAAATGGCTGTATTGCATCAGATGAACTGCCTCTGAAAAAGCAACCGTTAGCACAACAGCACGCACAGTGTGGTCGCTGTCCTACAAGCCTCCTGTCCATGTGGTTGTTTTGTGAGTAGTCTCCGGAGACACGTCTTGTCTGGTGTGGCACACCAGCTATGCTTGGGCTTGCCCATACTCTGGGGGACGTCTGAGTTAGGTCACTTCCTGCTCAGGGATCTCTGTGTAGTGTCTAAACATGTCCAAAGATGCATATTGCAAACTACACGTTTGCATTAGTAGGCATTTTTTGTGTCTGTCTTTTAAATGTACAGTTGCTTGGATTTTCTTGTTAATTGTACTACTGTAGCACCACAGTCACCATTAAAGTAGGGGAGACATTGATATAAAGGTTTGTTATGATACCTTTCCCTAGAGATGCAGATGGCGCATATTAGACACGCTTGCTAAGAATAAATGACACAAACTCAGATTTTAAAGCTCTCTAGAAATACAAGAACTTCGATGATAAGATGAAAGAAATTAAAAGGACATTCTAAAGTGTAGTAAACCTGAGTTCCCCCCCACACACACACACACAGTTATTAAACGACATTGTAGCTTCAAGTTGCTACGTTACTATCAAAGTATCACTATTAAAAGTTTCATCAGTTTTTACATCATTTAATAATTCAGTTACATTTTTATTTCAGATGTCGATGAATGCCTTCAAGACAGTGATATTTGCCTTGGAGGAAACTGCATGAATACTGACGGGTCTTACAAATGCACTTGTCCAGATGGTTTCCAGCAGATAGCGAATAGGGGATGTCAAGGTATGAAAGAGCTATAAAAAATACCTGGATCATTATTATAAATGTGCAATTTCATAAGCGTAACTTCTGATAGTCACAGATCGTGCTAAGGAAGAGAAAATCATTTTATTTATCATTTCTAGCACTTTCTTACTCTTCTCATTCTATATTACTCTCTCTAAATATATGCTGAGAAATTATTTCAAGAGGCTGAAATCTCACCCTTCATCACTTGAAAGAGAGTCTATATTAGAACTAACAGACATACAGTGCTGCATTTTCCCAAATCCTGGGAACATTTATTTTGACAGAACCTTCTATGTTTGTGAATCAGTGATGTAACAGAAGGAGCAGTATAGTTAGTGTCAAGTCACATTAGAATAAACCTCTCTCACCTCTAAAACACTTGCAGTGCTTTGTGGAGGATGGGTGGGGAGGAAAAGAATGTGTTATCTGAGGCTGAGTAAGCATTGCCAAACCCAGAAAAATACTTCCCATCTTTTACTTCTGAACAATCCCAACTCCGTGTTGGCAGAACACCCCGGCATGCCTCACAACTCCCTTTTGCCACCCGTTTTTGTGAGACAAGAACCATGGTATTAGAGCTGGAAGGTAATAGTATGTTCGTGCTCTAAATGACTGGAGAACCAGGAGACTGGACTTTACTTTGGCTGCTCTCTTATGCACAGTTTAGACTTGAGCTGAGAGACTCTATTCCAGCTGATCTATGTTGAAGACCTTGTGCAACCAACAGTAAATGCCCTGTAGAAGTTCAGAGTATTTTATGTGACCACTTTCTAACTCAGAAAATGTTGCATTCAACGTAGGGAAGTGCTGTATTAGACCTTGCTTTGGCAGATAAAAGAGAATTGATCACAAGCTATAAATCAATGCCAGCTTTGATACTGCTCTATTCTCGTCACTCCACTATGTAAAGTAGTAGTATATAGACTTCATGTTTTAAATGGATAAATATAACAAAACTGAAAGCATTTATCAGCCAACTAAGGAACAGACAGCATAGACACTATTTTTAACAGTAAAATGTGAATGAAAATTGGAAATCATTTCAGGTAAGAGCATGACACTTGAGAAAGAAGACCACCAACACTGAAAAATAACAACTTGCTGTAGAGGGGAGTGAAACTGCTTGAGAAACAGCCAGATCAATATCAAAACAAATGGAAGAAAGGAGGATTTGATACAATGAATACTGACAAGTTAGAATAGCGAAGAACTGGACACAGAGAAAGAACATAAAGGGAGATCTTTGGCTAGCAGAATTAAGTATGGTTAGACTTTTTTTACTATGTTGACTACTTGTTGTTAAGCTGTTACAGGATGCAATAGTAGAATTTTTATTTGTCATAGATGGAAATCTCCAGTATATCTTCTTGTCCTGTATTTTGTACTGAACAAAACTAGCCATACTTATATCATAAATGATGACTTCTTTACATTTCAACAGTACCTTCAAAATATTTTAAGCAGCAGATAAACTGAGACGTTTTTAAATGACTGAAAGTTAGTTCTATCACAGTTCTGTAACAACAAGAAAAACCATAAAATTTTTGAGAGAATTTACCTGGAGAGATCAGGGGTGTGGTAAAAGATCCAGATAATAGGCCCCTAGTGCAGAGTGATCTTGATCACATGGTATACTGGGCACGAGCAACCAATATGCGTTTCAGTATATCCAGTTATATATTGAAGAAGGAATCTCAGTCATGCTTGTAGGATAGTGGACTTCCTTCTGGGACACAGTCACTGAGAAGGATTTTAGGGGTCAGAGGCAGTCAGCTGAATATGAGCTTCCAGTGCAACCCTGTGGCCACTCGGACTAATGCACTCCCCAGAAGATTGAAAAAGCAGAATATCCAGCAGGAGTAAGCAAGGTTTGTTTACCTCTATTTTGCACTGATACAACTGCTATTGGCACATTGTTCTACACTGACAGTCTAGTGCCCACAATCCAAAATGGATGCTGATCAGCTGAGGAAAGTTCAGAGATGAACCCAAAAAAGCTGGTGGCCTTGGGGGAAAAGGATTGAATGCTTTAAAACTGTTTATTGTGTTGAGAAAAAAAAAAAAATGAGGGGTGAGTTGATCATAGCCTTATTACTTTCAGAGGAAACCATAATTGAAAGTAGAGAGCTATTGAATTAAACTGGCAAATTTATCACAGAATGCTGTGTCTGCAAGTTGAATGTGTCTTAGACTAGAAATTAGGAACATGCATTTTGATAAGGAGCAAAGTTGAAAAGAGTCCAAAACATTAGAAAGTGTGCAGTTTGCTCTTTCAGATTAATTATACTCTTACTTCCCTAAGATTGTTAGTTTTGTTTTCCTGTCTTTTAATACATCATTCTACCTTGTGTAATCAGCTGGTTTGGTTTCCGGTATTTTTCTGGCAGTTTTAAGAAACGGACAGCTTAGCCTTGAGAGCAGTGTGCATCCCAAGAAGGTACTGTACTGTCCTTGTCATCGCTGATCTCCCACCTTACCTGACGTTCAGAGAGCTTCAGCAAGTATGTCATTGGTCTGCATCTACTATGAATTCAGAGCAGACTTGACACATGTAGGTGTTGTGTGAAGCCCAGCGCACTGACTTTTCCCTGTGCACCTCATACAGATACTACCCTTCCCTGAGCTGCCTCTGTTCTTTCCACATATGTGCCATGACTTCAGGACACTGGCCTAGAAGGTTTACACACAGGATAGAATCAGTCTGTATCTAAAGAAAATTCTATAATGGGTGTTATGGGTCTTGAAATAATGGTAGTGAAATCATAATTTCTCTAGTCTATTAAAATTATTGTCTGCTTTGCATTTTATATGGCTGTAACAATGGCCAGAATCGAAGCAATGAAAGACATGATTAAGAATAAGAAATTCTAGTATCTGTGATGATGGATGAATGAGCCTTGTGTGTTTTGTTTCTAAATTTGCTTTTGATCTCAGCATGGTATTGAAAACTTCTTAAAAGGTTTCTGTAAAGCAAAATATGAAAGTACAATTACAGTGTGAATTATAATTCCTGTAAAAGTGGTACCTCCTTAACAAATGAATGCAGTCCTTAAGTTCTGATGGCAGGTTTTGTTGGTAAGATGAGACATCAGTCAGAAAAAAATGCTTGTTTTTCATATTCAAAAGTAAGTTTGAAAGGCAGTGTTTGAAACATGCTTTCTAGGTCAAAAAAAAAAAAGCAATGATGAGAAACTTTTATATAGCAACCTTTTGGGACCATTCCCATTCCCCATCAGCAAAAAAAGAGCATTTGGCTTTAAATTATATAAAATCAACTTACTGGGAAGGATGCAACTCCAGACCTGCTGGTAACACATGGAGCCAGATGCACAAGTTGACCAGCATGCAGCAATCAAGCAAAAGTGAGATGGAGCCATCTGAGAATTCCCCTAACGCAGAAGAAATGTTGACTAGTATGGAGCTTATGCTGATATCTCACAAATGACTCTCATCTCACCCTCATTGCAGAGAGTGATATAGTGAGAGTATGATGCAGCAGAACATACTGATGCCTACACAGAGTTTAAGAATGATCCCAGAAGATTTGGTTGCTCTGGAAAATGAGCCCTGTTTACATAGCTATTTACATAGCTGGTGGAAATAAAAGCTACTTTTAAGACTAATTGAACTTAGGCTTAATATTAAGAGTATGATGGTTTGCAAAGCTGTTAATGTCTCTGTGTTTTCAGATATCAATGAATGTGAGAGATCTGACCTCTGTTCACCTCACGGGGAGTGTCTAAACACAGATGGTTCCTACCAGTGCATATGTGAGCGGGGCTTTTCTGTCTCTGCAGGTGGCCGAACATGTGAAGGTGAGACAAGTCATAATAATGCATTCCCATTGATTTGCTGTTATTAGTTGGGTGAGAAAAGTAGTCTGTTTGGGTCTAATACCCCCAAACCATTATTAACTCCGCCATCTGCCACCTAAGGGCCCTTTGTTCTTTTTCTTGTAAATGCAAGAAGTGCTATGTTGCTGTTTGAATCATAAGTATAATAACAGGAAATGTACGAAATGGGCAACGTAATGGAGTTAATGTTTGTTAGAAGCTGTGGTTTACTTTTCTTGATTTTTAATAATTTTGCCACCTTAATATTGGATTATATTTTTTTTTTTAATGAAAGAAATTAGTGAAAAAGAAGGAATACTAACCCAATGATGGCAAAGGAGGGAATGATATTCTTATGTTAAGATATATGACACCAGTGGACATCTGTAATAATATGAAATCTATCTGTAGATGGGAAGGTATTTCTATCTTGTAGCACGGGCGGAAGGAATAAATATAGGTAAAATGCATGTAAAGTGAGTTTGGAACTTAAGCTTCTGATAAGTTTCAAGTGGGTAGCCCTTCTGCCATAAATTTTTTAGGATTATTTAGTTTAAATATTCTGAAGTGCATTAGCAGCAAGCCTGAGCTGCCTGAATGTTCTCATTGCTGTGTGTGAGACAACAGAACCTTGCTTGTCAAGATGTTTTTTTTTAAAAAAGATGCAGATGAAGCATCCATACAACAGAAGTAACTCTAGTGAGAAATTGTAGTAAAATGCTATCTATGATAGACCCTCAGACATTTTGAAAGGGCAGAAATGGAGTAAATAGCAGTAATTATATCTTCACAGTGCTAAAGCTAGCTTACTCTTTATAAGTGTATGCAGGTATGCTTATACAGGTATTTTTCATATAAGGTTGTAATTGTAATAAATCCGGTAATAACACTGGTGAGAAACATCAATCAGGAGCCTAGAATTTAGGTGTAGCTAGGGTTTTTACGTTGTTATAACATGAGAATATATCCTGTTGCTAATGGAACACACGCACTAGCCGGAAAGCTAGTGATGCTGCTCTTCTGCACTGAATTTAAAATAGGAGACTTGTGCTCAACGATACCAAGAAGATATGTGGCTTTGTGTAGTCAGTGATGCTGACAGAAAACAAAAACTCCCCTAACTGGAGGAAGAATGGCTGTTCTTGTGGATGAGAGGACCGTTCAAGACAAGAAGCCTTGTGGGAAAAGTAATAATTCAGTAGGCAAAAAAATTACATAGTAGCAGTTCGGCAGGATGCATGCAGAGGAGAAGCACGGGGCAGATGATAGCTCGGTGTTAAAACGTATGGGCAGTAGATCTCAAACATCCAAGAAGCAAGTAAGCTGTTCTCTATCCGAAATTATAGGCCAGTAAATCCACATGTGATTGATTTTCATGGGCCAGCTCTTCTCATAGTTCACTTGGGGATAGTGAAGGGGTTCTTCCTTCAGTGGAGGAGGTGTATCGAAACTTCTGACTGTTGCATTTACTCCCCCTACTTTTACCAGAGGAAAAAGAGCATTACAGCATTACTATTTGAGCTGGCATATAACCTGCTATATAGTTAGTAATATAATATCTAATGAAATTAAATGCACTATTAGCGAGAATACTGTTATACTGTAAGGGAATAAGTGCCGTATATTTAGTTACAGCATGACATCAAACACACTGTTTGTGCTTTAATTATTATTGATAACTTAAAAAATCCTGCAGTATTTTTGGTGCCGTTTCCTCTCTAAACATTTACTTTACTTTGTAATCATGGCAGAAGTTGAAAGAAACATTCTCTTACTGCCAAGACAAAAGCCTGGTCAAGCAGGCTAGAGAGAGCAAATCTGAATAACTCCAGTGATTGATGGACAAGGCAGTATTTTGTGATTTCAACTAATGGGTATAATTCCAAAGCATGTTCATGGACTCTTTTGGCAGCATGTATACATTTCACCCAGTGTTTAGGAAGGATATGGTTAAATATCTTCCACTTCTCTGCAAGAAAAGTAGTAGCAGGTGTCTTGTCTCACTGTTGAATGTAGCTAAAAAAAAAAAAAAAAGTGGTCAGAGAAGAATGCAGCCTGCTCTTAGTAGAAACCAAACACTTTATTCCAAACCAAAGTTAGAAGAACACTTATTAACCTTGTGAAATCAAACTCTCAGAAATTAAAAAGGGCAGAACTGAATAGAAACAAAACTTGGGGGGGAAGTTGCTGGCATCTAATTTTAGGGGATGTACCAGAAACAATGAGCCCCTCTGTCTGGATCTCTGACAGTTAATAAAGTAGCACAGTTCCCAGGGAAGGGTTACCATCACATATGATGAAGTAGTACAAAGCTAATCTCCATTAGAACAAAAAAGCCAAACTTGTACTAAATAGAAAAGGATGAAATCACAAGATCTTATTTCCAGGTTCGTGAGTAGTTTTGGAACTTTTTAATAAAGAATAAAACAACAAGTACAAAACCAGCTGAGCGTGCTTCACAAATAATTGGTGGTGTGTATGGAATACAGATCAGACTTTATATTGAGCACTTGGAAAAGTATTTTAATAACTTGGCGAAGCAAGGGTACTTCTAGTCTTCTGAAGCAGCAGCACTCCTTTTCTACCACGATTAGTTTCTCCATTCTGTCATTTTAAGAAAAAAAATTCTAGAGTTGAAAAAAATCATTTAAGGGGAGCACTGATGGTGTCAGTGTTAATATTTGTAGTGGTGTCAGCTTCATGCGAAAAGGCAAGACGAAACAAAAGCATCGGAAACAAAAGGAACGTGTGACATTCCAGGTACTGAGAAAGGATGTGGCTTCCAGCCGCAGGAGCTACTGTTCTTTACACTAGGTGCCTCTGTGAATTTACTTCTAGCTAAGTGAGAATAACTGTTTATACCATCAGAGAAAGAACCTGAGGAAATTTTGCTGGATTCAGACGCCTCTCTGTACCTGGGGAGCAGATTTTCCATATCTCCAGACTGTTTTTGTACAAGTTTGACTCATTTTTTTGAGAAGTCAGAAACAACAACAACATAAAACATTTAAGAACCCCATGTGGTTCAGTTCTGGTATGGAGTTTTTATGGCCATTGGCCAAAGTAAACTGGACAGCTGTGGAGACTGTGTCTTCTTCCAAGGTGTAGACAAACTTTTGTTGTAGCGGTGACATTCCACTGCCGCCTGGCCCCAGGCTCAGCAATTTGGCTGCGCCAGGCTCTCTGAACAGGAGGCTCTCGGAGTGCTCCCTAGCTCCCTGTCAAGCTCTCTGGGGTTCCTGTAAAGGCAGCATTTTACCCAGTTGGCTGCTAGTCAACTGTGTTGGCAAAAACTCAAGTTAGAGGTTCTCTGATGCTTAAGTCAATACCATGCCCCAAGTGCCTCTTCTGTCTCCGTGTCCAATCCCATACGTCTCTCAGTGGCTCCCTCACTTTTCCCTCTCTCTGCTCCAAGCCCTGAGCTTCACGGCCGGCCTCAACAGGCACTCCAAAAAAACTAGCACACCCCACCAGAGCTCTCCAACCTCTGCTTCTTCCTTTCCCCTCACTTACTGTCTTGTATCCTGTTCTCCTTTCCTTGTCCACTGAAAAAGTCACCCGTCTGAGCCTTTTGGATGCTTGCACGGAGCATCCACAGATCATTCTGTGATCAAAGAATAATTTACAAATCTGTACACAAAGATCCTACATTGTCCATCATTTAAGATGACTGCATACCTAAGAAGTCTGAAAATCAGGGAAACAAAGAGCAGAGCTGTGAACAGTGCGTAACTATGACCTCTGCCACCAAAGACATTTTAAGAGAGTAGATGTTTGCTGTAACTGCACATCACAACCATAATTCTGCCCATGTAGGGAAGACAAGGCAGCTTTAGGAAAACTATATGGTAAATCTAGGACTCCTTTTGGGGCAGAGTATTATCTGTTACAGGGAGTAAATTTTATGCAGTAGACAACTTCACAGCTTCACCAAATCTCCAGTTAAATATTGACGTAAGAAAGCTCAGGCTTCTGCCAAACATAGATTCAAGTATGCATTTCCAGAGTGTGCCCCTGTGAGCTACCTTCTTGTTTCACAATGAGCAATCGCAGACTTCACCCGCCTTCTCACATTTGCTAATAAAGATGTTTTAGGGCATCAATTACTTGTTATCTGGACGCTGGCTAGAGAAGTAAGAACGCAAAGGGGAAAACAAGAATCTCTTTCTTACCCACATCATCGCAATGTTGGAATGACCATCCAGCATTATTGCCTCTACATGGCCAGAGTCTTTATTTGAATATTCATTTTTCTAATTTTCTCATGACAGTGATTTTTATGTATGGGTGTTATGGGCAGCCCTGAAAGTCTTAGAACCAGAGCTCTGTTCCCCTAAGCACTGTACAGAACTGTCCTAGGAAACAGTTCCTCTTCCAGACACTTTGCCATGTAAGTAGATTTCAGTAAGACTTAAATATCATGCCTGAGGTTAAGTATGCCTTCATCTTGTTCAGGTTGGCAGAAAACAGGAACACGGTGTTGAGCTGAACAGGAGTGTGCTTGAGTGCACACATGTTTTGCCTTTCTTTAGAGCCTGATGATGTTAGATCAAAAGAGTTTTGATTAAAGCAGGCAGCACTGAGTCATGGATTCTAAAACAGGTCGTAATTACAGAGAACTGCTTTAGTCACTGCATAGACATAGGATATATTAGTTTCATATTTAGTTTTTCCCCTTGCTTTGTCTCCATATAGCAAGAGAATCACCCATTACAAGCCTCATGCTTTACAGGGTGATTAAAGAAACAAATGCCCTTTCCGGCTGTAAAACAGGAGTCCTTTGAGTGAGCTGTCTAGACAAGGAAAAATATGTGATGCTTGGACCTTCTCTGTAATTTCCCATACACTAAAGGATCCAGTCATGTTCAGACTGTGTACTCTTTAAAAACAAAACTGTCTTCTGTGGCTGTATTATATACTAAATTAGGACACTTGCTACAATCACAAGTTTTGTTTCTGCAGCTTTTTCAGTCAATGACCTTAGTTTACCTTTAGAGAACCAGCTTCATTCCCCTAACGTTTCCTTTAACATTTAGCTATTAAGTAAGAGAAATGCTGTAATTTAGGTAATTCTAAAATCCCCAGATGTAGTCTCTTCTGTCTAGGCTTTTAACAGAGTAACTGTCCTGTGGGTCAGGAACTTTTGTTATTAAACTGTAGTTGGCCACTGAAAATACAAATGCTGCATTATTGTCTGTTGTCTTAAATTCCTGGCTGTCAATCCACCATTGTTTACTCATTCTGAATTCCCTTTCTTAATTTAACAGGATTTTCTTAATAAGATATAGAGTATTCAGATTTTTTGACCAGATATATGAAACTCTGATGATCATGTGAGAAAAAAAATTAAAATAAGATACGTTACGCAGGTATAGTGCACAGCAGCAAGAGGGAGGGACCAGAAAAACACAACCATAAAGAATTTGTATCTTCTTTCTCCCAGTAACTCCATATGCATCTCTTTATAGTTCTGTCATTATGGTGACTGGAAAAGCAAAGGGTATCAAAGGTAATACTTGACCTTTCACCTTTGACAGTGTCTTTAATACAGATACATATTGCTTACTCTTATTGCTGAATTAATTCTACTAGGGAGAGTTTGTGGTAGATTTCAATAAGTTCACTATGCAGAAACCACCCAAATTTTCATATTCAGTTCCTTGAGAATAAACATACTAGCTATTGTATTCTTTGCCAAATACAAATAACCCTTTCTAAGATAAATTCCTTCAATATTTCTCCTTTGTTTAATAAATCAAGATATAAAGAGCATTAAAGCCTTTATTGAAAAAAAACCAACAAACCAAATAAATTATTCTGCCAGTTCCATCTGCAAGTACTTTTTTTTTTACAATTATCAATTATACTCATGTCTCCTAGATTTCAGTGAATGTAGTACATACAGTTTTTGCAGGAATTTTGTGTTTTAGCTGAAGGTTGTTAACCAGTGGATCCATTTAGTAGAAGAGGTGAGTTTTTCATCACTTAAACATCCTAAAGTGAAATTAGATGCCTTTCTGAAAAAGATGTTAGAATTCCACAATTTACTCACAAAATTTGCCAGAGACAGTTTTTTAACCTATTTAAGAGGTCAGGCTACATGATGTCGATAGTCTCTTCTGGCATTAAAAATCTATATGCAGTTCTAAACCTGTTCAAACCCCAACCACAGCAAATAGGAAAAGCTGGTTCTCAAGACCCCAAAAAAGCCCCTCCCTGAGGCAAACAAAAGCACGTGTGGATGAATTTGGGCACTTGGGGAACGAGAGGGCCACACAACAGGTAACCTATTAGGGAATGTGTGGATGCTAATGATGTGCTGCTCAAATTTGGGTAGCTTGGGGTGCTGTGACCACATGGTTCAAAGACCAGGAATTCCTGTTCAGCTGAGCATAAGACGCAATTTAAAAGTAAAAGTCGTGAATTGCTCGGTGAGTACTGTCACAACAAGGTGCATCTTTGCTGACGTTTGTAGGCCTTTGTTTGACACAGCTGTGAACAGCTGGAGGAGTAGACAGGACTGTGTTTGAGCCCTACTCTCTCCTTTCAGAAAGACACCAAGCAGCAGTGCTGCTCACCTGTTCAAAGCAGCCCTCTCTCTGTGGCAATGCAGGATTCAGTCCCACCAGCCTTTTAGTTCAGTGAGTGCCCTAAGGCCTTCACTGGAAGTAGAATGATGGTAGGCTCCACCACATGAAGGTCTACTCCAATGTGCAGAATTAAAATAGTCATAATGGTTTCTAGTAAAAAACTATAGCAATAATTTCTCTGCTTCAAACTGCAGAGGAATTTAGAAGGCAGAAGGTACTCATCCTAGTATCCTGGCAGGTTCCCAGTTCCAGTTAATGTTCTTCCTCCTGCAAAACACACCATGACATCTTTAATGACCACAGATGCTCAGGGCCTTGGGTTTAGGTCTTACTTTGAGTGAAGATAAAAATAATACATTTCTAGCACTTGTAATACACTTACAAAAATAAACCACATTCTGCTACAAGTGGCTCTGCTTCATTATAGGCTGATGGGCAGCTGAGTCAAAGAAGAGAGTTACTCATGCAAGTGACTGTTACTTGTAAGGCCAGCAAACCACAAATGGGAACTACAAATTAAAGGGCCAGTATAGAAAGCATGCAGGCATTGTAATTACTTTGCCTACCTGACTAAGATCATTCTTATGTGTAAACTTACAGGATTAAAGCCAGAAGGCTCAGTCCACAGATATTTACCACTTACACACACACCCCTTGAAATTCTCTTCTGTGCTGACAGCCAGAATGAAATCTGTGCAGCACTTCTGCCCAACGGATGCAACCATACTCCTGAGCTCTTCTTGTAGGCACAGGGGGTTCAGTTTCACATGTTGTTAACTGTATAATGCTACGCTGGCAGAATCTGTAAGCCAGTCAGAGAGATGGTCATCTTTAAATTACTCTGTGGTATGTAGCATCATGCCATGATTGGCAGGTTTGGTGAAACAGGTGGGAGACAGTTGACCAAAACCATTTTCTGACATAAGATATTTCCTGTGAAGTTAACACTGAAACAATTTCTTAAATTATATGTGCGCTTACATTAAATTTTTGTGTCTTGTCTTCTGTGTTTTCCTTCCCAATGTATTGAGGGACATCGCTGCATCCGTTTGCAAAAATGGCCCATCTGTTGTTTTTCTGCACTCTTCATGAATGTCTGCCTTTGATTGTCACACAGCCTGTCTGATGTTAAAATTCTTCCTTGCAGATGTTGATGAATGTGCAAATGGCACAATATGTGGCAGTCACGGGTTCTGTGAAAATATGGACGGCTCCTACCGCTGCCTCTGTTACCAAGGGTATCAGGACCCACAGGATGGGCAAGGGTGTACGGGTGAGTTCTTCGGTGCAAGTAGTCATTTCTGCAAGGTTCTAGTGAGCAAAAAGCGGCATGTGAGCAAAATGTATTTCTTCACAAGAACGTTTTTGTTTTCCGTCATTTTTTGTTAAAGTTGTACCACTTACTAGGAAAATAAGGTTGAGCTGTGCTCTCCTCGCTGAACTTTGTGCCAGATGGAGACTTAACTGTGTGTCCATTTAATAAGAACCTGTTATTAGGATTGAATGGAAACCAACAGCAAATAAGTTGAGCCACTCATTTTATCTCTTTAAAAAAACCCAGGAAAACCCACTATTTCTGTGCGTCAGGACCATTCACAAATATAAATCATAACAGATTGAATTTAATACTTTAGCCTATTTAAATGCAACATCTGTTTAGTCTCTTAGCTGAATAACCAGAACTCTGTACTACCCCCTACAGGAAATAACATCTGGCATGTGGTACAGCCAGTCTGAATCAGATGGCACACCTCCCTAGGCACATCATATTTGAACAGATTTTAACATTGGCTTCAAGCTCTAGGAAGGACACCTATCACCATGAAAGATGTGAGATTTTTGTAGATCTTGTAAATACTGCACATTTCTCTTGTGAGTAATAGGTTTCCAGATCTGTTGTTAATAGTGATGGTTGGACCTGACACCCATCTGAGGCAGCACAAGGTTCTAATATAAAATTAATACCAGATCAAGGAAAGGTATTCATTAAGCAATTTCTTCAAGCCAGACTCAGGATGAAACACATTTACCAGGAACAGAGACCTAAACGGAATACCAAACAGAGAGCAGGAGTTAGAGGTTTTACAGAAGTGTTTGTATGTGTTTTCTAATGTATTAAATAGTTCTACTGCTAAATTCTTTATGCTATTTGGCACTTAGTTTGCAACATACCAATGTATATTTTTGCATACAGTGACTTTTCACAGATGAAAACAAATGAAGCAAGGAAAGAAAGAAAAAAAAAAAAAAGGAAAGCAAAAGCTGGTGTGAAACTAAATTTAATTTTGAGTTGCCAGTGAAGTGATTCTGCACCATAAAATAACGTCTTAGGTTTTTTTCTTGTATACACTATATAATATAAAATACTCTTATAAATTTTGATGCCAGGGATCTACCAAAACAATTTTAGGAAAAGGTAAGTCTCCTTAATGCCTGGCCAGGCAACGTTCCCCAAAGAAGCCTTATTCCTTATGATAGGAATCCGGCAAAAAGATAAAGAAAAATTTAAGTACATTTTAAAAGTGCTGAGCAAACCATAAGTTAAAACGCATATTTATATAAAAATACACAAAAATCAACATTGTCTTATGACTAGATTTTCATTCTTGCTGGATAAGAGGTAAAAAGGATAAAACATTGCCTCACAAGTTATACTTTAGACCACACTCAATTATAGAAATTTCTGAATTGTGATACACAAATTATAATTTTCAAATTCTGTCATTAGTAGACAAAGTAGATTTTCAAACATAAACCTTAGCAACTGAAAAGAGAGTAAAGTTAAGTGATCCCAACAGTATTTGGTAACCCTTGTTTAAACAACAGAGAACTCTCCCATCAATCAAAAAAGCATTTTGGGGTAGGCTAGTTAGCAGGTACATGGAATCCAAGTTAAAAATATGTGGGGTTTTTTGGGGAGAGGAAATTTGCAGTGTTTGGCAGGGGGTCCCTGGGTGACCTGGGCATAACCCTTGCGGGTTCCAGAGCAGCCTGTGAGGCTGTGCATACGAGAGGCACGTGGTGGCGGTGGGGCTGGGGAATTTACTGTTCAGTGGAAGTTCACAAGGAAAATGGGATTTTGAGGAGAAAAGGGAATTCTCTTTTCATAGTGCAGTCTGAATTGCACCAAAACCTACTCATTTTGCTCCTTGAATTCAATGGAAGTTTGATAATAAAGAATGTTAAGGAAACAAATTACATGAGTCTGAATCTTAAATCCAAAGAAAAGGGTACAAAGAAAAGCGAATGTTTAAAAATAAGAAAGAAATCCAAAAAACCTTGAAAAAAATGAAAGCCAGTGTTCTGGTCTACAGGCAGCACCCACTCAGCACCAGTAGTCTATAAACCGTACTGTGGCTTTCAGGGGCCTTTATTTAAAAGGACTGCCTACTTGTTTATGAATCCACTTAGGTATTAGTGAGTTTTTAATCCTTCCCCAGAAATCACATCTATAACCTGGCAGACAATATTAGCATAGATACAGCAGATAAAAGAACAAACTGTCAGTAATGGGTCTGAATTGATTTATGTTTTGGATTTTTTCCCCAGATGTGAATGAATGCGAAATGCTGAGCGGAGTATGTGGCGAAGCCCTCTGTGAAAATGTTGATGGTTCTTTCCTGTGCCTGTGCTCTGATGAAAACCAGGAGTATGATCCGATGACCGGACAGTGTCGCTTCCGTACCTCACCAGGTAAAACGCCAGTGGATTTTTGCATGCTTGGCATGATTTCCACTGCATATGTAACCTATGGAAAGGTAGAGTTGGTTTAAATGCTGGTGTCGCTTTCACTACAACAGAAAAAACTAAAACTTTGTCGTCTTTAAAGTGTGTGCATGAGAAGAGGTGTTTCTACGATGGAATATGTTATCAGTGAATCACTAGCAGTGAAAATATAGCAGAAACACCTTCTAAATTTTATATGTCAACAGACTTGGCAGTAATAATGAACAGTTAGAGCAGTTAAGAGTAAACAATGTCTTGTTTGCTGTGCTGTAACAATGAAATGGGATATGGAATCAAGTCTGTGGCCTGAGTGGTTTTATTTTTTGTTCAAATTTTTACAAACATCTACTAGTATGCTTGGACAACGTTAAAGGGAGCAATGATTAAAAACAAAATTTGTATATAGCAGTATCATCTTAGCATTACCTAGTACTAATACAAGTCCTCAGAAAAGGTAGTTGGGAAAGCAAAAAACCAAAACACTGAATTGTTCTCAGTCTCTTTGAGTGCCTTTTTGAGTCCCCTTGCCTGTTTTACTCCATCTTTTGTCCTGTTTTTCCTAGTAGTCCATTGTACTGGATTTGTGAGCTTTTGTTATCAGGTGTTTTGGGTGTTGCAAATACTACTGGAAATACGCTTATTAAAAATGAGTTTAGAACTCTGAAAGTTGCCTCCACATTTCTACACTGATCCAGTTTGGAGAAAGGAACAAGCCTATGATAAGGAGCAACAGAGTACAAGAAACGAAGGGATTTACTTGCACAGGTTTTTTTCCCCTCCAGAATGCAAATCTTGGTATTTTTCTTATTTTGTTCTTACACTGCAGGCTGATCTAGCTTCCAGAAAGCTTTAAAATAATTGGCTCTAGTGCCAGGATGCAGACTCTACAGCTTACAAGGCTGTGGCTGTTTTCTCCTACCACTCACGGTCTTTCAGACTTGTAAACAAATGAATGTTTAATAAGTTGAAATATCTGTGTCCTAATTGCAACAAGTACTTAGGTCACTGAATGTAGCACTCAGCAGCACTCAAGAAGTTGCCTGCGAAATATCATTAACAGCTGATTGACAAACTGAAACCTTTGCAAAATCTTGTGAGAAAGATTCAGGCTTAGAGGAGCTTGTTTTATGAAGGAGGAATGAAAAAAAGTAAGATGGCTAAGGCAGCAGAGCAATGCCCAGTGGTACTGCCTCCATTCCTGTTTGCAAGGAAAAATACTGGAGTACCTTTCCACCATGAAGCAGATTAGCTTAAATACCCGCTGATAACTGAAGTAGCAGCATTTAAAATTCTTCCATGAATTTATGGAAGAAGAGTGTTTAAATTATATTATCAAGATTTGCAGGAGATGCAAATTCTATGTTCGTTTTGGTACCATGAGGAGGTAGGACTCTGGAGAAGCCAGCTACTTGTTGAAACAAAACCAAAGCTAAAGAAATTAGCAGAGGACCTGAGCCCATGTAAAAAGAAGTCAGGTCCAAGGAGCATTCAAGGACATACCCAAACATTACTGTGGGGAGGGAGGGAATGAAAAACCCAGTGTGGCTGATTGTACTGTCAACAGGTGAATTCTCTACTATCAGTACTAACTCCATTTTGTCGTCACTGGTGAACATAGCTTTACTGTGATCAGTTTGAAAAGAAGCCATTCTTCCTTCCCCTCCAGCCTTCATCGGGCCCTAACAAAACATGTGCTCACCTTTGCCTCTTCTCTGATAAGGTCATCAAGGAGGAAGACCTCACATAGGAGACCAGAAAACATGCAAATTAGGACCCAGTGAGATGTACTTTACACCATATGCTCTTGAACTAGAACCAGGAAAAGTGGCAGTACTAGGAACAGAGATCTTACTATTTATTCTCTTACTTTTCTTCCAAAGTAAAAGGAGGAAAGTACTGTTGTTAGTTCTTCTTAAAAAGGATTTTTGCTTTCCTGTACATCCTGCAGCCTTTCTGGGTTGTTTTGCTTTTATCAGTTGGCTTCTGTTTCTCAAGACCTCGGAGACTGACCAGTCAAGTGGTGATACTGCGCCATGTACCTCTGAATTTGACATTTCAGGAGCTGACAATACATGTTTCATTCTTCTACATCTGCTCACTTTGCTTGTTCCTGTTTTGTTCTGGGAACCAATCGGTGGCCCTTGTGCAGCTGTAAACTGAAGAGGGAACAAAACCAGTCTTTTCCTCCCCATTTGTAAGTGGCATAAGCCCCATGCGCTCACTGCAGGATGAGCAAATAACAGTTACGCTGGTTTGCCCAACAACGAGTACTTCAGCCTCCCCCGAGACCAGCTGCAGCACAATCATATAGGAATAGCATGCTATCTCCCTGCAAAGAGCGATGGAATAACCACACATCCTCTGGCTGTGACAAGCCACACACCCAAGTCAGGTGTAGTGAGAGCTTTGAGAGCTCCTACGGTGCATGTGGACATCATCTGTCAGCATTAGCTTGCATCACGCCTATTTTCAGAAAGGAAGAATTTAATCTGTGTTATCCTGTTGCAGATACCTGTAGTTCAGTGTGGTTTACTCAGCTTTTGCTTATTTCTCATTTTGTATTTTTGTGCATAAAGAAATGTTCGTCCACCTCTTATTAAGTGGAAATAGGTGAAGATTGTTCAAATGATACTTTAATTTGGGAACTCTTTTGCATGTGGTTAAAGGCTGTTAGCTTAGTGGAACGGGGCGTGTTCACACTTTTCTTTACTTGCCATTAGGGCTCTCAAGACTTCCTTCTGTTTAGATTTCACTTGGTGAAAATTCATCTATTGTTAGCTGTGTCCTGAAACAAGCCTCTCAGTGTATGTATCAGGAATTCTAGCCCATATTGTCACGTTCCAGTAACAAACCAAAAAAAACTAATTCTGCAAGGTTTGATTGTTGTGTTCCCCTCCTCTCTGCCCTGCTGTTCATAAAATGTAGCAAATGCTTCAGAAGGAAGAAAAGATAGAGGAGAAAAGAACTCTCTTTTGTATTAGACGAAACTTTGCTGTAATACATCTTTGTACCTAAGAGAGAAAAAAATGCCTGGTTTGGGTTTAAGTCTTCTCATTTATTCTTTTAACAAGATATATAAAGCCATTTTTGATGAATTTCTAGCAAGTACCAAGCTGAATGCAGTTTGAGTAATAATCCGTATTAACATAGTTTTAATTGTTTCTAGATAAGAAAAAATGCATGTACTAGTATGCATCTAGATTTCTAATATATTACTAATATATCTCGTTGCATTGAATCCAGAAGCTATAAAGCATAGTATATATTTGAGGATTATAACAGGTATGACTTGAAATGAGAACTGCAAACAAAAGCATGTGTGTAAACATAAGCATATCAGCAGGAATCTGGCTTTACATATACAAAGGTCAGTAAGATCACAAGTTTGGGTTACAGCTCAGCTAATAAAAAGAATCCCCGCGAGAGAACTCCACTAAGGCACCAAGGGCCCACTTAGGTACCTACAGCTAATTTAGACGTTGCTTTCTCCTGGTTACATGAAATGTGACCAGTTATTTATGGCAAGATATTTAACAGTATTTACTAGGATTTATAAGTAAAAATCACAGGTTTGGTGACCAAACATGAGTGCCTCCTAGACTGATTTGTATTAAAACAAAATCAATCCTCCCTGCATCTAATCAACCACCAGCACAAAAAATTTGAGGCTGCCAAGTAACATTTTACAAATCTGATCCAAAAGATTCCTCAAGGCTAGAAATTTGGTGCCTGAGTACAAATTCTAAGTTTCCTAAACTTTTAAGGGCTTTCTAAATGTTAAGACTTTAAAGGAAACTCTACATATTTGTATTATTTTTTTATGGCAATACGTGCATGGTTTTCCAAGGTAAATAACAATCTGAATTTCAGTCATCTATGAGCATAGTCTTAGATCTCATTTTTAAATATGCATCACTTGCACTAATCCCTGAATTGTACATATGGATGTATATGTATATACACTGCACACATGCACGTTAGGTATTGTAGCTTGCCACATGTGGAGCCAATTGAGAAATCTAAACAACTACACCCTGACAATAGGCACATACCAATCTATTTTCACTGTCTTTTTGAAAATCAGGTTCTGAAAGTGTGTGTTATTCAAGCTCTTTGCTCAGACTCATCGGAGTCTTTGCTGAGGTTGTAGAAGTCATGAACTTGTACTGATGATTTTTCACTTTAGCAACCGCCTTACTGATTCCACCTGTGAATAAGAGGTGTTGGTACACACTTGCAGTATTTAAGATCCCATCAGTTCTGTATGTTTTGGTTTTTTCAGACCACAGTTGTTAACGGGCCACTGTTTTAGGCAAATATTTAAGCATATGCTGAAGTCTAAGCATATGCTAATATCCTGATTATCCCCTGAATCCTATATTACTAATGCACATTTTTCCATCAAACACATGCTGAAGCATATTGTTGGATCAAGGTTACACTAAGGTATATAAATCTATTTCTACTAAATACTTCAGAGTTCAGTCTAGCAGCAACTATACAGAATCTCTCCATAGGCTGTTAATAGAACAGTCACATCAACGACCTGATAATATTATGTTCCTTTACCAGCGTGCCTTAGGTAGAGAGATATTTTACATTTTCTAACAACAAAAAACTTGAAACAATGACACAAAAAAAAAAAAGTATCCATCTCCTATCATATTATGTCAACATACTTAGTGAAACCACTTTCAAAACNCATTTGCTTTCCAAACATTCATGACGCCTGCTTGACTAACCCTCAGTCACAGCTGTGTAAACAACAGACTTTTAAGCTGCTGAACAGATAATGGGAGGAGAAACCAACATATCATATGTAAAATGGGAATAAACAATGACATGATGAGATTGTCTCCCCTTCCTCCCGGGGCAGCTTCTGGTGTTCTTTCTCTGGTAAACAGCGTGAAAACTGCCATGCTTTTTCTCCTGTTGAAGACTCGGCTTTGATTCAGTTAGACAGATGGCAAATGGCCAAGGAAAATGTATGATTTGTGGCTAAAGTACTGCTCTCTCACCTTGGAATAACAGATTTAGTTCAGTTGCATTTCTGTGACACGTGATAGTCTTAATGTAGTTCCTATTGGATAGGAGCTGATACTGCAAAACCACCGCACTTTATGAAATTCAGCACATTATGGAAAATTGTAATTATCTGATGAGGGGAGACCACAGACTAAACTAACAAAGATGAAATAAGCACTCAGCTGGGTGTTTCCTTTAATGTACAACGTAGTTATATTGGCAAAGCAGCAAAGGAAAGTTTGCCTTGTAGGTGGCAACAGTGTACTAAATTTGAATAGAGGTGTCTGCCAGCCCCTCAACCTCCCAAAACAGAAACAGTCACTTTTCTGAGGAAAACAGAAATAAATCCAATTGTCTGTTTGGAATTAGAAGCCAAAAGAACTATTACACACATTCATACTATTGAAGTGCAACAATGGGCAATCCATACAGGCATTTTTAAACCTGCTTTTCTCAAATCTAATATTTGCAGATTCAGTAAAACTGCCTTGCCCCATCTCCTTGGGGGAGTGTGGGTGGGCAGGGATAACAGGCTTGAGGTGGCAAGAGCAGGAGTTCATGTAATTCTTTCAGCATTTGTTGGACAATCACTATCCTTAAGTTCCCACCTCACAGCCCTTATCTTTTAAGTGGATGGGATTAGAAGAAAATCAACCCTATAACTGGCATAAAGAGGCTGAGCTTGACCTCCAAAAGGCAACCAGAGGCGGACAGATGAGGTGGTCAAGTGAACTTGGCTCTCCCAGGTACACCAATACTTGTAAGTGGGCCAGCCTTAAGCTCTTTCTTGAAAAGAGCTGCAAGGCTAACAAAGGTATTTTATATGCCACAACTCTTTGGGTCTTACTAATCTTCTAGCATTTTGAAATGCACTGTCACTCAGGTATAAAATAAGGTTTTGATTCCCACCTGGATACATGCGTTACTTGAGCAACGTCTCATGCTTGGCATATTGTGTGAGAGCCCGAGCAGAAATTAATGAAATCTCAAACAATGGAAAGTCAGCCAACATACAATAATTTTTAGTAGGTTTTTGTGAACTAAACATTTGTTAAGTGCTAAGCATAAAGAATTTCCCAAGATGAAAAGGAAATAAACTAGTCGCCTCAAGATTTATCTATCTTAAGTTCCTGAACAAAGTTTTGGTTTTGATTAATAAATGTGAGCATTTGTAATTTTAGAACTCGGTTACCTTATGGATGGCCTATGTAAAGTTTTTCATGTTGATCAAGTGTGAATAACAATTTTATGTGATAGTTCCCACTTCTGAGCTCTTGATGAGAATTTTTGTGGAAGTGCAAGGTTACATAGACAGAGTTCTGCAAACATAGAAGCTTTAACTACGTATTTCTTTTCAAACTCGCTTCTTGGTGTACTTCAGAAATGCCTTGCTTTAGAAAGGTCTTTGACTATTAATAGGATTTTTTTATTGGATCTATGGGAGAGACTATTTTGCCCCCAGTCCTTATAAATATTGTGAGAGGGCCCACTCAACTGCTAAAGGCAGAAAATCTGGCTTCTTGGCTGGATGCCTATTTTAAGGTAAAGCACAGAGTCAGTTAACTTGACATCTGCGTTATATTCCTCTGCTTACTGTGGAGTCAGGTAGTTACGTTTGCAAAAATCATAAAGGGCCTTGTTTTCAAGCGTGGAACATGCTTTTTTCCCAGTGAAATTAAAAGGGGCTGGAAATGTTCATTCTTTTGAAAATCAGGCCTTTTCATTTATGCCTTAGCTCCTTTACCTGTAAAATTAGGTTGCAATGTTTGCTCACCACTGTGAAGAGCTTCAAGACCCATATGTGAAAAGCACTATGTCAGTAGTTGGGCATGGTAGTTCGATAGTTGAGCATGAGAGCAGGTAGTTTATGCATTGCTTAAAAATGAAAGAAGTGCAAATGTGAAGAATCCCTTTGAGGCCAAGTTGGAGAACAGGTCTGAAAAAGTCAAAGGAACGTTATAAACATCCATCATTCTTCCCATGAACAAAAAAACATAAACCAAAATTTGTACTTAACCATTTTCTTCCCTGCCTGACAATGCTGCTCTTCACTGTGGTGAAACTGAGGTACTGTGGCTCTCCTGATTCTCCTGTAAAACTGATTCATTTCACATGTCATCTTACATGGCTTATGTTTTCTTTTTGCCTTTAGAATTACCAATAGAGGCTGACCAACATGAAGATGGAAAGAAGGAGTGCTACTACAATCTGAACGATGCTAATTTCTGTGACAATGTGCTTACATCCAATGTAACCAAACAAGAATGCTGCTGTACCTTGGGTGCTGGCTGGGGTGATAACTGTGAAATCTTCCCGTGCCCTGTTTTTGGAACTGGTAAGAGGAGGCCTTCTGTCCCTTTGCAAACTTTTGAAGCATTGTGTTCATGTTAGCAGTAATCTGCTTTGCCTTCAGAGAAGGCTTGCCCATTAAATCCCATATTCTGTAATATTTAGTCATGACTTATCCACGGTGGAAAAGTTAATAGGAATAATTCATACCTGGTGTAAATCCATTGGCTTCACTGCAGTTACCCTAGGGATAAAAACAGCCTGTTACTGAACAGCATTATCTCCACCTGATTTTAAACAAAGATGGATTCTCACAGAAGCTTTTTCCAGATGCTATGATAACATGTTAGATTTTTCCCACAAGCTGGAAAACAAAGGTAACCATTACAGTGGTTTTGAGTCTGCAGCTATTCTTTGTAATGTTTCCACAGCACTATGAATTACTGATACATATTATGACATTAGTTTTACATTTTGCTACTTACTGAACAATTCAGTTAATCATGTTGTCTGCAGACCATTGTTTAACCTCTAAATATTAAATTAGAAAAACATAGCCATATGATATTTGTCACAAATATTGAAAACAGTACTTGAAACATAAACAGTGATGGCTGAAATTCAGAATCCAGCTGGAAAAAAATCACGTAAGAGAGAACATGTGTAAACTTTTTGAGATTAAACACCAAAGATTACTTTTCACACGAATGTATCAGCATGTTGAATTCCTGTTTTAACTATACTTTAGAATCAGTGAAACCAAAATGAAATGCGTTATGAAAAGAGCCTCTCTGCTTGGATAGGTTTATTTGATTCTGTATAGTCTCCAAGACACTTTAAATAATTTCCCTCTGTTATCCTGTTGCAGTCAATTAGTGTTTTTCTTGTATAAGGACTGAAGAATGTGGATAAGGGTTTGTATCTCAGTTGGGGTATGTCTAGATTGCAGCTTGCAGTATAGCTCAGAGAGGCCCATGCTAGCTTTAATTAAGATAATTTGGCTACTGGTATTGTTATAACTGCAGTGCTCCATGAAACCCAGTAAGGACTACATTTTCCTGCCAAGGAGCAAGAGAAATTAGTTTGCATGGAGCTCTGTGATGCTGTGGGTACCCTAGCTAGGTTTTGCAAAGCTAGCTCTGCAAACTGAGAGCAGGGGAAAGTCTGGCTGTAGCATTAGCATCCCCCATTTAGCTAAAGGTGTGCATGATTGCCTGATGGATGTGAATAAGGCAAAATGTTGCCTCAGATTTCTCAAAATACATATGTAACACATACATATGTGAGTAACTTTTTCTTAACCACATAATTTTTTGGTTTTTTCTCTCTCCTAGCTGAATTTACTGATTTGTGTCCTGAAGGAAAAGGGTTCATTCCCTCTGGAGAATCATCTTACGGGCTTCTTGCTCAGAATTACAAAGGTCAGTACTGACTTATATTAAGTTTATTTCAGAAGTTCTGGTAGTTGACTGACTAGAAATGTGATCCAGCAATGTAAACATACTAATCCAAATTTTATTAGGTGACAAAAACAGCTTCTGATATGAAACATTACTGAAAATCATCATTTGACAGATTGTTAAGAATGTCAATTATACAGTCTCTGTAATATTCCGGTTTAATTTATACTAAGCGCTATATACTGTGAGAGTAGGTGCTGAGACCACAACCCTCAAATATTCATTTACGTATGAAATACAAATCCACCTTAAATTTGTAAATAAATGTTTGGGGAGTTGGTAGAGAGAAAAAAAGTTCAGTTAAACATGAGACTTACAAGTGAGAATGAATATAAAAACTGAATAGAAGTTCAGCAATCATGTTTTTATTACAGAACTTCATTAAATAAGTACTGAACAAAAGATTGTAGAGAAATGCAAGTGACAGAAGGGGTTTGTGGGTGTGGGTGGGAGGGAGTTGGCATCACTCGGAAGAGTGAGATCAGCAAAATTCCTTTTCAAGTTTCAGAAGCAGCCATCAATATTATAATTTGTGAAATTAATTTTACTTGGCATAAACACACTGTATTTGTTAGCTAAAATGAAGTTAACGTATTATCTTTGGGTTACATAACAGCTACAGGATCTTTAGAAAAGCACATACATTTTATATATTTGTTCCTATTGGAATTGCTGTTTTACAAATCAAGAACTACATGGAGAAAGTATTGTGTGTTCATATCACATTAAAATGCAGTAAAATTTACTATTTTTAAAAGACCTTAATAGAGGCATAGTATCACATGGTTGGTAGATAAGCATTTGTCAGAGCTGCTTCTAGCTAAATCACTAATCTGTCAGATCTAATTCTGAGAGATGACAAAAATTGGTGGGACTTAAAAGATTTTTGGTTTTTTTCCTAACGATTGTCACATGTACTTTTTTAAGCTATCCTTCCTCCTTCCTAGTGACTAGGACACTACTAGGTTGGTCTTCCTATCGAGTTAGTGAGTAGACCATGATTGAGCTCAGTTCTCTGTCCTACTAATATCTTTTTGTGTTATCCTCAGCAGGTGTTTATTTGCACCTGGAAAGTGCATGGGATATGGAAAAGATACTAAAAATTATAAGGCACTAATACCCAGATTCATTCAAACTAATGTGGGCATTTAAATGGGGCAACTCACGTGACGTCCACTTTCTGGAGGCGTCACTTTGTCCACCAACATGGAGGAAAGAACAAAGTGCCATGGGACAAATCCAGACCTGAGACTGATGGTAGCAGGGACAAGTGTTGGACAGTCTGACAATTTACATCTAGACAAGTCAGAACACTGTCACAGAGCTCATCTTAAAGGACCTAATACTCTCTGAGAGTATTTTTTATTCAGGGATTGTTTAAGTGTGTTGTTTATCTTTGCAGATCTAAGATTTCCGTGTATCTTTGAAATGTAGATTTGGGACATGCTGTGTCCAAATGTGTCTCAGAGAAAATCTGCATTGTTTTTGTTGTGCTGCCTCAGGGTTGATAATATCTGTAGCTGTATTAATATTTAAGTGTGGAAACAGTTCATCAGGAAATATCTTCCACAAATCCTTGCCATAATAAGACTTTTTCTGTTTTCAATAAGTTTATTTTGTAATAACCGTAGGAAAGGCACAAAGGACAAACAGTAAACGGACAAGTACTTCTAGCAATTTGATCTTTCTCTGTTACGCTAATGGATATGTTCCTGTTGCTTTTGTCCACAAGCTTCTGCTTGTAGGAGCAACTCCGATTTCCTTAATTGGAATTATTCAGGAATGAATATACTCAGCTAGCCTTCCTTGACTCTACTCCCAGGCTTTCCCATTTTTCCCCAGACACAAATCCATATTCTACAGGAAAAAGACAGATGTGTACATGACATTTCTTATTAATCTTTGCATTGTTCTTGCTGCTAAACAGTCAAACTTGAAGTACTTAATGTTTGAAGCCACTTAGTGGCTGGAAGAGTGGCTGTAATAGCTTTATAGCACTTTCAGTTCTTCTGGAAAAAGTAAATATTTGAATAATTCACCTTTAAAACTGCTGTACAGCTGGAAATGACAGCTTTGGGCTAAAATCTGTGTTGGCCCAGAGCAAATGGGGAGTAAATCTATAGAAGACATCAGATTAAGACAACTGGTATTGAGAGGAGAATCACCTACTTTACTCTATGCTTTTTATTGCCATTTTTAATACCAGCCTAGCTTTAACAGACTATTCTAGGTAGGTCTAGCAAATGAAAAGTAGGCTGGAAAAAAGGAAGTGAATGGAATTCCAACAGTAGCAAATACATAAATACAAGACTGGGGAAAAATGTATACAACTGTATATATATATATGAGTTGGCATATATTTTCCATAAAACCTCCCTGAAAACCTCATTTGAAAGTGTGGTAGATTCTCTCACTAGGTCTATAGTAGTTGCAGCCTTATATTTAGCAACAGACACAACTGTTCCTACGTGGTGAGAAGTCTCCACAGAAGTTGTGCACACAGCTTTGAAAAATGAAGTCACAAGCACTGTGGATATGAAGATTCCCCACCATGCACAGCGGAGTCACCAAACTGTGTGGAGAGAGGAGAGCAGTCACAAAGTCCATCCATATGCATAACTGCTTAGTTAGTTTTGTAATTAAATGGTGTGATTAAATTAGATGCATGGTGGGAAGCCCTTGGGTAAAACAAATTATATTTGAAAATACAGGCCATAATCTCCATCTGTTTTGCTTGGAGCTAAGAGGAATGTGGAACCAAACGAAAGAAAAGGGAGCTGCAGATTCTTCCAGTCTCTGTGTGCCACAGGACTTACTCTGACAAGGGAAAAGGAAAGTCATAGTCCACCAGTTCTCCCTTTCCCATTCTGGCTACGAGCACATCATAGCCTCTTCCACACCAGTTTTTTTTTTCCCCTGTGCGTATCTGTGCTCCTGGGGCCCTCTGTTTAAAGTGAAGTTTGCTTGAACAGAGAAGTGTGTAGGCTTTATTCCATCTTGCTCCTCTGCGTGGCCTCATAGTAATTATGGTAACACAGCCTTTAATGTTTTCTCCCCAGATGCTGATGAATGCCAACTCTTTGGACAAGAAATCTGTAAAAATGGCTTCTGTTTGAATACGCAGCCAGGTTACGAGTGCTACTGCAAACAGGGCACATACTATGACCCTGTTAAGCTCCAGTGCTTTGGTAAGTTTATTTAAAGTGGTCTTGTCACTATAATGGTATGCAGATGGGCAAAACAAGCAGACTCATATGGCAGGATCCCCATCAGAACTGCGGTATTCCCAGCAAGGGGAGGAACACTGGGCCTCCAAACTCCTGTAGCAGCTTTTTAAGAGGCATTGGGTCATTTCCCTTCCCTTCTGCTTGGCTGTGCAGCAATTCTGGCTGACATGGCGAAGGCACGTAGAGCAGGTTTTGCTTTATTTGCTTCCTTTCTCAGCAAATTGCTCCCAGGAGTTTGCATCTCCAAAACAGCCCCATGTGCCCCTTTGAGTGCAGGGTCTAGAGCTGGTACCAGCCTTTATGCAGGCAGCACAAAGTGACTGGAGGTGGCTCCCTCCTTATATGCACACTGCTGCTTCCCTCTGCCAAGGTACAATTTAGCCTTCTGTTCTTTGTATGTGGGGTGAGCAGTGAAAGCCTGTATGTTGAAGCTCACCTTTCATTTGGTAAGTGTGCTGGTTTTACTATAACAAATCAAATTAATGCAGGGGGTTTTTTTCAAGGACAGGTCCTTTCCACAAGGAGTTAATACGCAATGTGAATTTACAGTTCAGGTCATTGATAAGCCCATTTTAGTCTGCATAACCTTGTACTCCTTTGGTTCTGGCATTCAGCTGAAAATTACTCATAACTGTGACCCTGGCTTTTGCTTTGTAAGCAGAAAACCATGTATAATGTGCAGAATAGCATAATGAAAGGAAGTAATTTTTGCAACCGCAGTAAAAGAGCCTTTCACCTTGGGATTCTATGGTTGTTCTTTACAAAGGGTGGGGTTTTTGCTGATTTAATACCATTTGTTTGAAGTAAAATGGCCTGCTCTTCCCTTTGAGCTAAATTTCTGCTTTTCCTCTCCAAGACAAACTAAGGAGTAGAACTACTGTGGCTAGATAAGGTGATCCCTTCTCCTGACCAGCTCATGAAGAGTCTCAGAGGGTATGCCCACCTCTAGTGCCTGCTGGTACTGTCCTAAAGGGATAGGAACGTGGGAAGCGGCTGCAGCTGTGCTGGATGCAGGGTATGCCTGGCACTCCAACCCCCCCAGCAAGCCTCCTCATCCAGCTGCTCCCTAGTACTTGAGGTTTAGAGGTCAGCATCCTGCCGATCTGTCTGTCCTTCTCCATGGACACAGGTGGGATTTTGCTGCCAGCAATTGGTATTTGTGGTAATTAACAGAAGGCATGCAGGGAAATCTGCTCCTAATATAGGAAAATATAAACATGGATTAACACAATGCGACTCCTTTGTGCTGGCTCTCCTTGATACATTTCCTTCCATTTTAAAGACACGGATGAATGTCAGGACCCAAACAGCTGTATTGATGGCCAATGCATTAACACAGAAGGATCTTACAACTGTTTCTGTACACACCCAATGGTTCTGGACGCAACAGAAAAGCGATGCATCAGACCAGCAGATTCAAGTGGTATGACCCATTATACATATTACTGAAGTGAGTACACCTCTACGAGGTGGTGCTGACATGGCTACAGACCCCAGTAAGCTTAGACTGGGTCATGCTTGGATGAGCCTGCTCTTTTGGAGGATTTTGGAAGGCAGTGCTTGCACCGTCATCTGTTGATCCAGAAGGCATCGTGATGTAGGACTCCACAGGGCTCCACTTTGCCAATGCAGACAGGAGACTGCTGGAAGTATTAATGAGATTAGGCTTGGGCTGGGGAGTCTTCAGCCCCCTGATTCACCACCTCTGTGTCTGCCTCATCCAGCCTCGTAGGTAATGAGGCACAGCCTGCTTGCTGTCTCACTAAGGCTGGGGTTTGGCTGTGGGCTAACTCTGGAGGTTCAGTTGAGAGTGAGCGACTGCTTCTAACAACGCAAGGAATAAAACCAGGAATAACAGGATATAGGAGGAAATAGCTGAAATTGTATCTGTGCTTTCAATTGATCAATATTGAGGGTACATTGGCCTGACATTTTCAAGCTGTAGGCTGCGGCGTCACTGTTAAAGTAAGGTTTTTGTATGTTCTTTTAATTTCAGTAGACACTGAATTCAGAAAAAATGTTAGATATTGTGAGATTCTTAGAAACATCTCAGAAATCCAGAGCATTATGCAGTCTGCACAGCTTTGTCTATGCCACACACATCTTTGAAAGAAATGTTAGAATGGGTTTGATTAGTATTGGCACTGTGTAGCCATAAAGCTAGACCTCTGATCCCTGCAACTTGCAATGAATTTTCCTAAGATGCTTCTGTGAAAGGAAATGGGAATACAGATTGAATGCCTGCTTTAGTCACTCCAAATTATAAGACTGATACTTTTGAGGAATAGTGTGGTCATACTCTTGTCGAAACCATGAAAGAACCACAGCACCTCTATTGTTCAATCTTCAGTTAAACAAACCAAGAGCAGGAATATACTTTGGGTTCATCTAGGATGTGAAGAGAATGCAAGGACCCAAAGGGTCTTCCGTCATGCGAAATTGGGGCTGATACAGCAATGATCTCACCCAGCACAAAGCACTCAAGCCTTGTATCACTACTGACAATGTCCTCCCTAATGCAGAGGAGGAGGGGGCAGACTGGTTCCTTTGCTGCCAGCAGAATTTTAAGTTGGTTGCAGAGACCCGCTGCTGTTCTTCACTGCATGTTCTGGCAAGTTCTTAGTAGAATAGGTATCTAAATTCTGATCACCTTTGTACTTTCAGAACTCACCATTTTACTCTTGAGCCAGGTTTCAATTCTATACTCACCCATGTACCAGTGCATCATATAAAAATGCAGTTATAGATATGCACAGATGAAACAGAACCTTTGATTTGTTACAACACTCATTTTTCACTCTATGTTGGAACAAAATCAAAACCTTGCAGATGTCTTTACAAAACAATTGTGCTGAGGTTTTTACGTTCCAAGTGGAAGATTAAGTTTACAGTTCCTCTCCCTCCGATCAGCAGTGATCAGAGATTGCTAGGACTAGGAGCTGTTCCTGCTGAGATCTTTCTCAGAACTAGTATGCCTCTGAAGTATTCCAGATTTCACAAAAATACATGGTTTTGTTAATGTTCATAAGAATGTGACAGCAGTTCACAGCAGTATTCTGTCTCTAACAATAGCTGTAAGTGGATGATTAGGGACCAGAAGAGCAGACAAACAATACTTCTCCTCACCCTCCCCAGCACTCTCTCAGCCTCCGGCTATTTTCAGCTCAGGGGATTTCCTGAGCCTGATGTAGTTTGTCTGTTTAGTTAATGGGACTTTCTTCCAAGTATTTGTCCAGTCTCCCGTTAAGCCCATGTAAAATTTTTGTTCAGCTCTGCCCTAGCTATAAAAGTTTTTTCAGATGCCATTGATGGCAATATAAGAAAAGCAAAATATCAACTTTTAAAGATTCATTCCGTGGATGGAGTTCCCCAAATATTCACCTCTGTCCTAATACTGGTTTTTGTCAAGCTCTGTTGTCTTCCATGAGAGCAGAGCTGAGTCAGTGTTAAGAGTTCAGCAATGACTACTGATTTAGGAAGTTTTATTTCTTGGGTGTCCAACCCAATGTGCTTTTAACTTGGCCTAATAGTGCCAAATCAGAACCTTTTCAGATTTTTGCAAAGCTGAACACTGAAGGGATGAGCCACCTCAGGCAGTTAAAAATGGTCATGACTTTGAAGCTTAAATTTGTGTTCAGCAAAGTCTGTAAAGCTAGGTTATTTCTCTAATCTAAGTTTATAAAATTCTGCATTATGTGAGTATCTTTTTTAAATAACAGTGCTGCGATGATAATCTAATACTGTCTTCTCCATCAGAACAAACTGAAGAAACTGAGGTCTACCAGGATCTTTGCTGGCAGCATCTAAGTGATGATTTTGTTTGTAGTCGACCTCTGGTTGGAAAGCAGACTACATATACTGAGTGCTGTTGCCTATATGGTGAAGCCTGGGGCATGCAGTGTGCACTGTGTCCTATGAAAGAGTCAGGTAAGGAAATGTACATGTCAATTCTTGGAATGAAATCTGAAATACTTAATCACTTTAATCCCTTGTATTTTTACTAGGGGTACTAACATAAGAAAGAACAAAAAACCCTAGCCCTTCAAGAAGTAATGGAAATTTTTCTCGTTAATTAAGGGGAAATCATTGCAGTCTAGATTTTGAAAATGTAGCTGCTTTTATTTTTTGGCACTTACAGGACCCGTTTCCTTCAGGTGGAACTATCAGTGATTGGCAATTTAGAACCTTGGTGGAAACAGGAGGACATTTTAAGGGTAGCAGAGTTCCCTAACATGATGGACAAATTAAAAACCATCTATGAAAATACAGATGCAGTTCATGTGCACACACATGGATGATACTCAACAGGCTACGTAACTGTTTTGGACTTTTGTTGCTGGTATTATACGTTCAGATGCATTTTTTCAGTGTGATATTCTGCCAGGCTGGCTGCAATTAGATGTGTTTGCTTGATAAGGATCTGGTAAGTTGTGGTTTAGAATCACTAAACCTATCAAAGAATCAGTTGTTATTACATGGCTATATGCTCAGATATTATGAAATGTATAGATGAGCAATTTAAGATAGATAAGGGAAATGGAGTACCGACAAGGACTGAAGAATTTCCAGGCAATATAACTTAATGTTAAAGAAAGCTGACTGACAGTCATATTTTTTTAAATGACTATATTTTGTTTACGTGTT
>WAAD01006655.1:8941-21569 GCA_013389945.1 Fregata magnificens
CCTCGGGGCAGCCAAGGCCGCTCCCACCGCCCGCCTTGCCCCCCGCTCCCGGGAGCGGGCCGCGGGAGGCTCAGGCTCCGGCCAGGCTGGTTCTTCGCGTGGCAGTTGCCTGCGCCGCCCGAAGCCGTTACCGCCGGACATCGGGTCTCCTGCTTCCTCGGCCAGGTCTGCCGCCGCCGCGTCGCTGTGCCTTAATGCTGGCCCCGGCAGCGGAGAGGGGCGCGAGAAACCCTCCTCAGGCAACGGTTAAATGATTGGGCCAAAAGCAAAGTTTCCTACTCAAACCCCTTGGCGGGGGTTAGTTCATGCGTTACTGCGCAGCGAGAGCATGAAGAGCTGGAGCTTGCCTGCACTCCCACAGCGATTTTCTTTATCGTTAGTGTATTACGGATTTTATTAAATTTTTTTCAAAGTCAAACGTAATCGTCAGGTGTTCTTTGCGCCTGTGGCGCGTGGTGCTCATAATTTTACGCTTTTTGTGAGTAAAATGCAAATGAAAGATGCAAAACGAAGAATGCCTGAGATTACATTCACCCAAAAGAAGGAATGGAGGACCTTTGGCAAAGACTGGAGTAAGCCTGCCAGGTATTTGGTGGGCGCCAGATGTCGGTGTTTATCTGATGACGTGGGAGGGGAAAAAGTCAGGATAGCAAGCTGTGAAACAAAGTTGTGGGCTTTATGTTACACCCAAGTTACAGAAAAATCTGCAGGTAGTGTACGAGGAAAAGGAATTTGAGAAACTTCCGTAGTCGGAATCTCTTTTTACGGTTGAATAGCTTTGAGGTCTTAGCTTTTAAGACCCAACAATTCAGAGAGGACAAAGTAGTTATATACCTTTAAAAGCATAGATGTTGAGCCTTCTGTGCTTTACACACTAAGGATGCTTTCTGGTCCCACACTTTTCCATGAAATTTAGAGAACTAAACATTCTGGTCTTTGGACATGAAGGGGAGAGTCTCATGGAATTTTTTTATTGCAGTAACCCTGTAAGAGAAAAAATAAAAGTTGTGATAGAGTCACAGTAGTTGTCAATGCAGACCCCCAGCACCAGAAACTTCAATTTTTCCAGCACAAACCAAAAGATTTTTCTGTGGAATTTTGGTACTTCGGTGCATTAGCATCACCCAGAAGTTGTATTTGGGTTTTTTTTTTTTTCCTCCACAGTACTCACAGTTGCTAACATGTTAGGAAGTTGTTTATTGTTATATGGTTATGATTTTAAGATATGTAATTTCCCACTTTTTTTTGTCTCCCAGCAAGTATTCAGTCTATTAGAAAAAGGTTGGTCTGGTTCCCCTGTGCAGTTTGCTTGGCAGAAAACTGTGGGAAATTTCCTTGCTGTAACAGGGTAAGATTCCAAATATTTATTGCATTTGCTCATAGAAATCACTGATGAAGAAAGGGAGTTACCCTATGTGTTAATCTTTTTTAGAGGTGATCGTGCTGTGAAAATTTTTGATCGTCATGGTCAGAAGAGAAATGAAATCAGCTTACCAGGGTACGTACTAAGATGGCTTTAAATTATTTTCTTTGTTGTTTTCTTTAAGAATGCTTCTCTTCTGGTGAGATGCTTATACAATGTGGGAACTTTGTAGGAAGAGATACTCTCTCTGGTGAACATACCTGAAAAAGAAGACAAACTGATGAGCATGTATGGAATCTGAGACAGTAAAAGCTGAACTTGTAGGAAGCCGTCAAGGATAGCCAGAAAAATATATTCTCCTACCCAAAGCACTCCTTATTAGTAATGAACTCAATCTCCTTCATTAAAATGTTAGTAAAAGATTTATCACATTAAGAAAGAACATAATGAGGTTGTATACAATATAACCGCGTCATGCTGGTTGTGACTGCATTCTTGCTACTGTCGGTTTTCTAGTAATTTGTTGTCATAGCCTTACTGAGGAAAGATATCCTTTTGGTTTAGTGCTTTTGCTTATGTCACTGGCGTAATGTATACATTGGCATTTTTACATTAGATCGAAAGTGTACTTTTGAAGTGAATCTCACTGTTTTTCCTGCTTATTGTACTTTGGTTCACATCAGAGAGTGGTGTTGGAGTGTAAAACTGGATTCCTTTCAGATGAAATTTAAGAAGTGGTGTACTTTGGAAGATGCAGTCTAACTGCTAAAAGGCAATCAGTCCATAGGAACAGGCTAGATACGGCCCAGAGGAAACCTCTCTAGGTGCCAACACTGTGACAACAGGTCGTCACACCATTTTTCTATAAATCTACTTTTATTGGGCACCAATACTACCTCATGTAGCAATAGTTTCGTTCGTGTAGTCCTCATTTTTTTTAGTATTTTACCTCCTCTTAGCTTAAGTATTCATGCAAATTCCGGATTTTTTATTTTATTTCTAACAACCTGATTCATTTTGGTTAAGGTGGAGCTCTTCATCAAGGCAAAACTCCCAATAAGGCTTTAAAGCTGAAGCCTCTGATCTAGAAGTCTAACTTTCGTTTCTAGAATGTTACTTACGTATCCCTGTGCCATTGGTAGGTATGAGCCAGAATCACTTAGCTCCCCAAAAACTCTCTAGAAATGCAGTTTTTGCAGTTCATGGTAGTTGCCACCCTGCACCAAACCAAGAGATGCAGTTCTCATGGTCTTTACCAGACTCGTTTGTATTTTACTGACCATCGCATCTTGCTGTCTGGTTTCAAAATCCTGTTCTGGTTAGGTGCCATTCATAATGTGGGCTGGCTGTGCCAGTGTCTTTTGCTTGGTAGTATCCATGGCCCAGCTCATTCTGCGCTGTATTTTCCACAATGTATGATAAATGCTCATTCTCTCTGGCAAACTGCCAAAAGTGAGGAAAGCTATGTGGAATCAGTGATGAACTCTGAGAAGAGCTTGTGTTGGACTGGGGATCCTCTACTGTCATGTGGGTTGGTGAGGGTGGTGTGAAGGGGAGTCTACCTTACTGATGGACATTGATAGCACTACCTTACTGATGGACAGATGTGACCCTTTCCTTCAGGGAAACATATAACATCTAAATGAATTTTAAAATAATGTTGTGTGGCAAGGCAAAGAGGAGAAAAATCCTTGTATAATAACCACATATCCTAAAGGCTTGTCAAAATAATTAACATCTGCTTATGCATATTGAATACTACTGAGTTTTTGAGGCCCACCAGCAAATCTTCTGCCTAGGTTAGGTGGTTTTTTTGAATTCTTATTTCCAACCTTTTACTGTGATTGAAGAATAAATTCTCTCTAATTATTACTATTAGAATAAAATTCAATTTTTGTGATACCCAGTTTAAACAGAAACAAGTGTGCTTATATGGAGGTTCTCCCCCTCAGGCCGAACTTTGCTTCTTTATTTGTTGGTTAGCTGTTAACCAACTGCAGTTGTTAACTGCTAGACCTCTCCTTGCATAAGAATGGAGTTCAGAATGTTGAATATTCTCTGCTGTAATAGTTGATGTTATAAGCATCTTCTTACCATTATGTTGATAGAATTTGTTTTGTTTACAACTTACCAATCTGCGGTTTTCCCTGTTTTTTTCTTTTTCTCCTTGTTATTCCTGCTCTTGATGTTCTGATTGGCTGTTAAGTATTCAGGGGTATGTTTTGGGAATAGACCATACTTATTCTCTAGAATAAACTGTTACGGTTTTAAAAAGAAAGATAGGAGAAACTGGAACTGAAGGCTTACTGAGTTAGTTTACAGCAATGTATGTTTCAATAGGACACTTTTGAAATGGCTTGCATAAGGAGTTTTCATTTGAGTGGTAGCGGGAGTGAAATTTTTCATAGAGATACCTTTTTAACCCAAAACTATCAACTTGTTTATCTAGAAATAAAAGAGTGGTGTGAGATGGCATAGGTCCTTAGTCTGCAGTATATGGTGCTTTAAATATGTGTTGTAAACAACACTGTTTGCAATTCACTAGAGACTTGTGGGTAAGTCTGCTGTCCTCTTCATTCTGGGAACTATTTGCAAGTAGAGGTTTTTCCTGCTTCTGCATAAGTTTCTTGTCCAAGTTCGTTATACTTGTTGAACTATGAGAAAAATAATCCTAACTCTGAATAGCCTCTAACAAAATAGAACCTTACAAGGGATTTTCACTGTCTCGTGAAAATCAAGGTGGCAGTATTTCAAGTACTACAACGTAGGTAGCGGTCTCTCTTTTTTATGACCTTCCTTTCAGCCTCTGTCATTTCAATGAGATTTGAGTAAGGGTGTGGTTGCTATAACAGTACACTTTACAGATAAATCTGCAATCTGTCACAGGCTTGCTTGGGAAGGAAAAGGAAGGACAGGGACTTCAAGTGAATAATTCTGGTGGTTTCTGTACACTTACAAACATTTTAACATTTTTGGTGAAAGTCGTCTTCTTTTTCTCTTCAGTAACTGTGTTGCTATGGACTGGGATAAGGATGGAGATGCTTTAGCAATAATCACAGACAAATCTAGTGCCATATTTCTGTGGGATGCGAACACAAACAAAACAAGCCAAGTAGACAGTGGCATGAGGTAAGAAAGCCTTTTTTAAAGTGTGTATTTGAAGACTTGGACCACTGTGGCTTGTTGATGTGGAGGATATATTGCAAAGATCATCTTTTTATTGGAGTCCTCATAACACATATACTGTTAAACTAATATGCTACAATTTGTTGCTGAATTCTTTTTGGTACCATTTGCTCATTTTGAAGTGTTTGTTGTGGGTGGGGGTTTTGGGGTTCGTAGGGGTTTTGTTTCTTTTTAAATTGTCAACAGTGCCAAAGTCCCCAGAGAGCTTCTCTTCAATTTTTCCACTTTGTGGTAGCAACAAGGATGGGTGAATTTTTTGTGTATCTGCACTGGCTACGCTTTCTCCAAAGGATTTCACACAAGTAAAAGGGAGCTTAAAAGTAAGGGAAGTGATTTTAGTGGTGCTAGGATTTTTTCCCCTTAGATTTATAAAGGGACTAAAATGCTATTCGCAAAGCGGTTGGGTTTAGGATGGGAGGGGAGATCTAAGGCAATCCTACTCTAAGGTTCAAATCCCTGCCTTTCTGAATTTGGCCACAGACTTAAAACTCTCCTGAGGCCTACGTAACAGTCAAGCATTGGGTTAACTAATAAGCTTGGTTTAACAATTAAACTTTCAGCTTCTTTGAATCCATTCCACTGAACTATTGCACTCTACATAAACATTCTGTCTGTAGGAAAGAGAGTGGAAACGAATCTATCCCGTGTTTGTTAGGGCACTCACCTGAGCAGAGAAACAGCTAATTTTGGATACTGCTGCTATTTTATTTACTTGAGTTGAGACAAACAATCCTCCTGATTTAACCCTTCATTTCTAAATTTCGTTTGTGTATATTTTTGTGGCGTTCTGGGTGGTTTTTTTAAGTAGTCAAAGATACCAAAATCAGAGTGTTTTATCCATTAAATCAAAAAAATTCAGTTCGATGGAAAAATTGGGGGGTGGGGGGTTATGTTGGTTTCTATGAGGGTGAGTTTTTTCCAGGTTTAGGTTGAAAACTCCGTGTCTGGAATATGGAAATATTCCATATTTCCTTTAACATGTATATTTGTGCTTTGTAAAATTCATTTGGAATATTGGATATTTGATTATGGGATATTTCCATATGTTACAGCCTGGCAGCCTGTATGTGTACGTTGAAACTGAACTTAAACTATACTGAAACAAAAAATAACTTCTGTACAATTTATTCCACTCCTGAAAAAGTAAAAGAATTGTCACTTTGCATAAAATACACAGTGAATTAACCTATACATGATGTAATGAAGTTATGTTTTATAGATTGTTTGTCGGTAGAATGTTAAGTCACATGTTAGAAAATTTCAAAACAAGCAAATGATAGTACATATAAATGAGATATTTGAAGTGATTACTTCTTCCTACTGTCTAATTAATTATATGTAGCATTATATAGGCATCTTGTTTAGGTATTTGTGGATTACTCAGTTATTTCTTAGTCACTACATTTTTGTCTTTAGTTATTACATATTATCAACAATATGCCTTTTTCGCACAGATGTTATAATGATTATTGTTTATAATCTTCTTTTCTGGTGGAATACAGCAACTTTGGCATTAAAAATTGTCTTTTTGGTAAAGTTTTCCCAAGTAGGAGTTTGGATTTTTTTGAACTACAGACCAGTCAGCCTGACCTTGGTGCCAGGGAAGATCATGAAGCGGCTCATCTTGAGTGCGCTCACCAGGCAGGTGCAGGACAACCTGGGGATCAGGCCCAGTCAGCGTGGGTTCATGAAAGGCAGGTCCTGCCTGACCAACCTGATCTCCTTCTATGACCAGGTGACCTGCCTAGTGGATGAGGGAAAGGCTGTGGATGTTGTCTACCTGGACTTTAGTAAGGCCTTTGATACAGTCTCCCACGGCATTCTCCTGGAGAAGTTGGCAGCTCGCGGCTTGAATGGGCACACTCTTTGCTGGGTAAAAAAACTGGCTGGATGGCCGAGCCCAGAGAGTGGTGGTGAATGGAGTGAAATCCAGTTGGCAGCCGGTCACGAGCAGTGTTCCCCAGGGCTCAATTCTGGGGCCAGTTTTGTTTAACGTCTTCATCAATGATCTGGATGAGGGGATGGAGTGCACCCTCAGCAAGTCTGTAGATGTTACTAAGCTGGGTGGGAGTGTCGATCTGCTCGAGGGAAGGAAGGCCCTGCAGAGGGATCTGGATAGGCTGGATCGATGGGCCGAGGCCAACTGTATGAGGTTCAACAAGGCCAAGTGCCAGGTCCTGCACTTGGGTCACAACAACCCCATGCAACGCTACAGGCTTGGGGAAGAGTGGCTGGAAAGCTGCCCGGCGGAAAAGGACCTGGGGGTGCTGGTCGACAGCCAGCTGAACATGAGTGGGCAGTGTGCGCAGGTGGCCAAGAAGGCCAACAGCATCCTGGCTTGCATTAGGAATAGTGTGACCAGCAGGAGCAGGGAAGTGATCGTGCCCCTGTACTCGGCACTGGTGAGGCCACACCTTGAACACTGTGTTCAGTTTTGGGCCCCTCAGTACAAGAAGGACATTGATTTGCTGGAGCGTGTCCAGAGAAGGGCAACGAAGCTGGTGAAGGGTCTAGAAAACAAGTCTTATGAGGAGCGGCTGAGGGAACTGGGGCTGTTTAGCTTGGAGAAGAGGAGGCTGAGGGGAGACCTTATCGCTCTCTACAACTACCTGAAGGGAGGTTGTAGGGAAGCGGGTGTTGGACTCTTCTCCCAAGAAACTAGCGATAGGACGAGAGGGAATGGCCTCAAGTTGCGTCAGGGGAGGTTTAGACTGGACATCAGGAAGAATTTCTTTACCGAAAGAGCGGTTAGGCATTGGAACAGGCTCCCCAGAGAGGTGGTGGAGTCGTCAGCCCTGGAGGCGTTCAAAAAAGGTGTAGACGTGGCACTCCAGGGCCTAGTTTAGGAGTCATGGTGGTGTTAGTTGACGGTTGGACTTGATGATCTTAGAGGTCTTTTCCGACCTTAATGATTCTATGATAGGTCAGTTTTAAACTGTAGCTATTTATATAATCAAAGCAATTTATGAAGACGTATATACACATTATATTGTGTGAAGGAATAGACCATATTGTACCTCCTTTTCATGTGTGAACAAATATTTTGGGGGGAAGAGTAACTTGCCAGCATGCAAGCAAAAAAGAGCATAGGAGGTACTTATCAGAATGGAGTATGTGGTTATTGCAGTTCCTTCATGATCTTTCTCTCTAATATGTGAGGTAAATCACTTACTGGAGGCAGTCTGGCTAGAACAGTATATATCAATTTAAGTGCCTAGTCCTTCTTTTGTCACAGTGTTATTGCTTAAGCAGAATAAGCACTAAGACATATAAACGGTGTGATAATCAGGCTTTTCTGGTCTCCTTCTCTTTTTGACATTAGAAAAGCACAAATAAAACCCCTCACATGCAAACCAAAGATATATTGGAGGTTATTTCATGTGTCAATTAATGTCTGAAATTTGTTCCAAATTGCTATTGCATGCTTACAGTAAAATTAAAAAAGATGGGAGAGGCATTGATGGAAATAACTGCACTAATTAGAAAATTCTGATTTAAATTGTTTTGCTTAAGAGGCTTTTTTTTTTGGTGTGATGTATAGTATTTGTCTGTGTATCCTTAAATATACACTAAAATAGGCCTTGCTGTATCTGAAACTTGAAGTTAAAATGGCTCTTTCTAACTTTCTTATTACATGGACTAGAATTAGACCTATTGACTTGGCGTTAGCTGAATTCATAGGATTATTGAAGGAAAAAAAAAAATGCAGAAAGTGACTGGAAAATTTCATGTACCTTCATGGTATCTTTGAGTGTTTTGTAAAGCTGCATATTTGGCCAAATTACCCATGATTCCATCAAAGACTGCTGACGTTCGCAGACACATTTCCATTTGTACAGTTCTTACTACATTACCTCATATAACTTTTTATTACTTCAACTATTTCGTGCACGCTTAAATAGTTCTGATACTTGTTGTAGAGAACATTTGCTGAATTTAAAAATTCTGCTTGGTCTGTGTGATCTCATAGAACTTCAAAACAAATATGCAAAATGTTTTATATGCAAGCACATGAAAGGAATCTCTACTATATAAAGTAAAATTTTTCTTTATTTTAGGGATGCAATGTCTTTCTTATTATGGTCTCGAGTTGGATCTTTGCTTGCTGTTGGAACAACAAAGGGAAACTTACTTATATATAATCGTCAGACTTCTCGCAAGATTCCCGTTCTTGGTATGCATTGGCTTGAAACTAAGCTTGCACATGTGAAAGTGGAATTTTGCTAATATACTTAGATTCCTTTTTAGTTCTGTATATGAACATGGAAGTCATAAATGTGCTCATACTCAACTTGCACCTTCTGTTTTGTTGTACTTACCAGAGTATTTTGATAGTATAGTAAGTTAAAAATATATATACGCATACCTGATATACTGCCTCATGGGAAACTTGTGCTATCTTTCTTGCAAAGGATTTGTGTGGTTGTTCTTGTTGCTAAGTTACTTTTTCTTACCTACTTGAGTATCTCTGGCCAGAAAGGTTAAGGATATAGCACAGTCCCCAGAAATTTGATGCAAAGAAATGGAAGAACAGGGGCTGTGCAAGTTCCTGTAAGGTCAAAAGACTTCCATCTGGGAGTGCAAGACTTAAAAAAAAAAAAAAAATTACTCTGGAATTTGTAATTGTTGTTTCTAATAAATTGTTTCACGTTCTGACAATCTGTGTTTGAGCGGCCAGATAGAGCATATTTCCATCCCAGATTTTTTTTTGTGGTTGTATTCTTTGGTATTGTATAGGTTTCTTTCTTTTTCAGGTAAGCACACTAAGCGGATTACTTGTGGTTGTTGGAGTACTGAAAACCTTCTGGCTCTAGGCGGTGAAGACAAAATGATTACTATAAGCAATCAGGAAGGGGATACCATAAGACAGGTAGTATTTATAACCCCCAGTTGATTTTAAGGCGTACGTTAATACGCCTGGTTCCCGAGAAAGCTGGGACCTATGGGAGCTTATGCCTTTTCAATCCCACTGCTTTCAAGGACAAGAAGCCCTTGGGAAACCTCATGTAGGATGAGGGCATATCTAAACATCTGACCCTCTGTGTTATGCAATGTGGTTTATGATATTAGAGTCTCTGCAATTCTGCTGTGGTCCTGCCTAAACATGCTTCTCTCATGCTTGATCCTGATGCGTATCTGTTACCAGAGGATCCTATGAGTGCAGTTTTAGGTTGACTTCCCCAGCAGCAGCACAGGACAGCTCTCACATGACTGTTTATAAGGTCTTTAGGAAGTACTTTTAGTGTTGGTTTTGCTTTAGATTGGTTAAACAAAGATCTTGCCTCTGATGTGGAAGGATTACTCCTAGGCTGGACCTCCATTGCATTGTTGAGAGGCTGATTCCAGTGCTTCCTCCAAGTACGCTCAGATTCTCTAATCAAGCATTCTGTTTGTTTACATACATCACAGTCCTTCCAAGCAATGACAGTTGCTGCATAATGTGCAAATGAATATAATTCACTTTTTTAACTTTAATGAACAGCGTTTAACTCAAGATTTTCAAAGAACAGATCTTTCATAAGTCATTTCATATGCTTCCATCTTTATGTCTGAAGATCACAACTGGAGAAGAATACCGTAATAAATGTATTAGGGTATGTCTGTGCTTTAAACTAGCTGGCTTATTGTAGTAGAGGCGGTGTAGCTGAGACAGCAGAGACCTAAGCAAGGCTTGCTTTTGAGGTTTTGTAACCTCATATTGACTACAAAAGCAACTAGATTGCTATCGCTACCTAAACCAGATCAGGTATGTCCATATTAAAATGCATTGTAAATATTTAACCTGTATGCCTTATTCTTGGTCTTCCTTCTTTGAATTTGCATTGGAGTGACCTTGTTTGTATTGCTTCAGTTAGTACTGTCTGTATAATATTATCTTGCAAGTCTTCTTCCTCATCTGGATCTTTCCTTCTCTATTTGGATTTGTATTTCTAACTGTTTCCTAGGTATTTTTTCAGTATATTCTGTGATAACATGTCATTATGATCCAAACTGAGGTCATGTTTTCTCCAACTTTTTTCTTAGTTTTGGTACTAAATGCAATAACAACTCTATCTATCTATCCTTAACACTAAAATGTACAGGGCAGGAATAATGCAGTTATTTATCATCACTATTTGCTACATTAACTGTTGATTTCTCAATCTGAACTTCTTTCTTGCAGACCTCAGTGAGCTCAGATCCCAGTGATATGCAGTTTTCAGTTATGAAGACTGATGAAAGAATATCAACCAGGGAAAGCACAGTAAGAAGTCAATACAAACTACTGCAAAAAGTGTTAATCTGATGTTTCAGGGTTTCTGCTGGCAACCAGTATGGGCCAGGAAGCAATTTGTTCCTCCTCGACTTAAAATTTGGTGTTGAAGATTTTTTTTTTCCTTTTCCAAAACTTTCCTTTAAAGTAAAGCCATACCTCTGTGTTCATTAAGGATGTGTTCATGAAAAGTGCAGTGGTTAGCAATATGACAGATAACAGAGCAGTTTTGCAGTGGTAGTTAACATAATAGATGGACTTAAAGAAATACATACAATATAAATATAGAACAGTATATGCAATGTGGCAGATGGAAATGGAGCAGGATTGTCAAAATTGCAGAGATGCTGCCTTTCAGAGGGCTGATTTTCAGCTGTTAGTTTTGGGAACAGATCACTGTTCTCTAGGTTTTCATCTTATGCAAACTGCAGCATCAATGAGACTAAAAGCCCTGGTGTTGGGGCTTCTGGTGTGAGCATTATCCTGTCTCTGTCTAAATGGCTACAGTTTCATTGTCTTCATTGTCTTTCTTGAACGAATCAAAGTCCATCACATGGTCAATGGTGAACTGTCAGCAGAGCATATTATTAAATGATCAGCAATGGAATATCAAGACAAGACATAGAAAATCCATGGATAGAAAGGTGGTACTGTGTTAGAATTTGTCCAGATCTATACACTTCTACAACATAATTAAATTCTCACCATCAGATTTAATCTATGGAGTATAGGTGTCAAGAAAGAATTTTTCCCTGTGTTTACATTGACAAGGACCTGTAGGAGTTTTTTGCCTCTCTCCATGGAGTGAAATGTTTTCTGCTTCCTAGGGAAATTTAATTAACAGATAATTTGAAAATGCAGGAACTGAGGACTTCAGCCTTTATTTCTTTTGCTGCTTCCTGGGGCATGTGATAGCCTAGGCTTTGCAGGTTTTTTATTACAGCTCTCAAGTTTGCTGTAAAATGTTGTTCTGTAATTCTGTAGTGCTTGGTGTTTGTGCTTGGATGGTCTGTCAGCAGCTCAAAACCCCATAGCATTTATTGTCTAGGTGTCTGTTGTTGTTGGGGGGCTTGGCTTGATAATGATCACTTCCAGACTGTTAGTTATGACATCAGAAAAAAAAAAAACCAAAACAACAAAACCTGCAAGTTGGATCAAAATAAGTAGTACTAGAGTTAACATCTTGTCCTGCAACATAAAATAATTCCTGTAATTTCTTAGAAGAGTTTAAGAAATAGTATGTCTTAAGTACTTAATCATTAAGCTGCAATGGCATTACAAGCAAACTGTTTTAAAAGGCAGAAAACATACTTTCTGTATTCAGGGTAACAGGAATTATAGGTCAGAATTTGAGTTTGTAATTCTGGATTAATGGATTTTTAGGTCATCATATGCCTTTTTTTCTCAATTTGAAAATACCAGCTTTGTATTTCATTCTTCCAGCTCTTATTTTAGGAATAAACCATTGTCTCCTTTTTAGACAAGGAGAGCTGGAACAGAAGGTAATGTAAAGTAAACTTGTAAATAGCCCTTCAGAGTATCTTTGTCAAGGAATAAGGTGAAACAAGCTGCTTCTCCTTGCTTAGTCCAAAATGAGTGTTTTACTCTTGCCTGACAATAACACACACTCTAGTAAAAAAAAAAAAAATTCTTAAAAAACCCCCCAAAGTTCAACGTGTCTTCCACTATGAAGTCCAACATCTCTATGGGATTCATCAAATAAAATGCACTCACCTAGACTGATATCAAACTGTAAATATTGCATGTTTAATACACACTGAACAGGCCGTTTCTTTTGGAATTGTCTTTCTATCTTTGAAATCTTA
>WAAD01006656.1:2549-15393 GCA_013389945.1 Fregata magnificens
CGTCAGTAGACTCTTAGTTATTGTCCAAAAGTTTTCACTGTTTTTGCCTCACCTAAAATACTCTGTTCTTACTCTAGTGCATACAGTGTCATCAAAATAAAATGACTCATTATTCATTTGTCTTTGCTTATTGTAAGAACCTACTATGTTTTGTTTCAGGGCAGCTTTAGACTGAGGTAGCTATATATTAAAAAGCTAACAGTATGAAAAGAAAGTATTGCTCAATTTGCAGGTATAGGAAAGAATGAGAATTGATGTCTGAGCCCTAACTCAGCTCACAAGGCCTGAAGTAAAGTCACTTGTCCTGAAGGCCCATATGGCTGAAAGACTATTTAAGGTATTATTTATTTTTTGTTATATATTTTATGCTTACAGCATTGGCAGTAAATAAACACACTGGAGAAGAAAACACTACTTAACGAGGAGTAGATGAGATTGAATGTGACTGTTCCAGACCTGTACAAGAGGCACTGGCCCATTAAATGAATGTGTAGAGCTACTTCTTAATGTGTTAGCCAAGTAATCAATTTCTGAAAATACCAAATAATTTAAAAATAGCCCTGTCTGACCTGAACCAGTACTGGCATCAGACCAGGCATTTCTCAGGTACCTACTTCTTCCTTTAATCAATCAGTTCTGACATTTTTCCTTTTTCCTTTTATTCCTTTCTTTCTCTCTCTCTCTCTCTCTTTTTTAAACCTCCTTTTGTAGAATTAAGTGGCCAGCAACCTCCATAGATAAAATTCTTAAGCTTCTTTTAATATTCCATTAGCTTTGTAGCCCATTAACAAGTTGGAGTGGCTGTAAAGGGAGAATCAATACAGCAGATACAGCACAACTCTGGAAACTAGGACCCTGGGGGTCTGCTCATGGTGTTGGCATCACTTTGCTCTACAACCTTGAGCCAGCCACTTAACCTCTTGGTGCTTGAGTTTATTCAACTGTAAGCAAATATAACAACATTTGCATACTGCACAAAGGTCTTGAGAAATGTAATTTGTAAACCTTAGGCAATGCACATCCATTCGTGCCTACTTAGATTTGTAATTCCCTTACAGGAGTCAAGTAAAAATCTGAGGTCACTTTAGAAAATATTGCTTTTAATATTTTCTATCATCTGCTTTGAGATCTTTGAATAAAACAGGTTTTGTCAGGGCCAAGTGTTGAATCCAGAGAAGACAGACTGACATCTTGTTCTTCTGTTATAGAGGGGCCATAACTGAATTAGAAAAAAGAGAAAATTATAAAGAGTGACAGAAAAGATATATATCTTTTTGGACTATGTTTGTTTACATAGTAGAATATATAGTCACTGGAAGTTCCTAAGACAAGATTTTACACAGCTACAGAATACAAGTAGATGTGTATATACCCATCATAAATATACTTTGTTATCCTAAGTAAGTAACAGCCATAAAAATTTGGAAGGGATCTAAAGGTTCATATATTCAGGGAGTAAGCTAGTCTCTAACATTAGTGATCACAATGTAGGCAAGCGACCATGTGGAAAAAATGTCCCTTCAAATAAAAAAATTGGTTTTGAGGGATTTATGGGTCTTAGCCAATATAATAATTACCATGTTATTAGCATGCTCTAATCTATGCTTATATTGAAAATACAGATGAGCCCCATTAGGTTCAACCTGAACCATTTGCAGGACTGTGTGCTGGCAGGGATTTCCCTGCACAGCTTTTTTAGAGTTTTATGTATCTCACTAGAACATCTTCATCATTTCGTCTGGGACAGACCACATGGAATCAGAGTATCCACTGACGATTGTGTACACTTCCATAATCTTTAACCATTTTCTTGTCAGTGGTTCATATATATAATCCTGGTTCAGCAGGCTTCTGAGAAAACAAGCAAGGAAACTAACAGGTTTTTTTGCAATTCACCTCTCTAAGAGAAAGTATAATTCGCTTCTGTTCAAAACTTTTAAAAAGGCTAAAGTCAAAGGACTGTAAGATTTTGCTCTGAGAAAGATTTGAAGGATTTCGTTTGGAGGAAGATGACAGCTAGGAAACTGAAACATAAGAGAACTTTTACTGAAGGGTATATCTATAAACTCCTGTTATTTCAAATAATTAAGCTCAGACTCTCCAGCTGCAAAACTTCATACCTCTTGCTTTCTGTTGTGTCTGGGCAACTGGCATGAACCTTGCTTATATCTGGCAGGGAAACATAAGCATATGAGATGGACCAGTTAAGAAATGGACCCTTTCTGTACAGATGCTGTAGCCTGAACTGTCTGAAACCACATGGAGAGGGAATGCTGAGCCCACACTTGGGCATAGCAGACAAAGACTTTGTGATTGTATAACTGAAGAGGGTAAACGTGGACTAGGAGATCAGTTGACTGAGGAATTGTGACTGTAACAGTTATTCAGTGGCTTATGGTTGCCAGCTGCTTCCCTCGTAGGTCAGATTAAGCTAGCTTTGATATAAGTGAAGTTTATTGAGAGAAGAAACACTTTTTTTTTCTTTTTTACTTTTTCTAGCAATTTCTTTCAGTTTCTGTCTATGGCTGCCCAATACTTCCGTTTCGAAGGGAGCTGAGAGTTTGTGCTCTGCCATATCCATTATTTTTCACTTTGTTGGTTGCTAAGCAGTCCCTTGTTGCTAAGTAGGGTATGAGCACTTAATTTACTACATTCTTTTTTCTCGTACCAGATTTTAGAAATTGCAGATCCTGTTTAATCAATGTGTAAATGCATGCTTTTGATGTATTTTTCCTAAGAGCAATATTTTGATCATTCTTAATGATACTTAATGAAGTCACCGCATGATTTCTGATTGTACCTAATTGAAGCTTGTGACTTGCATTTCAATGCTATCATCTTACAGTTTTATATCTATCAGATGAAACTTTACAAGGACCCAAATAAATTAGGAAATATACTGAATTGATGCATTTCTTGGAATAAAGTTGCTTGGAAAAACATATATAATTTTTCAAATTAATTGTAGGGTAAAAGGTGTCTCTTATATTACAAACCTGAGGTAGAAGAGGCACAAGAAATTGAGATGATGAGAAGGCTAGTTTATTATTGTGTAGTGTTGGATTACATAAAATGAACTAAAACTGTCGGACTAGTTCCTTAAGAATATACCCATATAACTCTATCAGAACAGATAATTACTTATATTTTTAATGAAAGTCTCCTTTATTAATGCTGACAATAGGTTGGCATTGTACAGGCACAAACATCAAAACAGATCCTGCCCTAAATCTCTTGTGAAGTAAAATACAGATTCTGCAAATATTTACTCTTAAAAAGCAGTCAAACTAATGGGTAATATCTGGGTAAAATCACCAGATCTATTTACCTGAAAAGATTTTGGGAATCTTCCTTACCTGATGAGTTGGGTGCCCATGTTAACACTGGTAAGGAGGGCAAAAGAGTACTGTTGGTCTAATTGAGAAAATTTAAATAGTACAAACCCCCTCCCCCCAAACTTATGGAAATGCAAAGTCTGATATTTACCAGCAGAACAAGGTCCTGGAAATGTCTTCCCACAGGAGAAGAGAAGAAAGGCCAACCAAAGGACCATGGTTAATGTTCCAGTGCTCTTTGCCATGTTCCAGTTACACAGTTAATTGTCACTCTTAAGAAAATTCAAATGGTACAGAGTATTACCTTCAACTCTTCTGATTTGTACCTGGGAGAGCCCATGTGAGATCATTTATATTTTGTTGTCTACAAATAAGCCACAAGTGTTGGCTTCAAGTGGGAAGAACCAGTCTGATGCCTACAGCTCTATTACATCAGTGATCAAACGGTCAGTGGTAGAACTCTTTCTCCTTACCTCCATATCATCACTATATCTGCATCTATTCCTTCATGTTCCTGTTATTTTGTTTGTTTTGGTTTTTTTTTTCCTTCTCTCCTAGAGTCAAGAGAGTTATTAATTAAAAATGTGGTTTACCTGAGTTAAACAAAAGGTAAAAAGAGTAAATGTTTAACATAAGAAAGAAAAAAAGAGGATTAAAAAAAAAAAGGAAAAAATGAGAAATTAATTAAATTGTAAGTACTAATATGTCACGATCATTTTTGCATGTTTTTAAGAGAAAGTCTTTAGCAATGGAGTTTACAGGCTACCTGAGACAGCCTGAAGAATAAGTAAAATATCCTAGGTAAAGACAAGCATTGTAAGGCTTTTTAATAAAGGTGCTGTCTGCTGTATAAGAGAAAGTGGTAAAAAGAAAGCAGTTAAATATATGGATGCTCTTAAATCCTGTAAGTGACTTCTGACTCACAGTCCAAGTCAATGGACTTGCAAAGTTACTTATGATCTAGCCATGTGGCAAATCTCAGCATTGAATAACACCTCATTTTAAGTGTTCTGCTGGCAGAATGAGTCAGAGCTCTTAGTTGAGTTGTGAGAGGGTTGATGAAAGGCATGGAGGGAGCTGACTTAAGGATATGGTATTCAAAAGCCATCAGGAGTCAAGAGGAGCTAACTTCAGAGTCAGAGCGTGCTTGTGGGTCAGCTTAATGAAGTAGAAACTGGAAGCTTGTTGCAAGAAATTTCTAGATCTTTCTCCTTGTTCAATTTCTAAAGAATTGTATTTTTTGATTAGGACATGGAATAACATCAATGGAAGAGATAGGAGATATCTACCTCAGGCTAACCTAACGATACAAAGTGGAATGGGTGTTCTTGTCCATCCAGACTCACCTCTGCTGCCACTGGCACAATGGCATATAGCCATTGCTGTAAACTTAGAGCAATCATTTTAAAACCAGTTATTATTTCCCCCCCACTGTTGTTATAGGAATGGTTCTCCAGAAAAGTTTCTAGATCCCAGTGGATAAAAGTCTATTAATGGACTAAATATAATTTATTCATGGTCATTTATACTGATTTATTCTGTGTTAAAATTACCTTTAGCTCAAGTAGCTGCTTTTCCTCTCTCCCTCCCTGTTCCATATCAGCTTTAATTTTGCGTGCTTCAACAAAAGAAATTCCTTCAGTCTTTTTTCAAAAGATGGATGCTCTTTTTTGTCTGACCATTCTAGTAATACAGCAAGCTTGCTCAAGGTAGAGGATCAAATGACTTTTAAATTTATCACACACATCTGAACGGTAAAATTTGGACGTGACGGAAGTTCAGTTAAAACAATGAGGAGGACATAAACCAGCTTTTAATTCTATTTGTGCATATGCAAGGTAGTACTACAGGACCCAGCTGAGTTACTTTGAATTCACGGTGCACTTGAGAATATGGCTAGTTGTTGGCATTGCCCCTGTCCACGCCAAAGAGCACTCCTCAACTCTAATGCCTATGATTCTAAAACATTAATGTCTCCATCCACCGTACTCCATATTACTTTCAAAATAAGGAAAAAAAAATTAAAGATTGGATTTCTGCTAGTACTATCATTCCAAACATTTTCAAATCACTGCCTAATCAGCTCCCTCCTTGTTTCACATTGTCAAACTCCTAAGCAAGCTATTACTCTTCCTTACAATACTAATGTTACTTTCCAGATATCCAGCATCAGCAAAAGCCTTGGATGATGTGAATAATTTGTTCTAAGACATGCATGGGCAGAATGTGAATAGAAGACTAAAGTGTTTTTATGCTGTCCATCAGAAAATCAAATGATGTAAAAAAAAAAAGGGGAAAAAAAGAATGAGAAATAGAAGGAAATACAAAATCTATGATACAGACCAATGTACTTACTACTCTGTGGATACATCAACCAAAGTTTGGAGGGCTTTCTGATGGGAAAGAAGGAATTAAGTAAGAGAGCAGAAAGACTCTTTCCTGCCTGATCCGAAAATGTTTCCATCTTCTCTTTTGTTTTATGTCAGCAGTAATCACACTTAAAAGATGGAACACCGAGTTATGGAAGAACAGTAAAAATCTAAAACTTCTGCATCTTCGTGGCATGTGGCACTCAGGGGCACTCAAGAGGAAGGGAGGGGAGGGGTAAGGACAGGAGGGGTGGGAAGAGACAGACTTTATCACTTGCACATTTTATGATGTGAAAATGTTTTCTTTTTATTTTTAACAACTGAAAGATCTACAAGAAGCAAATCCTTTCTGGGTGTGAAGAAGGGAGAGGAAAGGATGTTGAAGATTAAGTCCTTCACTCTATCCCCTACCCCAGTCCTGGATATGTGGTACCAGGCACTAGGCAAATGTTTCAATCTTCCTGTTCATTAACTTATGAACCTCTTTTAAAGACAGGAGTACAGACTGTGCCAAATATATGCTGGGCTCGTAATGAAGACAAATGCCCACTTGGAGCTCAGTTCAGACTGTGGAATTCATTTTACTCTGGAACTTTTATTGCTGTGTAATTAGAGTGACATTTGGTCAGTCTAGTTACATCTGGATTCAGACCAGGGAGTTAGAGATGGAGGTCCAATAAATTCTCTCCTCTAAAGCTGATAGTTTTTGTTTTAATTGTTGTGCTACTTTTACTGTCACTGGGCCTTGCATTGTTATTATTGTTGCATGATCCTGGCTCTATCATTCCCTAGAATGAATTCTCCATCTTGTCTGTATTTTCTGTAGTCTCCCAGATCAACTGTATCGTCTAAAACTCATGAGGACTTGTGCATTGTCCAAATGCAGACAGCATTGGGGTAGAAAATTCCCAAAAGAAACCCTCAGGGCTGTTAGGAAATGATTATGGTAACTGAATAGGTTACAGAGTTCTCTTATGATTGTAATACGGCAAGGAACTGGCTAGTTCACACACTACTGATTTGAAGTAAAATTGTTTAATATTGATGACTCTTAGTCTGATATCTCTGAATCTTGAATTAAATTATCCTACCTTTTTGGTCTCAGGCCATTGTGATATATGACTTGGAAAAGATAAAAGAAACTACTTCAAATAAGGATTTACCTAATCAGATATATGTTTGTGCTGGTTTTGGCTGGGATAGAGTTAATTTCCTTCATAGTACCTAGTATGAGGCTATGTTTTGGATTTGTGCTGAAAACAGTGTTGATTATACAGGGAGGTTTTTGTTACTGCTGAGCAGTGCTTACCCAGAGTCAAGGCCTTTTCTGCTCCTCACCCCACCCCAGCACTGAGTAGGCTGGGGGTGCACAAGAAGCTGGGAGGGGACACAGCCGGGACAGCTGACCCCAACTGACCAAAGGGATATTCCACACCATATCATGTCACGCTCAGCATATAAAATCTGGGGGAAGAAGAAGGAAGTGGGGGGGACATTCAGAGTGATGGTGTTTTGTCTTCCCAAGTAACCATTACGCGTGATGGAGCCCCGCTTTCCTGGAGATGGCTGAACACCTGCCTGCCCATGGGCAGTAGTGAATGAATTCCTTGTTTTGTTTTGCTTGCATGTGCTGCTTTTGCTTTACTTACTAAACTGTCTTTATCTCAGCCCACAAGTTTTCTCACTTTTCCGATTCTGTCCCCCATTCCACTGTGGGGGAGTGAGTGAGCGGCTGTGTGGTGCTGAGTTGCCGGCTGGGGTTAAACCATGATAAGTTTGTAAACCGAACTACTCGCTTACAAAACATCCCTGCATAATCAATGGAGAGAAATAGCCACACCTCAGACAAAATTTCCCCCTTCTAAAATAGGCCTCTAAAATAGATGATATGTGAGAATTCAGAGTAATTCATTCCAAAGGTATTTAGATCAAGGAGATGAGCTGCAGATTTCTACACTGAAGACATATAAAGTAAGGAAAGATGAATCCCTCTCTAAGTGTCATTCCTAGGTAATTTTCCAATAAACTTTTTCCTCTTCTGTGTGAGGACTCCAGCAAAAAACAAGAATATAGATGAACTACTATAATGTCTTTTACAGAGATAAACACATCTTGAAGCTTATTAGGTGGAAGTAATACAAGGGTAGAATCAAGAATCATTGAAAAAATCAGAGGGAGACAGAGGTGTATGAATAAACTGAGTAGGATCAGTTAATGCATTGCCGAGCTATATCTATAGTTATGGCAAATATAAAAAATTACTTTGTTTATTCAACCAGGTATTCTAATATCTGATTCAAATAAAGATCCTTACACCATGGGGTGGGGGGATCGATTTTTAATCACAGATTTGATCTAAGGACTTGTGTTAAGACAAAGAAGCAAAGAAAATTTCTGTTACTATATGACAGCCTGCAGTAAAATTTAGGTTAAAATACCCACATTAAAAAAAAAAAAAATCCACAGAAAAAAACCCAAACCAAAAGTATTTGCAAAAGCACAACATATTGCTTAGTAAGCACTCAGGTAAAGCCTATTGTCTATGGAGCCTTAAGAGCCGTATTAACCGTAAAGATCTTTGCTCCGTCTATGCTTGTTCAAGCTTCTGTAAGTATGTAGTTCACAACGAATGTGACATTTGCTAAAAGCTAAACACAGGTATACTCAAAGTAATCTTAATACTCTTATTATATCCTATCACTATCATTAGTAAAGTGACACTTTATATTGCTCATAGGGCCTGACTGAAGGACAATGGACAGAAGTTTGGAGAGGAGCAAATTCCCCTTACCAAACTGCCCAGTTTTACAAAGTGTGTCTGAGATATTTTCCTAATTAATGAAAAATGTTAAGTATTTTAGTGCATTGTTTATCTGATCTATCTCAGACATTTCCTTGAAGGTAAGATGATATGAATTATTATCTAAATTTACCTAAGAAGGACACTGAGGTGCTGGAGCGCATCCAGAGAAGGGCAACGAAGCTGGTGAGGGGTCTAGAAAAAAGTCGTATGAGGAGCAGCTGAGGGAACTGGGGCTGTTTAGTTTGGAGAAGAGGAGGCTGAGGGGAGAACTTATTGCTCTCTACAACTACCTGAAAGGAGGTTGTAGTGAAGCGGGTGTTGGACTCTTCTCCAAGAAACTAGCAATAGGACGAGAGGAAATGGCCTCAAGTTACATCAGGGGAGGTTTAGATTGGATATCAGGAAGAATTTCTTTACCAAAAGAGTGGTTAAACATTGGAACAGGCTCCCCAGAGAGGTGGTGGAGTCATCATCCCTTGAGGCGTTCAAAAAAGGTGTAGATGTGGCACTGCAGGGCCTAGTCTAGGAGTCATGGTGGTGTTAGTTGATGGTTGGACTTGATGGTCTTAGAGGTCTTTTCCAACCTTAATGGTTCTATGATTCTATGATTCTATTTCTTTTCAGTAAGTATAAGGAAAATCTAGACACTTCTCGGTGAGATAGACAACGCATATAACCGGTCAAATAAATTTCACTCCTTAACAAAAAACAGATTTAGCAGAGCACCTAAAGTGTGTTAAAATTCCACCACTCAAATAGTCATCAATAGGAATATGGACATGTTTTAAATACACATCTATCATTCATATCAAAGTGGAGTTGCTCTAGACACTTTCCAGTATAAATGAAAGAGTAGTAGGTGTAAACATATATTTTTATAGCTCTCTTATTTCTTGTCTTTTTAAAAAATCAATTTATTTTTAATAAAATAATAAAGAAAATGGTTTCCATTACAAGAGCAGGGAAATGAGTTCAATAACTTAACCTTTCCTTTCTCTCCACACAATCTTAAACTCATAAAAATGGCTAGGCAACGGAGTTAAAGACCTTGCAGACTACTCAGAATATAAATAATAGCATCTAGTATAAATAAACAAGCAAGTACATTGTTTAACGATTAATGCCCAACTCATGAATAAGACCACGCAACGGAGAGAGAAATATTTAATTTTGTATTATAGAACATCATTAGGAACAATTTGATAAAATACAAATGTGGTAGAAACTCCTTAAAATGCATGACTTTCACATATGATCAATTCTCTCATCGACCCATTTTATTCTTACACAAGGAGTTTGATAATGATGGAGACTGATGACATGCAATATTGAAAAAATGTGGTTTGTCTATTGTATCACTGAATAAATGTAACTGAATGGTGAAATTTCTTTTGTGTTCCCTTTTACTGTTTTCATGTGGAAGTTGCAGATGCATATTTGGGGCACTAGGAATTTGTTGTTTAAAGCTATTGCTTCTGTATACAGCCGATGCTGAACTGTCAGAACTTGCTTAGGGAAAGGTGGTGGCTGATAGACTCTGGGCTAAATTACTCTACTTTTCCAGCCAGTGTAGGCTGGTACCTTTTCACTCCCTCCTTTACCTCTTCTGCTGTTTACAGTAAGAAAGAGATTCTCTGCTCATGAGAAACATCTTTTACTTCTGTTCCCAGGTAAAGACTCAGGGAATTCTCAAACTGCCTATTTAATGCATTTCAGTTAGATCCTGGCAGGGTAAAAACACCTAGGTATCAGAGACCAATTCAGAAAGTTAACTTTCTAGAGATGCAAGACCCTGGCATTAGTTTATTCCAGATACTTCTCTGTCTTGGACCACAACAAACTCTGGGGAAGTGTACATGACTTAACATGTCTGATGGCTCATAGTATTCCTCAAACATTTGCCTCAACCCTCGTCTTACTCAATGATTTTGTTAATGAGCTTTGTAAAAAAAGTGACGTGCTATGTATATTCATTAGAGGCACAGCATGGGAAGGAACTACAAATGCAAATGGAAGTTGGAATGCTGTAAAGAATACATTGTGTGCCCTTGACAACCTGATCAGTAGAAATTGGGTAAAATATAACTGTATCATAACATTGTGTAATACCAATGAAAAGATCCGCTATAAGGAGTTTGGAAGTGCCAGAAGACAAAGACTTGGACTACATCTTTAGCAGGGGAACAGAGGTTCTGCTTTACAAGAGTAAATGAGAAAAGAAAGTCTTTCTTACCATAAGGAGGAATGTCACTTAGATCGTCTTAAAAAGTCAGGAAGAGTAATGAGGGAGTGACTCCTTTCTGTGCAGTGCAGTTAGACTAATGGATAATGATGTCATAAAAGAACTTCATATGGGAAATCATAAGGTTTTTCTGAAACCTTTAGAGCGGTAGAAGTTTAGGTAGAGACTTCCAAAGGCAATAGTGTTAAGATGGAACTCAGTAAATTACAACGGAGCAAAATATGTTCTTCTTGGAATAACAGGCAACTAACATGGTAACCCAAGAGAAGACTTCTTACCTCATATCAGAGATCCCTCTTTCCATGTTTCCATTCTCCTTCTCCAAAATGGAGAAACCAAATTTTGATCCTTCACAAAGCAGTTGTAAATGCTTTCATTATGTGCATTTCTAGAATTTAGTTTTACATTAACTGAGATGAAAGTAACTCTTTTTTTTGTTAGCATTTCTCACAAATGTTTAGCAACAACAAAAAAATCTCCTTAGGCACTATTCTGTGCACTATATGGCATTTAAATGAATAATTAGGCATCCTCTATTTAGACATCCTCTGAAATAGTTCTTGCAAAATCCCAACTTGGAAAGGAAAAAATTCCTGACCTCTTCTAGACCAATAATCAAGATTCCAGATTTGGAATAATCACCCTCACCCCTGCCACAGATACAGTTCTTGAAGCCAATTTTATCAAATTAATTAACAGAGATAGTTAAATAATAGCAAAAATTAAACCAAAACAAAACCACAAAGCAAATGGAAAAACCAGCAGCTATTTCCCCAAACCCTCAAACTCTTCGTTACTCCTCAGTATGCAGTTTCAGCCTCTTTTGTTTCCATTTTATTTGCTTTGATTCATAAGAGTTTTTATTACACAGATATATAAAGAAATTAATGTTTAATGTTGTTTATACAATAACTCATGGGTCTGATCCAAATTCTATTGAAGTAAAAAGTGAATATTTTCATTATTTCAACTTGTATTGGACTAATCTTGAAATTCTCATGTGTGCAGATAATTTATTATTTGTTATTCTTTTTTTTTCCCATGTTCATTATTTGTCATTCTTCGTATATTATTGAATTCAAATCAGACACTGTAACCATACTTTGTTTCTTGACTAATCTATTGCACACACCATGACTAATCAACTGAAAACAGTGTGTGATTGTAATTTTCAGTCTTTGGATCCTTCCTGAAGATAATGTTGTTCTCAAACAGAAAGATAACTTTTTCTAAGAAAGAAATGTGGATTTTCTTCCCTTATGCTTTCTTACAGTGTTTTAGCTCTTTTTAGGGTTTAGTAGTAGTGGTAGTAATTTTGTCAAAATTTGCACCAAAAACATTTGTTGCCACTACAACCAATGAATTTTGATGAACTGAAAATTCAAAAGTGATTTCAGTTATTCATTTTTACACATAAAAGGAAGGAATGCAATATTTTCTATTTTATTCAATTATTTTAGTAAAAATATTTGCATTTAAATATTATGGAGGAGGAAAATATTTCTTCTGACAAGAAGACTGAGACATCATTTTGAACCCTCAGGTGTGAAATATTGTCATTTTGCACAACCAGAAAACGTAATACAGATTAAGCTGCTGTAATTTCTTAACACATGTGGTTTAAAGGAACCTTGTGTTAGAAGCATATTGAGCACAAAGGGATAGACAACCCCCATTCTTAAAATTGTACGTTCTTATTTGAGACAATAATGGCAAGAGATGGAGACGGTAACAACAGTCATAGCCAATGTCATAAGTTAGCTATGTGCAGAAAAATTAGCATGATGGTTATTTATATCAACAAAGTCTCTAACAATGATGAGATTAATTAATATTTATGACCTCTCCATACAGTCACTTAAATCAGAATTAGCCTATGAAAAATTAACAACAGGAATTTTGTGTGTGTGTCTGTGTGTGTGTCTGTCTGTGTCTGTGTTAAATGTAAGAAAAATGGAGAAACACACATGAATTTTCCAAAAAATATCTTGACTGGTTTAACAAATCTATTAAACAAAATGTTTTGTTATATTGTATTGGTATGTGTGAGCAACATTTATGCTGAAATTATGCCCAGATTTTTTAATTAAAAAAA
>WAAD01006657.1:0-40342 GCA_013389945.1 Fregata magnificens
CATCTCCCACCAGTCCCTCTCTGTTCGTAAACAGGGTAGAAACACTGGAGGTGAAATAGCTGTTAGGTGGGAGGATAAGCACCAGGACCCCATGGCCATCTTAGCTGAAATGCTCCCAGTGCCACGTGACAGTACAGAAAGACCGAAAATCAGTCTCAGGTAGTGATTTAGGGAATGGGAAAAAGAAATGATGTAGAGTCCACACTCATTGGAAACTTTTGAAAGAGAGGTATCTTGTTTAGGAAATCTGGTCCTACATTTAGAAACGTTAGAAATGGAAGGTGGAATTCAAAATTGAAAAAGCTATATGGGAGATTAATAAACATCTGTGAGAAAGCAAAGAGGTATAGCATCTGGAAAGGCATGTCCTCCTGGGTGAAGGCGTGAAAAACTCTGTGTCTTCAGCTGAGTGATAGTGTAGAGACTGATAACCCAGGAGAGAAACAGTGAAGATCAGTCTGAAGAAAAAAATCCTATTTAAACAAGGTGCATGCACACACGCACACACACACACACACACACACAAGTTACTCTATCAAGGGGCCTGCACTTCCCTTGAAATGCTAGAAGTCTAAAAGCTGAAATCAGGGAACAGGTATATTTGCTTTTAAATTTGGAGGTTGACATAGCAGATGCCTCAGAACTGGAAAGGAAAAAAAGATAATCTTTGGGACATTTTAACACCTAGGAAAAAAATATTACAAAAAAAAAAAAAGAGTGGCTGCCCAGGTGTAACATTGGTGCTATATGTTAAAGAAAACATGCGGTCAAATCAGGTGAATAAGTTAAGTGTGTTATTCAAAACACAAAGTCACCATGGATAAAAACTCCAGACCTAAATAGCAAAACCACACATTCAGACCAGGGTGGATGGAGAGAATGAATGTAATGTACTAACAGAAATTAGAGAGATGACAAATGCAGAAAACCCAGTAAGAATAAGATACATGAGTTGCTTTATATAAATTAAGTACCTGCAGTGTGATTGCAACTCGATGCTGGGAATACACTTCTAGACTGCACCACAGAGGAGCTAGTCAGGGGAAAGACAGGTAGAGCAGCAGTTCTCCACTGAATCTGGAGCTGTGTGCAGGCCTGGTTTTAAAATATTGCTGTCAAAGCCACAATGTTCAATTTAAAAAAAAAAGAAACCAATATAAATATGATTATATTTGTAAAGAAACAGACAAAAGAGTGAAGTGTTCACAGATGAAATAAGAATTGCCTGAAAATATCAAAGACTTGAGCAAATGCATGATCGCTCTCAATAGCATCTGTAGGAAGACCAACAAAAAGAGCCACCATCAAACTATGGTGGTTCAAAAGCAGGGCAAGACAGGGCATCCTTAAAAAATTGAACTTAGTGAAAAAGAAAAGTAGAAATAGACATTAACTCTGGGAAGCAAAATATAAAATCATGGTAAGGCAGGCCAAAAAGAAACACAGAGCTTAAGGCATAAAAATGAAGATATCCTTTCTTAAACACACATGAAGCAAGAAACCTACCAGAGAGTCTATAAATGCTTAAACTGCTGAAGAAGTTCTGAAAGATTATGGGTCTATAACAGAAAAGAGCATGAGTTATTTGCATTGTTTGTTTTAGTGGAGGAGGTTGGTGTTTCTTTAAGGGCATGAATGTTGGAGGATCACTTTTAAAGCAAACCACCACAGGATCACAGGATGGCTCAGGCTGGGAAGGACCTCAGGAGGTCTCTGGCCCGACCTCCTGCTTATGGCAGGCTCAGGCCTGAGGTCAGACCAGGCTGCTCAGGGCTTCATCTACTCTAAGATTAGTAGAGAAAGTTTTACAACAAGGTGCTTAAATCAGTGGAAGCAGCTTAGCATTTGTGAAAGAATATAAAGGGCATTCTGAAGTTGCTAAATAAGAAGTTGTTATGAACGCTCCGTTGATTAAAGTTGCCTTAGTGACAGAGAACCAGGAGGTGACAAATGTGGCTCTGATTTTGCACCTGGATTTTCCAGGTGGAGTCAGAGATCCATGAGCCACCCTCAGCAAACTGAAAGAAACTACAGTAACGAGGAGGGTCAGGAGATACATGAACAAACATGGACTTGGGAAGGACCAGCATATCTTCTGTAGAGTTCATAGCTAAGAGCCACTGAGCATGGGAGCTAAGGCAGTCTGGTTCATGTTCTTGGGTTTCCAGAAGGCTTTCAGGAAGATCCATCACTAAAGACTCAAAGATAGTAAGTTGCTGAGGATCAAAGAACACATTTGCTCATGGATTAATAACTCATTAAAAGATGGGGAAAAATGAAGCCATGGATAAGGAGGTATTGCAAAGACTTCTGAGTCCTCCGTGGGAGTTATTAAATCTCTTGTTGGAGGTGGGGAAGTATCAGATAAGTATTTTGGGGAAGGTCATAGCTGTACTTTCATTTAATAGCATTTCCTTCTTGAGTGACGTGTGACAAATGAAACAAATGTCTCTTAGTTACCTAAAAGCAGTAGCACGTCAGGACGTCACAGGATTTCATTCAGTTTCTTATTTTCTAGTCCAGTTTCCTTCTTTTCGGTCCAGTCAAGTCTTTCAGTGAAAGTGATTCTGCACTGTGAAGTGTTTCTTCTCTGCCATCTAAAAACTTCATTCCTTTTTTTTTTCCAATATACTTGGCTAATTAACTGATTAAAGAGGCTTTTATTTTGAAAAAAGAAACTCTTTTCATAGAAGGATAGAATCATTTAGGTTGGAAAAGACCCTTAAAATCATTGAGTCCAACCATAAACCTAACACTGCCAAGTCCACCACTAAACCATGTCCCTAAGTGCCACGTCTACACATCTTTTAAATACCTCCAGGGACGGTGACTCAACCACTTCTCTGGGCGGCCTGTTCCAATGCTTGACAACCCTTTTGGTGAAGAAATTTTTCCTAATATCCAATCTAAACCTCCCCTGGTGCAGCCTGAGGCCGTTTCCTCTCATCCTGTCACTTGTTACATGGGAGAAGAGACTGACCCCCACCTCGCTACAACCTCCTTTCAGGTAGTTGTAGAGAGTGATAAGGTCTCCCCTCAGCCTCCTTTTCTCCAGGCTAAACGACCCCAGTTCCCTCAGCTGCTCCTCATAAGACTTGTTTTCTAGACCCTTCACCAGCCTCGTTGCCCTTCTCTGGACACGCTCCAGCACCTCAGTGTCCTTCTTGTAGTGAGGGGCCCAAAACTGAACACAGTACTCGAGGTGCAGCCTCACCAGGGCCGAGTACAGGGGGAGAATCACTTCCTTAGTCCTGCTGACCACACTACGTCTGATACAAACCAGGATGCTGTTGGCCTTCTTGGCCACCTGGGCACACTGCCGGCTCATGTTCAGCCGGCTATCGACCAACACCCCCAGGTCCTTTTCCACCAGACAGCTTTCCAGCCACTCTTCCCCAAGCCTGTAGCGTTGCATGGGGTTGTTATGACCCAAGTGCAGGACCCGGCACTTAGCCTTGTTGAACCTTATACAGTTGGAATTGTCTCATTGATCCAGCCTGTCCAGATCCCTCTGTAGAGCCTTCCTACCCTCAAGCCCATCTTGGTGTTGCCTGCAAGCTTACCGAGGGCGCACTCGATCCCCTCATCCAGATCATTGATAAAGATATTGAAGAGAACTGGCCCCAACACTGAGCCCTGGGGAACACCACTTGTGACCGGCTGCCAACTGGATTTAACTCCATTCACCACACCTCTTTGGGCCCGGCCATCCAGCCAGTTTTTTACCCAGTGAAGAGTATGCCCATCCAAGCCATGAGCAGCCAGTTTCTCCAGGAGAATGCTGTGGGAAACAGTGTCAAACGCTTTACAAAAGTCCAGGCAGACAACATCCATAGCCTTGCCCTCATCCCCTCTGTGGGTCACCCTGTCATAGAAGGAGACCAGGTTAGTCAACCAGGACCTGCCTTTCATAAACCCATGCTGACTGGGCCTGATCACCTGGTTGTCCCATACATGCTGTGTGATGGCACTCAAGATGATCGGCTCCATAACCTTCCCTGGCACCAAGGTCAGACTGACAGGCCTGTAGTTCCCCGGATGCTCCTTCCTGCCCTTCTTCTAGATGGGTATCACATTTGCTAACCTCCAGTCAGCTGGGACCTCGCTGGTTAGCCAGGACTGCTGATAAATTATTTTGCTTCTGTTTAGGCTCCTAAAGGTAGATAGGATAATACTAAAAGTTGACTTGGCTGGGGATTGCAATAACAAGCATGCATTGATATGTCCCACATCTCAGGACACGAAAGTGCCCTGTAGGACAGCCCCTGGAGCTGTAGAGCACCATCACCTCTGCAGCTCCGCTCAAGATGGAGGTCTGTGCTGCAACCTTCTCTGGTGGCCTCCACCCCTTTGCATGAAGGGTCCCTGGGCCCTAATGTTTCCTAAGGCCCGCACTGATCTCCTGGAGACAGTGTCCAACATGTTGGTGTACATGGGGTTTAGAGGTTGCTGTGACGAGCATCCTGCTGCAGGGGCTCCTCTCAGGTTGGTGATGTGCTGGGCAGGGCCAGTTGTGCCCCAGGCACTTTAGAGACATGATGCAGAGGCCCTCAGTGCTGAGGTCTGATTGGCCATATCGTGATGCCTCAGGGCCCACAGGACAAGTGCTCATGCATGGACCCAGGCTGTCCTCCAGCTGTGGGAGGAGTGGCAGAAAGCCACTGACTTGGGTATTTGGGGCCCGTTGGGCTGACTGGTGGTGAAGTGCTCAGAAATACCATTTGGTCCTCTTCCACAGGTTGAAACAGGGGTTTCAAACTCTGCTTTGGGTCCAGAAAAGGTGAGGGCAGGCAACCGAAGTTATCTCCTTGGCGCTGAGGAGGCTGCAGTGAGAGGCAGAAGAGCTCAGGCTCCACTGACTTCCTCACTGCAAGCTACAATGAGTGCAAACCAATCATCCCTCAAATGAAAATTTTAAGAATGATTAAAAAAACCCCAGATATGTGTTTTGTTATTAAAATAAACCCATGAAAAATTAAAGTAGGTTGTGATGAAAACTTTCAAAATGTGTTCTCTTATTTTGTGCAGTCTACATCATGAAGCTAAAAATGATACTTATATTTCAGTGTTGCTATGGTTACTGATACTATTCTTCTGAGTCTTCAGAGGAAATGAATTGATTGTGTTAAGGAGGAGACTGTATACAGGAGATAACCTCAACCTTCAGGATGGTTTCATCTATATTGGTCTAACTTCAAACTTTCATGGCCTATTCTGCACTTCACTGAAGTAGCTGTAGTTTCATTTTTCTGTCTTTGTACAGACAAGTTTAAACTCTAACAGGCAAGGTTGAAAGTTTTGGCCTGAACTCCCAGGAGACAGAATTTGTTGTTCATTTACTATGGCTCCCCAAAGCACCCCATGAGAGAAATACCTTGTTGAATGTCCTGGTAGACTTTCCCATTTAATTTGATGAATTCCATATATGTAAGAAAGCAGAAGGTATTTTTTGTAGTAAGGATGATCTTACAAACAAAAATATTTGTTCTTTGAAGTCTTTCTCCACCCCCCTTTCTCCCAACCCCACACTGACTCCATGTGCTATTTGCTGTGAATCACAACACCGTAGGGTAGCTCAGGCTGGAAGGGAGCTCAGGAGGCCTCTGGTCCAACCTCCTGCTCACAGCACCGTCAACTCTGAGGTCAGACCAGGCTGCTCAGGCCTTCATCCAGTTGCGGCTTGAAAACCTCAAAGGATGAAGTGTGCGTTCCTGCCCCCAAACACCTGTGACCTTCACATACAGGAGAGACAAAAGGGCAGAAGAAGAGCCAAGACACAGGAGGGGATTAGGGCCACACGGAGAGCTGGTGGCAGAGCCAGGAGCAAAGGCCTGATCTCTGGTGCTCAAGCCAACAGAAGTCAACAAACTGTTCCATAGACACTGATTTTATGTAGTTTCCAATTTCTCCAGAAGCAACACAGCTATGCAGCCCTTCACCGTGGGCATGCCCCTCTCTGGGGTGGTGGCTGTCATCGGCGCATGCAGTCATGCAGCAATTAAGAAGTCCATCTCATAGCTTTGGTGCCAAGATCACTCAGGCACATTTAGCTTGTGCTTGTGCTTGTGCTGGGAGAGGCTGAATCCATTAAAGCAGACATGGTTCGGCATTAATCTTCCTCCCTGGTTGTGCTGGATGGAGTGGCTTATGGCTGTAGCGCGTGATGGTGGAGCGATGCCCCAGGGGAGGAAAGATAAGTGGTGCTGCTGCTTGACGAAACTGCCTTTCAGCAATGAACTGCAAGTGGTTGGAGGTTAGTATATGTGGATGATTTAAAATAAGGAGACACGCAGAATTGGTCTTGCTCTCAGTACATTTGTGCTGTAACTGCGCTGTGCTGATGGCACTGAGCTTAAGCTAATGCGTTAGCTTCATTCGGAGCCTACTCATGGCTGCTCAGAGCTGACACACGTCTCGTCCTACAGTCTCACTTACTAATGAGACCATTTATTTCTCGGCTGGAGCAGGTGAAAGCATATGTAGTGATTTAAGACCAGCACAATATTGTAGGGACAGCTTAACCCTGTCTAAACCTAGTTTAGCTTAAATCAAATGGGTAGTTGTTTGATTCACACACACAATGCTTGTGTTGTTCTCATTAACTCTGTTTGAAAATCACTCTAGCTAAATCAGGGCATCCCCTGGTGTGATGTAATGAGGTGTCTCCTCAGATGAGTTACACTGATATAAAGAAGCTATACAGGAATGGCCAATGCAGCATAAAACTGTAAACAAGCCTTAAGGCACAGAGATTAAGGTGGCCTGCTCAGAGATTTGCACTGGTTTAATTAATTTGGTTTGTTAATTGAAATCTATTAAGTTACAGAAAGTTTTGATTTTAGACAAAGCCTAGGGCCCTGATCTTCCGTTCGGACCTGTCAGTAGCACTGGCTGAACTGCTTTTGGTGAACACTTCATTTGCAAATGTACAGTGTTGGTCATCACCAGCCTATTAGTGAGTATGACCCAATTTGCCAAATGCTTTCCCTGAAAAGCAATTTTGGGGACTGATGGTGAAGTGGCCTCCTATTTACAGTCTCTGAGCTCACTAGCTACGGCATGACTCAGGGTGTGTAAGACCCAAGTTTGCCTTGAATTCTCTGTCTAAGGGGATGTGAACTGATAGCTGCTTGGCTGAGCAAAAAGGTTTTCTTCCTCCTTCACCTCAAGAGCCGTGTGCCCTGTGCTCACCGCAGTAATGCCGTTTCTTGTAGGGTTGGTTCATCCAGCAGCTTGGAGTAGCCTGGTTGTGGCTGCTCCGAGACCAAGGAAAATCAGGGGGGAAGAGTGGGAAAGCAAGAGGAACATATCGGCTGAAGTCAGGAAACACAGCTTTGTCAGTGTCTCTGCTGGAGACAGTGTTAGTTAGCTGGCTGTACCTTCTCTGAGCAAAAGCTGCAGGCTATCCTGGCTCGTCCTTAGATATGGGGTGATGCTGTAGTGTGGACCGGAACAGCCATAAAAGGGGGTTTTCTCTAGAAACTGACATGAAGATCTGGTATGGAGAGAAAACCTCATGTTCTAACTCATTGGGTCACTGTTTCCACCGCTGTTTGCTAGTGCCATGTTAAAAAACAAACAAACAAACAAACAAACAAACAAACAAAGACCTAGGAGTTTTGGACAACAGGGTAAGCCACTGTAACTGGGATGGGTGTGTGGTACAGAGCACAGCAGTTATTTCTGTGAATTCCATACTTCTAAAAATGCAAGAAAGGACCTTTACACCACATAAAAGCATATAAATTTAATGTAACTTGATTAAGATTTGTGTGAACGGTACATATTTTCTTAAAGTGCCAAATACGAGCAAAAAGAAATAACCTGATGAGTAAACTGCAGCATTTCCAAGGAAAGGCTGCTGTGTGCTAGCTCCCTAATTCCTGCTCTGGTAGGTTTTGCTGGCAGCGATGACGGCGCATCTTCTGAGCGCCTAGAAATACAGCTGAACAACGATTTCTTCTGGGTTTTGTTTTGGTTTATTTCTCCCCACCCTGAATATTTTTGTTCCAAAACGTTGCCTGAGGCACATTGCCTGTGCCTCATGGGACAGCAATTCCTTCCATTTTCCTTCTCAGGTGGGGCTCCCTGGCTAAGTGACGCCTGGGACGCCTTGTGGCGGTGGCACGGCCGCTTGCCATTGAGAAAGAGATGTGATACATCCTGGGAAACACAGCCCCTCTCAGCAGCCTGGCTCTGGGAGAAGGAAGCACAGGGCCTTAATCTGGGGCAAGGTTCTGTTACATCTTGGCATGTCTGTTTGGTGCAAAGTGGGAAATGCCTGGTGTGGGGTGGTTGATAACCATGTTTCATGTGCTTGCAGCTCTGAGGTGCTGCCAGGAGGAGGTGAGACCCTTTCCCTGCCCTAGAGCCAGACCCTGCGTGAGGAGGGAGAGCCCTTCATTTCGCTGGTCGAATGAAAGATGGGATAAGATGCCAGGAGGTGTGTAGCAGACAGACAGGCTGGGTACCTCCTCCAGCTGGTGCTGGCTGGCTTCCCCTGTGTCAAGGGCTGGGCTGCACACGAGGCTGAGCTCTGCACTCTCCGAGGGGTTTGTGCTCTGCCGGCTTTGGCACGGGATGTGCTTGCAGCCACAGTATACAGGGACAGCCAGGCGAGAAAATAGAGCAGCCTTCCTTGGAAATTTTGCAGTTTACTCATCGGGTTATTCCTTTTTGCTTGTATTTGGCACTCTCTAAGAAAGCATGAACCCAGCTGCACCCATATGCTCTTGCACGGGACCAGCATTGCTGCTGGGGGCACCCCGGGATCCCTGGGCCTGCTGGGGTGGGAGCAGGGGCATTTCTGCAGCTGGGCATGTCTCACGGGTGGGTGCTTGGGTGGCATCTCTGGGGACCTCCGGCCAAAGGGGTGGCAAGACGGGTCCTCCTGCGGCCCGGGTGTTGCTCCGGCTGCTCAGCGGCGGGTCTGGTGTGCACACGGAGGCCATCTCGCAGAAGCAGCTCATTTGGCGTCTAATAGGGTTTTTTCTTCAGCTTTTAGGACGGCACCGTCTAGCGGGCTGTGTGAGTATTTCTGACTGCCGGAGGAGCTCCCGTCCCAGCGCATCCTTTCTCACAGCCGGTGGTGGAGGACAGGCAGCGCTGCAGCATCGCCCGCCCCCGCCCCCGGCCCGGGGGTGCCGCGGTCCGGCCCCCCGGGGGTGCCGCCGTCCGGCCCGGGGGTGCTGCGGTCCGGCCCCCCGGGGGCTTCGTGGCCTCAAACCCAGCTAATGGCCTCAGCGCAAGCACTGTTCCCCAGCCTGCTGCAGGACTCACTGCTCCCTGTATCCCATATTCTTGGGGAAAGGACGGGGATTTTAATCCATCATTCAAACTGGCATGATGCAATATTAATAATTCTCCCCAGTCACGCTTTTCTTTTTTTTTTTTNNTTTTTTTGGTCCTGGTGGCTTTCTAGTGCTACTCCCTACTAACCCCAGCCTCAGACAGTAATTTGCTCAGGTTTTTAAACTCTCCCTAGTCCCCAGAAAGCACGGAGAGGAGAGGGAGAGGGAAAAGGAGAGAAGCTGAAACTGTTGAGACGTGCCAAGACAGATGCTGCAGGTGGAGGGGCGGCAGAGTGCTAACATCCAGAGGCCCGTGCAGTGTCCCTGTGCCTGCAGAGGTGTTAGGTGAAATGTGGAATAGTAGTTTCAGGGTCAGAGGACAGAAGAGACAAGAATTACTCACTGAAAAAAGCAAACTCTGAAAGCCCCGAGTCACCTAATGTTATTTGAAGGTGTCTCTGCTTTGAGTGGACACTGGACTACATGGCCAGCAGAGGTCCATTGCAGTGTAAATTATTCTGTGATTCTACAATTTTGCTCTATGTCTGCATTTTAAAACAACAAAATTCTTCTTTGGTGATGTATGGTATTTTGGGAATCATATTACTAGCATTAGCCTCATAAAACTGACCAGTTACTTGTCTAAAGTACATCTGCCTGCAGCGTGGGCACATTTCAAATGTTACTGGGGTCATCTCCCTTCCTTGGGATTACAGGATGTTTTCTGACAGCTTTGGAAAAAAAAAAGAAAGACTACACTGCAGGGTCCGGCTGTCAAATTAGGGCTTTGTACATTGACTGCATTCTTGAAACTATATTTTAAGAAGTAGAGAAACCTATTGGCTGATCACAAAACTGAGGCCACGCAGGGCAGAAATGGAATGTTTTAGATTTGAGGGAGAAGGACACAATGGGTATTTCCTGGCTCTGCAGAGTTCGTAGCAGCAGCGCTATTCCATACAAGCAGGAAGAAGATCTACAGATTTCCAGAAAGAGAGCAAGTGCATGTTCCAGGAACACTTAAAGTGAGTAATAGTTGAATTTCCAAAGAAAACTGAAAGTCAGTTAGTACCTTCTGATAGCACAAACAGCATGTAGAGGAAAGTCTTAGTTAACTTTTGAAATCAGTTGGACTTGAGAGCAGAAATTGGGGGTGACATTGTTTGTCTCCCCTCCCTGCTGGAGAAGTGATCCTGCTGGTGATTTTGTCCCCTGGCAGGGGTTCAGGGTTACACAGTTTTTTGAATGTGCAGTGACCAAACACCTATCAGTGCAAGCAGATGAGATTGAATGGCAGTAGAGCTGGGCCATGTTGCACAGGTCAGGATGCCCTGCTCAGTCCCACTGTCCTCCCCTGTGCCTGCAGAGGGTATGGGCCTTACTGCTTCATCCCCCATTTCATGGGCATGATTTGGAATAGCTGTATATGCTTAGGTTTATAGACACATCAGAAAAAGGTGCTGTTGTGCTTATTCTGCATAACTGAAATACACAGTGGGGAGAGGGAAAAGAAATCCCTGGAGGAAGACCACGTCTGTGCCTGTCTGCAGCATTACACAGCCGTGGCACTCCCTGCTCACTAAAAGCATGTTTGCCCTTCAGTAGTGTCCACATTATAAATGCTTAGAAAGAAAAGGATGAGCTTTGCAGAGATTCATGTGATTTGGGGCACAGCAGGTGCCCAGACGTGAGACCACGCTAAGTATCAAGGCAGGACCACACCGGACCCCTCAGACCCGCTGGCCCTGTCCTGTCTCCAGCAACCAGCTTTTCCTTAGGGTGACATGCCCCCCACAACATCCCCCTGTGTGACCCCCAGGGCAGAGCAGCCCCCTGAGAAGGGTGTTGGGGAAGGGGCTGGAGCGAGATGGCAGCTGGTACCTGGTTCCCAGTGCCAGTGGCAGCGCCGGACCCACTGCCGCACAGACCACAGTCCTGCATCCTCTGTGTGCTGCTGAACTGAAAGCTTGAGAAGAAACAAAATTACTGAATTAAAAAAAAGGAATCCCCTCCGAAGCAATATAAAGAAAAGGATTTGCACTCCCCCGTGCCTTCTAATATAACCAAAAGCAATTTTGAGTATTTATACTCTTATTCTCTAGGCACCTGCTGAATATTTATTACTGTAACGTCTCTTGCGCCTTTCTGTCTGTTCAATACGCGTGATTTGAGCATTCATTGCTTTAAACTGAAGCCAATAGTTACTGAAAGAAAGTGCTTATTCCACACAAGTTCCCCACATCTTCCGCAGAAAAGGTGATTAAGAGACAACTGTAACTCAGGGGCTCTAGAATATGATAATGATGCCCTGCCTTTGGGAATGAGCCACTATTAATTACCTGCCTTGGAGTGATTTGATTGTTGCTGGCCGGTTTCAGACAAGCCAGCTCCCAGTGCAGATCTCCTTTTTCTTGTAAGAGGGGAAGCATCTGCATAGCCGAACACAGCATTTCACAGCTGGGGGTCCTGGAGGTCTGCCGGTCTGTTAGGTGTCAGCAAGTGCTCTGCAAGTTAAGAACAAGGAATTTACATGTTTGCCTGTAGGCAAGGAAAGAAACCAAAGGAGTGGATACAAAAAATAGTAAATAAACATTCAAAGCTGAAGTTTTTTTTTTTTTTTCCATTGAAGTGAGAACTGCACAAAGGTCGATTTATTTTTCCCCCAAAAGCAGCAGTTGGCCTTGATAGAAAAATAACTTCATGCTCCCTCCTTTGCTTGGGCTTCACAGTTTTGTCCTTCATTAAGTCCTTCTCAGTCAGATCTGTGGGATGGGGGATGCCATGATGAAGACACCCAGACCGTGGAGTGTGTACTTAGAGCTGAAACTGAGCTGGATACCTGCCCTGAGTTCCCGCTGATTCCCAGGGAGGCAGCACCTGAATCCTGGAGCTGAGCTGGCCATGGGAGCACCCTCTGCTCTGGTTCCTGCTGGCACAGCTCCCACAGGATGCTTGTCCTGATCACTCCTTCAGAGCTGTGACCTGCATTAGAGCAGGGTCTGTAATCAGACAAATTCTTCTCCATCCATCTGATGGACAGAATTTCTGTCTTTGCAGAATGCATTTGTTTTTTCTTTTGGGATCGTTTTACTGGGTTTGCTTTTGTTTTATTTTCACGTGAATGGTGGGAGGATTGGTGTAGGAGGCAAGGCCAGTGGATCCACACTGAGACTATGAATCACTGTTTCTTGGCTTAGTTTCCTCAGGAAGTGAGGTTTATGGGATCATGCCATTGGTCTCTCCCTCTGTTCTTCTACCCCTAGTAACCTTTGGATCCAGTTTGAACCAAGCTGGACAGGAGGGTAGATGTATCAAATAATATGAAATGTTGCATGTGTTGAGTGAAAATAGCTAGAGAAGCTTGGTTTTTTATGGAGGGAAAAAACAAGGAGGTCTTGCCTTATCAGACACCAGAGAACATAGCCCAGTGGCTGGGATTGAGAGGGAAATGCTGGGTCACACTGGTTCTGCTGCTCACACAGGCATTGAGTCAGTTCAGCAGTGGGGAGACACAACCCAGACAACCTCCAGTCACTTGCCAGCAGGGCACTTGTCTGAGCACTGAGTCCTGGTCTCTGCTGCGGTTCGTGGATGGGTGCTTCAGGCAGTAGGGTTTTAGAGGGAGGTCTGGTCCTACTGCTTGAACAGGGATGGTCAATGCCTGGGCCAGCAATGCCTTCAGCACCTTGTGGCAGAGACCGCTGGACCCTCACAAGGTGGCTGGATGGTGCAGTCTTGGCTCAGCCACCCCACCGCAGATGTGGTCCATGGTGGTGACATGGCGCACGGGTTGGCTGTACCCATTTTTCTTAGAAGGGGGACGGATGCAAGTGGTGGGAGAGTGACTTTCTGTGCTCCAGAGGGGATTGTCCAGTGGGATGCAGTGTGTACTACTGCAGAAACAGAAATAGCACACCAAGCTCTTAATATTATCACCGTGTTCGGAAAAATGGGGTAGGGTTTAAATATGATGTTCATCTTCTTTTTCATCAAGCTGGGTGCAGTGCTGAGCCAGATGGGTGCAGTCTGTATTGGCAAGGGCGCTTGCTTTCTAAGAAGGAGTTTTGTTCATCTATCCATCTGCTTCGTACCCACGCAACAACGAAATGGAGCAGCTTTTGCATATTTATACCCTTGTTCAGCCTGCAGCACTATGAGAACCAAATGACACGATCACAGGGAAGTTTGCCCACTTAGAAACACTCCAGCAACCATAGCAGAATAAATGTGAAATGAATGTTATCATTCAATTATTTTTAATCAATAGCAGAGCTTGGCAAATTCTGCAGAGAAGTATTCATCAGTGTTAGCTCAAACAAAATTGTGCTTTTGCTTTGGTATTCACTCTCCTTTTTAATGGTTTTCTGTGAATGTGCATAGAAATGATTTGTGCTCAGCTGAATGCAAGTGTGGTGCAGAGAGGCCGTTCTTCAGAAGGGAGGGTGGCCTTGTGATTGAAGTGCTGTGTCTCAGGACCTCGGGGACAGGTCCTTAAGTGCTGTTGCAAACTTTCTTTGTGACCTTGAGCAGTCATTTAGAGGAAGCATTTTAGAGCACGTACTGGATTAGGCACTCGGCCATCAGTTAGAATTTGGGTGCTGGATCCTACCTTGTGCCTTTGAAAAATTTTGCCCTATCTGTATCTACATAGCTTCAATTCCCCTTGTGCAAAATTTGGATAATTGTATTTCCTTCTTGTCATCTGTAATTTGTCTTGTCTACTTATACCATAGACTGTTGCAGGCAGGGACTGTCTCTATCTGTGCACTTCTGGGGCTCACAGAGCAACTCTGAGACCTCTGGAGCCACTGCTGCAGAAATCAATTTGTGCAGAGTGAAAAACCTTACCAAGATTCCTGAAATGGCCATCTGCAAACTGCTTTGATTTCCTTCTAGCCATGTGTCATTCCAGGCAGGGAGCAGAGAGCACGGGAGCGTGCCCTCCCAGGTCTGTGTTGGCTCCTCCTGGGCTGTGACATCTCAGGCACCGTCTCCAGGGTCTGAATCCACCACGACTAGAAGGTCTGAAATCCTGGAGGTCAAGAAAGATCAAAGCACCTGGCACAGCAGTTTTTTACCCCACTTAGATACAAGAAGAGGCTCACACACCGTATTGAAGAGGAAAATACAAGACCAGGCTTAAGACAGGACAGCCTTTGGCAGGGTGAGAGTGACTGTGAACAGCTCATCAACAGCGCAGAGATGGCCAGGAATAGTCTTGGGGCTTTTGAACTGTTCCCATTAAGTGACAGATTAAAATTACTTCTGTGGATAGTTCCCAGACACAGGAAAGGGCTGTCGTAACCTGCTAAAATATTGGCTACTGGCCATTATTGTGTAAATGAACACCATGGCTAACTGGATAGTGTCTTTTCTTCATGCTGCAGCAGGATACATACAACACACCTCCTTATATGCCCAAGATAATTCCTCATATACAAGTTCAAAAGAGGTTATGTTGGACAGAGGCAAAGCGAACACGGTGTGTGGAGGCAGAAATGGCACATTTTTTGGAAACTTCTTTATTCTCAAAAAAATTTTCCAGAATTATCTCCCAATTCAAACAAAATCTGTAACCTCTCCTTTTCTCTGCAGGTTCAAAGGCCAGTGCAAGTCAAAGCTGAATTGAGGTGTAAGAGTTTCCCCAGCAACACACTCCCAAGACCAGATCTACTGTGCCATGAAGGACAAGAGACCCAGCCTTCAACGAGAGCGACCTCAGCCCAGCTGCCACTTCTGCTGGCTGCTGTTACTATCCCTCTGGCTCACCCTGTTCGGGCAGCATTTGGCACACGTGAAGAGTGGCTGCGAGCAGGACATATGCAGCTCCGTACCTTTCCATGCTGGCGTTTTCCCCCTAACCTTTGAGCTGGTAGTGATGCCATCTCAACCACACTACCTCTGCCTGCAGTGTCAACTTTGTGCCCTTGCCAGGCTCTTCTCTGCGGATGTCTCACGGCTTTTTCTGATGACTGTGCAACGGCCACGGCAGCCTGAGCTGCGGCTTTGCAACTACAAGGGCTGTATCAGAGCTGGGCTTTGGGGCCTCGGCTGCAGGTGGTTGGCCCTTGCCAGGGATGAGGAGGTCACAGCCAGGGTTGTGGGCAGAGGTTGCAGCTCCCATCATCGATGGCCTGATAGCATTTGATTGTGGGTGCCATCACCACCTGATATCATTTGATCATGGATGCCATCCCCACACGTGATATTAGGGCTTGGTACCAGGCTGAGCTTCCACTTGCACTTCTGCCTAATGGGCTGCAGCACTGGCCAGGATAAGGGTCTCCACAGGTCCACAGGAGCCAGCCTTGCCCCGCTCCCTCGTCCGTGCAGGGCTTGATGTTGCTCTGCTCCCAAGCCCGGAGCTGCGCTGTTATGTTGTGCTCTTTGCAGCCAGCCGCTGCAAATCGAGCAGCTGCTGCGATGTTCGAGGAACTGTAACATGGTCGATGATGGTGCTGAAAGTCACGTTAGCTGTTTGGGATATGTTTACAAAACCTGACAGTGTTTATTTACCTGACAGTGCAATCTTAGTGCTAGCAATGTGAAGACATCAGCTGTGGATCTTTCTCTCCAGCTTGAACATATACAAATCAAAGTATGCATATCACAAAGCATTATACCGCACAACAACTTCAGACATATTAAAGTGGGTTTCACTGGTGTTTAATACTTGCTCTTCAGTGACAGCAATGTTCACATTTGTGTGTTTTCTAGTAGATATATAAAATATATTTGTCTCACCTTGTTATAATCTATGCAAACATCAGTAATCTATATAAACTCCAGTAGCTTGTAATGACAGGGGATGGTACCAGAACTGATCATCTGTAGAGTGAGTTACTTCTTTGTAAGTTAATTCATGCAGCAAAGCAAATATCTTTTTCTAATTTATTAGTTAATATTCCAGCCAACAAGGCACTATTTCTCTGTGATCTTTCGATTGCTTTTGTTCTTTATTTGCTTGATATCCATCAGTTCCATCTTCTTCCACTAGTAAACAAATTATCTTTAGGTTTGACATAAATAAGCAAGCAGTAACACCAGGGTGACATTCTAGTGCAGCAGAATGACAGCTACTGAAATCCTTGTGTTTTCTAGGCATAGTCAGTCGTACTGCAGAGATCTTTTAACATTGCTCCTTAATGCTTTGTTGCAGCTTCGACAGAAAAAGAGATTTTTAGTGGCTAGGGTGTTCAATACTATTAAAAATTGGTGTCTTTACCTTTCGTTCTCTCTTAAAGAGATGTCAATTTAAAACTGACTAAGGATTAAGTCTATCAGTTACCAATTAAGTTTTTCAGTTAACCGTCTGCATTTGAACCATTATGTAAATTGTCTTGGTTAAGCCCTGGTTACTAGACAGGTATAATTTTCCTCTAATAGCTGTCTCTACAATCTGAGATTGTTACTTCTGTCCCAATTCAATCACAGTATTTTATTATTTATTAATCACCTGTCCTAGATTCTTTCCATACTTGCACACTTGCTTGACAGGACTTACTGAGTCAAGAGTAATGTCAGTAAGTTGAGCTGCTTCCCTTTGAGTTCACGTCCCGTGGTGGACCACCCTGTAACACAACCCAACAAACCCCATCAAGATGGTTATTATATTTTGAGCACATTTTCCCAAAGCTTGAACTAAGATTGATGAAATCTCATCTTCCCAGATGGGTTTGCTCTTTGTTTTGGTATTTCTGTGTGCTACACTGTAGGGCTGACAATTTCCACGGTTACAACTGGATCTTGCCCTTTCCTGGAAAGCCCCTGTGGGGTTTCACTGAAGCGCTGGCACACAGCCTGCCCTCCTGCATTGCACTCTTTGTAGTTTTGGGGCTTTCCAAGTCCCCTGCCTTTTTTTCTTTTTCCTTTTTTTTTTTTTTTTTTTAAGTTGCAGCCTATCTGGATAGCTATCTTTTTTTATTTTATTTTATTTTATTTTATTTTATTTTATTTTATTTTATTTTATTTTATTTTTTATTTTTACAATTTGCTTTATTTGAATGTGTAGCTATTGAATACTTGATATTTTTAGCTGATATTCATCTGGTACTTTATTATCAATGCACTATGACTGAGGCGTCTTATTTCTTGGCCAGTCATTGCCATGTGAGAAGAGGATGCATCTATGACAGGGACAGAACATAAACCATTCAAGTGACTGGAATTTTTACATCCCAGTCTTTTCCTGTGCTGCTGGCCATCTTTCCCAAGGCTTCCTTTAATGCTCAGTTTGCTCTGCCCACTGAGTCAGAGATTTGGGAGTGTCCTTTTGTGTGAAATCATTGCTTGACTCCTAAAATGTCCTTCCATTTTGGAGCAGCTGTTCTATCTCTGTTTCTGTGTGTACTCCATGGCTCTTAGGGCTGCAGCCTTTGCTAGTGCGTCCACTTTGTTACCTCAGTCCCCTCTTTTCCTCTGCTTTTTGGTGGGCTTTCACATGCATTACTTGTTTATCACCATTTCTTTTCCTTAGGGTTTGGGCCACTGTTCCTAGAGGACAACATGTGGTATTAGTTAGCCATCTCCTGAACATGTCCCTTTGTTTTCCCATGTTGGCAGCCAAGACAGCAATAGCTTGGCAAATCTATGAAAATAGCAAGTAGTTTCTCCCAGTCCTCATTTTATAGTATTTCTTTAGCAACCCAAGTTTCAGCTGCTTGAGCTGAATGGAGGAGCACTTTCATTTTTGTGTATGTTTTTGTGCTTATCCAAATAGCTGCAAATCCTCTTTCAGGTTTTCCATATTTACGGTAACTGGATCCATCAGTAAACAGTATTAGCCATTTTTCTACCCTCCTTTTTTTAAGTCTGAGTCTGGATTTAACAGCGAAGTTTGCTTCCTGATATTTTCATGTTCAGATCGTCATATTTGGTAGAGGTGCAAAAACCTTTCCTCTTCCCAGTGTTTTCCCCTGGCTCGTTAAGGCTGGCATCTGCAGCACTAGCTGTGGTTTGCTACCTGCTGTTTAGAGCTTTCCCGGCACTGTGCCTTTGCTAGGCCTGTGCCAGGTGTGACTTCCCCGTGTCCCCTGGCCCATGCATGCTCCTCCGTGCGGTGCGAGGGCTGGCTGCAGGGCTGTCAGAGCTCTTGCCCTGCACATAGTTTTTCCTTTTGTGTCAAGACTACCCCCACCTTGTCAGTGATGGGTCACTGAATATGCAACAGGTCTCCTATGCTGGGGCATGCAAGTGCAGGAGTCTGAGCAAAATCTTCCTTCAGCTACCTTGGTGTCCCTGCCTGGTCCGGGCCCCATGGCCACCACCTCTTCTCCTAGAGGGACATGGGCAGCATCTGGCTTTTGCCTGCTAACTTTGGAATAAAACTTCAGGAAAGTTAAATATTCTTTGCAAGGCCCATAATCCTGATCTGGTTGGGCATGTGTGTGTGTTTCAATGAGGTCTACCTGTTGTTTTCCAGCAACCTGTCCTCTTGAGCTAAAATTATGCCAAGCACTTTCAAGTTCCCACTGTGCCAGTTGTGTCTTTGATCACCTAACCTGAAACCCAGTTTCCTCTGTTACCTGCAGCACTATCTCTTTATTTGCTCTCATGGCCGCACAAGGGGGTCCATGGATCAAAGTGCTATTTACAGGTGTAACTGAAGCTTGACTGTTTTTCAAGAACTTCTCCACTTCTCCATAACACACAGGTTGCTGAAGCATTAGGATCCCTAAAGCACTGACTGCCCCATCTGAGTATGAAACAATCCTAAAATCTGTGTTTCTACTTCACGTCCAGTATAGGTCACTGCTGCTTTGGTTCGTGGCTCTCTGGGGTCCCCAAGGGGCTCTTGCATTGAGCCAACTGAGGCTCCTGCACCTGTTAGCTTTTTGGGACTATGTGTATTCTCTTCGTGGTGATCAGCACTCTAGTTCCTAGTTGCCCCCGTAAAGTATGGATGGGTCTGGGCAGAAGCAACTGGAGATTTTGAGGAGGTGGGCGTCCCTACTGTGCAAAATCAGGTCTGTCTGGGTCAGGCTTTACCTCTTGTTCCTTTTCCAGCTCTTTTGGTTTAGTTAATTTGGTTTGTTGTTCTTAAAAGGCACTAAAGGGTGCCCCTCTCCCAGCATTTATGTTTTCTCCTTCGGTCCTCAGCTCCGTGGCCTGCTGGAATTTCCTTTTCCATCCGTGTCTCTGGTACTCCAGCAAAATCACTGGCCTTTGCCTCAACTTTGAAATACTGGCTTTTCTCTGTTAGCCTTGTTTGCTATGGAGCAAACATTTAGTGGCAAATGTTGCTGCTTGGACTGTTTCACAGACCCTGTTCTTCTTTCTCTTCACATTTTCTATCTGTGCCCGGTAAAATTGTTCCGCCTGAATGACTTTCCTCTTAACCTAGAGATGAGTCAAATGCTGTTGATTTACAGGTTCAGTAATTGCCCTAGCAGCTGGTACCAATCCATCCATCAGTGCAGGTTTAATTTTGAACCTCAGAGTTAGGTTGCTGTCTTGGTCCCTTCTGCATGATATCTGATCTTGTATTCAGTAGCTGCTTTCTTGATTGAAAAAAACCCCTCTGGTCCTTCCTCAGCTTTCTCTTCTTCCAAACCAAGCAACTGCACCACAGTTAGGGAGAGCAGCAGTGCCTCCGCAATCCTCTGCAGCAGGCTCTGCTGTTCTCCCCCAGCTTCTTCCCCTGGTGCTGCTGACGCTGGGATGAGGTTGGATGGCACTGCAGTGGGGTTATGATCAGTCATGGCCATTCCTGGGGCTCCTGTGAGTCTCCACCACCCCTGTAGAACACTATTCACACAGGGTCCTAGCAGCTGTCATACAGCTCTGGCTTGTTCCAGGCTCTGACTCAGGTCTCACTCAAACCCGCTCCTGCATCCCTTCACCAGCAGCTGTGCGCCAGCGGTGACTGGGGACTTGAGGAGGGTCAGGGGTCCTGTGCTTTGCTGAGGAGCGGTCAGAGGAGAGGCGCAGGTGTTGACCGAGCAACCTGGTGACTCCTCATGAGCCAGCCTGGGATCAGACCAGCCAGCCCCCTCCCCAGCCCAGGGGTCAATATCTCCTCCCAGGAACCCCTCTTGGAGCGCTGCAACAACAGCCTGCTGCTGCATGGCTCTTCCAAAGGCTCATCCTCTGGCAAGCCAAAGCATCAGATCCATGATGTTGAGTCTCTTTTGCCATTGTCCTCACAGGTGCCCTTTGCCTATCTGGGTTCTGATCTCAAGTTTCTGCTGTATTAACTTTTGTAAGCCATCCATCTCATCCTGCCTGGGCTCACTCTGCCACTGGTGCGGATGGCAGGCTCTCTGCTGCACAGGCACATGTTTTTCTGCCTCAGTTCCTCCAGCAATTCAGTCTCTTATTTTAAATCCATCTTTCCCTTTTCTAGACCTCCAATTTTCTCTCCAAGCCCTCCTTTTACCACTTTTAGTATACTAGTCAACATAGCTGGAACTTTCCACAAAGCCCATAGCCAGCAACCTTAATAAGTCTCCACTTAGTGCTCTCCTGGCAGACTGTAAATGCTTTCCCTGCCTCCTCTGGCGCACTTCTACGCATGCTGCCATGGGTGGGCTCATATTGCATGACTCAGATTGTAAACTTTGCTGTGGATGGGACAGTCTGTCTTTCCCCCTGCGAGCAGCCTTGTTTGTATCTATCTGGGTTGTGGTGCTTAATACAGGAGCCCCAGTGAGATCTGAGCCTCCTCCCGGGGTTGCTCTGTTTGGACACCCTTCAGCACATGTAAGGAGGTGCTGCAAGCAGGACACACACAGCTCCAAAGACAAAAAAAAAAAAGGGTTTGCAAGCCTTTTAGGATTTAATATATCAGCACAGTTATGGCAAATTCCAGGCAGGAGTCTATCGGCTCCTGGGAAATTCCCAAGCATTGCTACCCATGCCTGCCTGGCACTGTGGTGCACTTGGTGACAGGGCAGGCACAGGTCTGCACTCATCTCTGGAGGGCAGCAAGGTGTCAGGAGAGGTGGTTACTGCAAGTCAGCTTCTGGCGGAGAAAATCACAGAATGCTGTGGCCAAATGCATTTGAGAAAGAACAAGTTGCATTCTTCTGAATGCATATAGATGAAGAATTTGCATTCTTTGCAGATAATTTTTACTTGATATGTTGCAAAGTAGTTTGTTCGTACCCATTGAATTACTGGGTCTGCTTGGATTTCTTGCTGGAATCAAACACATTACCTTCTGAATTTTAGGTATGATCGTAGATAAGGTTTGATGCTCTGTCACAGTCTGGGAGTCCTGTGGAGTCTCCCACTATTGTTTTGGATAACACACACAGGATAGCTGTGGTTAATGAGCTATCCAGCTGAGCACAGGGAGCTCACCACCTCCATAAGGCACACCAGAGCGTTTGCTGGCTGCACAGGCACCACCTCGGAGGGAGAAGAGTTGGGTCGCATCCTCGATGGTGCTGAGTTGCCCTATTTCATCTCCCTGTTTGCTTCTTGAGGGTTTTATACCTTCCCACAATGCTTTTTTTCTGAGGAATCCTTGAGCTGGTAGTGATGCTGTCTCAACCACCCTGCCTCTGCCTGTGGTGTCACCTTGTGTCCTTGCCTGGCTCTGCTCTACAGATGTCTCATGGCTCCTCCTGACAACTGTGCAATGCCTGCAGCAGCCTAAGCCACAGCCACTCAGCTACGAGGGTTGTATCAGATCTGGGCTTTGGGGCCTTGGGTGCAGGCCATTGGCCCTAGGGGGATAAGGAGGTGACAACTGGGATTGCAGACAGTGGTTTACATCCCCAGCTGCTGCTGGAGACAGTGCAGCAGCCACAGGTCAGGGAACTCTGGTCATCTCCTGCTCAGCTCATGTGAACAAATGGGAGCTGCTGGTACCAGGTCTCCAGGACTGCAACAGCTCCTTCCTGATTCCAGAAACATCAGTTTTAGGATGGGTACTGTGGTCCACTGTGCAAGCTGTAACACACCAAGCAGAGACCTACACTGGTGAGCACTAGAAAAGTCGTTAAGATTTTTCACTCTTGCACAGAACAAAAAGATTTCTTCAGACCAAAAGAACTGGCAGTAATTGGGATGTATCAGCAGGATGTTTGAGCAGCAGTGATTATAGGAGTGTGGTAAATAACAGGGCTGAGTTGCGGTGATGCAGAGAACTGTAAGTTGTATGTTTTGTCTGTGCATGCGGGCTGGCACATCACTTTTGTAGCCACAAATCAAGCCTGTCTTTATGATTTACTTTCTCCTCCTACTGTCTCCCTTTACTAAGTTAAATCAATCATCCCACTGCTCTGTGATTTATGGCTTTGTGTTTTACTAGGAATGTGTCACAAAGTGAAAAGCGGAAGTTTTGATGTATTAGTAAAACCAAACTTGTCTGCCTAGGGTGAGATTGGAAGAATTTAGTTTCCTCTTGGGGGAATTCTGACAGATGATATAAATTTCCATCCTTCCCTCTTCTTCCTCCTCCTCCTCAACCCAAACCTGGCTGCAAAGAAATAGGTGGTTGCCAAGGCTCAGCTATTTCCCAACCTGTCAGCCTGTCCTGGCACACCTTGACCCTGCAATACCTGTGGCACTTTAGGGCTCTGTGGCAGCTCTGCATGAAGCCATGAATGGATGGATGGATGAATCTGAAGAACTCGGCCCCGTCCCAGGTCGCCTTGATGGCCTCCAACAGCTGAGTGTAGCTGGCATCGACCATGGCCAACCGAGGGTTCAATGACTCCGAGGACAGAGATGCCATCAGCTAGCTCTCTGGGCAACATTACGTGATATGGTCAGTCTTTGTCTTCACCAAGGTCCATCCAAGGAGAATCTGACCAATGTGGGAGACGTTGTGCTGGGAGGGAATGGAAAAGGAGTTTCCCGTACAAGTCGGGGGGGAAATGGCTGGTCAAATATCAAGGCCACCGTCTGGGGAGCGCTGCAGTCCAAACATGCTGGCTTACCCACCACCCCATGTGCTCTCCACTCCAAACCTGGACATAGAGTTTTATTTTTGTGTTGGAGGAAAAGGCAGAGAGGCAGGTATGGCCCTGTCATGGCACTGTTCGCTCTTTCAGAAATGGAGACGTTGTCTCCCCCCATCGCTTCCCTTTAACTGTGCTGAGCAGCTCCTATCATCCCTGCTCTCTCTGCTATGCCATGGGGTATGTGTGGCCACAGGCCCTCAGAAGCCCCATGTGAAGGGTTTACACCTCCCTAGACCTATTAAAAACCCTTTTTTCCTGAGGGAAGTTCCACTGTGTGTCTAAATCGCCTCTCCTTGTCTCCTGTTCTTCCCAGGGGTGGAAGGCAGCTACTCTCCAAGTTCAACTCTTCTCCTTTCGATTGGAGGCTTGAGAGGTAATGGACTGAGATGGTAATGTTGTTTATTAATTAAGCAAAACACACCTCTAAAAAGCTCATAACACCTTAACTACCTTATAAACACACCACTTTTTAGTAGCGTAATTCACAATTACATCACTGCAAGTAATACAGAGTGATAATTCTATTGCTTATTACTAGTATTAGTACTGATACATAATTATATTGCTACAAAGAAATCTTATAAATCAAGCACTTATTAAGCTGCAATTCTATTGCCGTTCTTCCTGCACTTAGTATTAAGGTATGAAGTCTATCCTTCCTTATAAGTTTATGCATCTTTACTGCACCCTCCCACAAGTCTTGTGGACCAACCTGGTGGAGACACCAGCATGTTCTCCAGGCGGGGTTCCCTTCCTGGTGGTGTTGGGTCCACAGCTCAGCTTCGGCATCTGCACTCCTTCCATCAGAAGCTTCTCATCCTTCTTTGTTCTTCACCTGATCTTATACCTCATTGCCCATTTTTTTCCTTTTCCTGAATCCACATTTTTGCCTCCCTTGCACCTCTTTTTTTCCCTTCAAACTCCTCCCAAGTAAACAGTCAATTACTCATTGGTCTGAACTCTTACATTCATACCCAAATTCAGTGTTTCTGACACTGTTACTTGGGCATTTTAGGCCTATTATGGTATTACTGACACAATTCTTTAGATGAAGGTTGTCTTAGATTGCAAGACTCCCTCCTCACTGTATGGTTCACACTGGTAGCATTTGATTTCCATTTCATGCTTTTTGGGGCAGAATTACGTTACTTTAGCCTACCTAAGTTTAATTAAGAAAAGCAGTTTCTCATCTCAGGCACAGAGCTTGCATACCACAGCAACAATACTCGTGCATTTTGTTCTCACATCCTATCTCTGTCCTGGAACTGTTTTCAGCATGCTCCTGGTTCCCATCAGAGGTCCTGGCCAGTTTTGGAGCCTCGTGTCCCAGTAAGACCCCTGGCTCTCAACCCCCAGTCCTGTGGCAGACCCCATATTGAAGTCTCCACAGAGCTGCTCCAAGAAGACATCACTGAGGGTGAGCCCAGCTTGTTTATTCCCGCAGAGGCCTGGCTCACCTCCCTGTGTCGTCCTCCAGTGGCTTTGTGGAAGGAGATGAGCCAGTTGTTCTACTTCTTGCTGCTCAACTGCAAAGTTACGGTGGGGAGAGGGGGAAGCCCAGGTTTTGCTTTGTGCCAGGGCCAGGAGGACCCATCTCTTCCTTCCTTTCTCCATGACCTTATAGCACCTAAACTTGTCTGAGCTTCAGTGCTGTACAACTATGTGTTCTACCATTACAATAGTTTTTGTGTGTGCACACATGTATATATATGTGCAGGTATGTGTGTATATGTAAATGTATGCATGCATATATACATATACATCTATATTTTTATGTATATATATATACACACACACGTATGGTGACTAACACCAGTAACAAATAGTTACTATATGCAGAATAAAGTATGTATGACCCTAGAATAAAAATGCAAAGAGGAATACAGGCATGGGATGAGAGCGGAGGCCTTGAAAACACAGGCACAAGACGATATTCGAAGCCCCCGAGCTATAAACTACTCACCAATTGTCAATCGCTCATCACCAGAGAAATTCAGTCTTGGGAACTGGGATCAATTTTGGGGATACCAAAGAAAACGAAGTTGGGACCAATAAGGAAGCACAGCATGTACTTCTGGGTCAGGATGACCAAAACTGAAGACCCGATGTGGGCCAGCTGAAGGGGTGACTTATCATCTCTTTCAAGGTGCAGAGTCACCAAATATGGGTATAAAATGGGTGTTCACTGCAGCTGTGAAGTGTATCTTTATTGTGGAAGTACCACTGCTGATCCATGCTGCAGCACTGCAGCTGCTGTAAGTTTCTTGCTTTTGCTCTTATTTCTAGGTGTATTTTTGCTTACATTGCTTTTGCTACCTTGAATATGCTATCACAGCTATTAGAAAAAAGCACAAATACAGCACTAAGCATTAAAATGAGGTTCCCTTTCCCTTCCCCTTTCCAGTTGATCATTTTTTGGTAAGCTGCTCTGAAACAGATGCAATAAATTGGCAACAAATGGAATGGTTCGTGGGGAGATTTTTGTCAGGGGGCAGCAGGCATGGGGTTGTTCCACACAGGAAAATGAGTTGAGAGCAGAGGGTGACCCCAGTAGAGGCAGGACAGTGACCCCACTGACCAGGCACAGTCCCACAGAACCTGGGCAGAGCCAGGTTCTATTGACTGCCCAGTGATCACCAAACAAGGTGAGGTGATGAGACAGGTCCAAGGTCAATGCGGGAAGACTAGTGAGCAAATCAGGATTGTCAGGGCACAGGGCTGGACACCAATGCACCTACAACATAGCTCAGGCAGGGACAGAAGGCCCAGGGCTGAGCTTAAGTGGAGCTCCTGGACCAGTGGACAATGGGTGCATGGGTGGAAATCTTGGGTGAGGTCAGTCAGGACAATTAAGGCACTCAGGATGCTGACAACTGGGTTGGAGAAGCTGCAGGTGAGTTAATTCCTCGGGGACTTAGCAAGAGTTAGGTTGGTTTCTCCTGGATGTGAGTAGGGCTATGAAGTTTGCTGGTCCTCACAGCTGTCTTCCAGATGGAAACAACATTCTTCAGTAGTAGGTCTGGACTCAGACTGCCTGTCAGGTTTGCAATGGAGGCATCATCTTGCCTGTCTTCCAGGTAGGATCTGAAAGTTTCCTTTAGCCTGTGGGTGAGATAGATCATAATTTTAAGTGTCTGGAGGACTGCTGGGTTTCCAAATGCCCTGACCTTCAGCAGGCAATGCTGGCAGTCAATGACACTCCGCACTGGTACCCCTGAGATGGCCTTGCAGCTGGAAGCCAGGCAGTATTCTCTGGGGTACCTCTGGTGGTGTCAGACAACAATGTGGGCAACTGTTGGTCAACATTGTCAACAGCACCCAAATAGAGATTGTGGCGTCTTCAACGCTGAGCTCTCTCAGCTTCACTGACTGCCTCTCCCATCTCAGGTATAACACAGTGGGCTGAACCTATCTGTTCTCAACTTGATATATCTCCAACTCCCTCCTTCATGTGGTTTGTCATGCTGTCACTGTGGCATTAGGAGACCTTTAGAATTTAGACCTTTAGAATTAGAACACAGGAAGTTCCAGCTGAACATGAGAAAAAACTTCTTTACTGTGCGGGTGACAGAGCATTTGAACAGGCTGCCCAGAGAGGTTGTGGAATCTCCTTGTCTGGAAGTATTCAAAACCCGCCTGGACGCAGTCCTGTGTACCCTACTCTAGGTGAACCTGCTCAAGCAGGGGGGTTGGACAAGACAATCTTCAGAGGTCCCTTCCAACCCCAGCCATTCTGTGATTCAGTGATTCTCATGCAAGAAACAGGGAAAGGGAGGTGGTGTGGCCGTATCCTCACATTGGGGTTTCTCATTGGTCCTGTATAGGGGGCACCTTTTTTGTTCCTTTACATGATTCTTTTTTTTTTTTTTCCCCAAGGCCAGACACATCCTGAACGGTATTAACAAGCATGTAGCCAGCTGGTTAAGGAAAGTCATTTTTCTGCACTTGTGAAATCACATCTGGAGGATTGTGTCCGATTTTGTGCCCCCAGTACAAGAAAAACATTGACTTTTTGGAGTGAGTTCAGTAGAGCGCAACCAGTATGATTAGAGATCTGGAGCATAGGACATATGAAGAGATGGTAGAGAACTGGGTTATTCAGCCTTCAGCAGAGAAGGTGAACGGGAACTTTAAATGCATCTTTAACTATGTAGTGGGAGGGTGTCAAGAAGATGAAACCAGACTCTTCTTGGAGTGCCCAGTGGAAAGACAAGTATTAACAAGCACAAGATGCAACAGTGGAAATCCTGACTAAACATAAAGAAAAAAGTATTCTCCACATGGGTGATGCAGCCCTGGGACAATGCAGAGTGGTGGTGGCACTGTCCTTGGAGATTGTCAGAGCACAACTGGACAAGACCTTGAACAGTCTGCTGTAGCTTTGAAGTCAGACCTGCTTGAACCAAAGGGGTGGATTAGAGACCTCCAGAGGGCCCTCCCAACCTAAGTTTCCACGATGGTATGATTTTTAGAGGTTCTCTTGCTTCCCCATGACATGCTAGATGAATTGAAGGTGCTGGGATTTCTGCTGTGTTTTACTCCTGCTTCTCTTTACCTGGGCATTACAAAAAGACTTGATGATGTACCACAGCCGCTGTAACTCCCACTTTCGGAAGGCATGGCCCTTGCCTCCAGCAAGCTTCAAGAGCCCACCTTAAAAGGGACTTCAAGACCCCTTCCATCTGGGTCTAAAGATTTGGTAACTACCCCTGGAACAAACCAGGAAAAATATGCTCTTACCCCCACTGTGGATCAAAGCTATCCAGAGGCACAATGATCATCTCATGGAGCTCAATGAGGAACAAGTCCAGGTTAACTGTGGACAGTGCAGTAGTCAGAGCCTTCTCCTTCTCTGCACTCAGCTCCTCATGGTACTGCTCAGAAACCAGGCAGAAGGGATTCTGCAATGACAAACAACATCAACAAGAGGATGGCCTGGGACTCCCTGCACAGACCATCTGGGGGCAACATCTGATGGAAGAGGTAGAACTGGGACCCTCTTTGCTCCTGGCTTTTATTCCAGGACCACCAGAGACCATAGTACCAGCTACTGATGTGACCATGCCAGAAAACACCCCTGCTTCTAGCACAAAATCTTGTGGATGGCCCTTTTCCAAGGGTCTTACGTGACTTAAGTAGATCAATATTGCTTGGCTCTTGCTGAATGGTAAGATATCCAAATCACAAAATTTTCCTATCTTTTTCCTAAAATTTTCCAAAGTTTTCCACAGAAAATCAACTTTGTCAAAAAGTTTCTCTCTTCCCCTAGACCTTGTAGACAGTTTTGTGAACTGGGCTGTCTCCCTCACCTGATTCATCTGCACCAGTAGCACAGATCTCTTTGCTGATAAAGTCTGCCACAGAGACAGGATGTGCTTCAGCTGAGTCTTTGGTACCACCTGGAGGAAGAGAAAACAGATGGGCAATCAGTCAACCGGTTCCTGCTCTTCAGAAAGGCCATGGCTGAGTTGCCATGTTCTGGGTTAGCTCACAAAAAAGTGTGTGACTTAAAAGGTGATGTCTTAATCCTTAGGGGAAGGTATGAGGGATGGAAACGTTCAGCCAATTTCCCGTTCAGTACAAGCAAAATGCCTTGCTTACCGGCATGTCTCTGAACTGTTCTACACTTGCATCCATCTTCAGCTCATTTTTTACATACTCAGACAACTGGCGCTCTGGGTCCCCACCAGTCACGGCCAGGAACTCAGCAGCCACTTTCAAGGTGGCAAGTGTTTGGGAAATAGCGTTCACTGATTGGGCTTCTTCCATGATCCGTTTCAGCTGGTTCACACTTAGTGATTCCTATCAACAGGAGAAATATAACCAGACTGTTACTCTGACATGAGGTCCGGGTCCTGCAAGTGTGTCTGTACAGCAAAGTGACCATATAACCTTTGGCACCAGTTCTGCCCTCTTATCTGAGGGGGAGTTAGAGATACCTGGGTGACATCCAGCGTTTACATGGGAAAGACAAAGACACTACAAGGACATGGGTTCCTCAGCCTAGTTGCAAGCAGGAAAAATAACCCTACAGTTGCCACTTGTGCTGATCCACCATGCCAGTGCATGGCGTGCTGTGGTCACCATATCCCCTTGGTTTAGATGCTTGCACAGATGAGTCCATCTAAGTGAGTTGCCTAGATTCCCTTTAGAGCCAGAGAAGAAAACTGGCTCCTTGGGAGGCTCCAGCCATCTGCCTGAGTTGGACTTGGACCTTTTTACACATCCTGCAGGTACTGTATCCTGTGTTGAGCTCTCTGTCCCCTGGTGTGGCTTATTAATAAACATTACAAGGCAGAAGAAAGCTTGGATGGAAAAAAAGGATGGTAAGCTCTTTTCGTACCTGTTGCAGCTGTTCTCTCACTTTTGTTTTTGTGGACTGCAAGGTCTTCATGCTGTTCAGTGCAAAGGATGGAGCCGTCTAGAAAGCAAACGAGTCGCTATGAAGACACAAAGTATCTCGTGGCACAGGCCATGCAGTAGGACACAGCTACCCACGTCTTGGCTGCAGGGCAGGTGGCAATGACAGCCTAGTGTAGGAGGTATAGGGGAGGCGGAAGCAGGGAGCGGCTATGAAAGTGGAGTATAGAGACATTGCTTGGGCATGCAAGGATGGAGTTAGGAAAGACAAAGCTCATCTGGAGTTGAAACTGCTGAGGGCTGTGAAGGCCAACAAGAATGGCTTCTACATCAGTACCTCAGTAGCAAAAGGAAGACCAGATGAAAACGGGGCCCACTGCTCAACAGGGAAGGAGACCTACTGACAAAGGACATGTAGAAGGTACTCATTGAGATATTCGGTGCTTTCTTTGCCTCACTTTTTACTGTAAAGGTCTGCTTTCAGTCCCCTGTGTTTACTGGCAAAGTTTAAAGGCATGTCACAAAAAAAGAGGACCGAATTAGGGACTACTGAGATAAGTTGCTGTTGTGGCAGCTAAGCACCACAGGGCTGCTCACTCATTTCCCTCCCCTCCTCACCCCCAGTGGGATGGCAAAAGAGGAAAGTAAAAATAAAAGTGAGAAAACAAAACAAGTGATGCAAAGGCAATCACTCACCACCTCCCACGGGTAGACTGATGCCCAGCCACTTCCAGAGCAAAAGATGGCTAACCTCCATAAAACCCTCTCTTCCCCATTTTATTGCTGAGCATAATGTTATATGGCATGGAATACCTCTTTGGTTAGTTTGGGTCATCTGCCTGGCTGTGTCCCCTCCCAAGCTCTTGCACATCCCCAATCTATTCACTGGGGGAGAGCAGATTGAGAAATGGAGAAGGCCTTTGATACTGTGCAAACACTGTTCAGCAATAGCTGAAACGTTAGTGTGCTACCAGCACTGTTTTAGTCACAAATCTGAAACACAGCACCATACAAGCTGCTATGATGAAAATTAACTCCATCTCAGCCAGACCCAGTAGAGCTGGATATACACAGGTCCATGGGACCAGATGGAATACATCCAATGGGGCTGAGGGAGCTGGCCGATGTCATTAGCATACTTCAGCAACAACTGACGCGACAACTCAGCAAGTTTGTGGATGATACCAAATTGGGGAAAGGAGCTGATACACTGGAGGGCATGGCTGCCATTCAGAGGGGTCTCAACACACTGGAGAAATGGGCCAACAGGAACCTCATGAAGTTCAACAAAGGCAAATGCAAAATCCTGCACCTGGGATGCAACAATCATACGCAACGACATAGGCTAAGAGCAGACCAGCTCTGGAGCAGCTTTGCAGAACAGACCTGTGTGTCCTGGTGAACAGGCTGAACAGCAGTCAGCAATGTGCTCTTATGGTGAAAAAGGCCATGTGCACACCAGGCTATATTAGCAGAAGTGTAGCCAGTAGGATGAGGGAAGTGATTCTTTCCATCTATTCAGCAATTATGAGATTACATTTGAGTAATTACTACTGTGTCCAGTTTGGGGTTCCTCAGTACAAGAGGCACTGACAAATTGAAGTGAGTCCAGTAGAGACCAACAAGACAATTGAGAGGCTGCAGAACAGGATGCAGGGGATGGTTCACCCTGTAAAAGAGAACTCTATGGGGAGAATCTAATCGCTTTTCCAGTACTAAAAGGGGGATCACAGTGAAGGCAATAAGGACAAGGGGCAACCAGGAATCTCCTACTTAAGCATGCAGAAAACATTTTCACAGTAAGGGTGCTGAAACATCAGAACAGAGGGGCAGAGAGGTGGTGAATTTCTACCCTTGGAGATTTCAAAAATTCAACTGTACAACACCCTGAGCAATCTGCTCTTGTTTTGAAGTTAGCCTTACTCGGAGGAAACAGTTGGACCAGAAACATCCAGAGGTCCCTCCAGCCAAACTCTTTCAGTTTCTCTGTGACTGTGTGTCAGTTTCTCTGCTTATCCTACTCTACTGCTGGACAAGCATGTGGACCTGAATAACTATGTGACAGCCATGTTATAATGCCCTTGAACCCCTTTTTCCCACTCCCTCATGGCCGGATTTTCACATTTAACAAATCCAAACATCCAGTAGGCCCTTCCTCTGACATAGGAAATTGCTGGGGCAACCAGCAGTCATAGAAATGCCCCAGGTGAAGTTTACATAACCACCTGAGGGTTATGGGAAGTTTTAAAGGGGCTGAAGGGACTTAGGTGCCTAAATTCACTGCTGTCCCGCAAGACTTCATTTTTGAGGTATGTATCTCTGGCCTGCCTTTTCAGATGGGAATAACCATTTGCAAATCTGGTCCCCTGAGAACTTCTGGAGGAAAGCCAAAGGCTAATGTGAGTAAGTGAAGATGACTAGCACAGCAGAAGATGGGCTTGTCCAACGTGGTTCAGAGACCCACACCAGACTCCAGCCCTATACCATGCCCATGAACTCAACTCTCTTGAGTCTTTTTAGGTGGTGTCTGACTCCTCCTTGGTAATAAGAAAATCCAGGTCAACCTCCCCTTCAGGCTTTGAACAGAAAGGCTCACATTGCCTTTCACGACACCAAGGTTTGCTGAGCACACTCTGGTTTTTGACCACACAACTGTTACAATCCAAGGAATGCAGATAGATGCAGAGTGATTGGCTGCCAAATGTACAAGCACCTTCATATGTGTTTGCTCCAGCTCTGGAGAGGTGAATACCAGGTGCTGGAAATAAAATCCTACATCCTCTGCTGGCCTGAAGCACTGCAACTTGGCTTGTGCTGAAAGACCGTCATACTACACTCACCTGAGCTTTGATGATAGGTTTCCCACTGATAAAACGTTGGATCACTTGCCGCTGCAGTGTCTGGAAGTCAAAATGGGTTGTCTCGGTGCCATCTTCCTCTATCACATACTGGGAGTTGGCCAGCGTCGCAGTGATCAGATCATTCTCAGTTATCTTCAGCACTGAAGATGGTTTCACTTCTTCTGCAGAGATGATCCTGGGAGAGAAGAAGTTACCCTTTGCTGTTAAGGATAGCAGCTTGCTTCTTACCTCATCCCACTTTGCAATCAGAGACTCATGCAGCTCTAGACAAGTCCTGATTTGCTCCAGAGGGATGGTTTGAAACGTACCGTTGCTTTTCCTGTGTGATCTGTGTAGCTGAGTCCACACAACTGTTTTGGAGCTGTATGAGGAGACTTGTCACAAGGTAACTGATGGAAAATGGAGTGGGGAGGAGTTTCAGGACAGCAGTGTTGACATTGATGTCCTTTGGCAACAGGTCTGGGGGGACTCTGACATCTGTAACAAAATGGAGGGTTTCTCTTCTGCCTCATGGGGTGTTAGGAAGAATTCTTGCAAGGGGGAAATTCAGGCTAGCTTTTGTTAAAATCTTTTTGGAGTTTTTTTGTATTAGATTTTGTATTTTTGGAAGGGGTTTTAATTTGTTTTCAGCTAGAGGGTCAAAACAAATCAAGCTCAGCAACTGGCATGACTTCCAGCCTTCATCAATGGCTTAGGAAAGGGAAGTAACAAAACCTGGGAAGTCAAAATACCTGAGCACAGTGGTTTCATTCTGATATTGCTCCAGACTTTCTGGATGGTCCCTATAGCTCGGCAGAAAGCTGAACGCTGGTCCTCTTCAGGCACAGAGATGGGAGAAAAACAGCAGTGTCAATGCATGCTCCCAAGTGAAAGCAATTCAAAAAGATTTATTTTTGTCTCCTTGAAAGATATAGCTTATAGTGTGCAACCGCTCAGTAAACTGTGTTAGGCTGGGCCTTGGTTACCTTTCACAGCTGTGGCTCCAAGCTTAACCAGAGCTAATTTTTTTCTAGCCCATATTATACCATATCTGGCATTAAGGGGTGCCGAATCCCAGCTCACGTGGACCATGCTAATACACCTGCTTACAGTCTTAAAAACCTGTCTCGTGTATGCTGCCCATTCATGGGTGAAACAGCAGGAAAAGTCTCTACAAGTTTCTCAAGTCCTGCTGGCTATACCTACTCTGAGGGTGGGAGGCAATCTGCCCAAAACCCATTCCAATATTTCAGAGATCATTCCAATGTCTCAGAGATCTCTACCCTCTCCCCCAAACGCCAAAGATGGCCATGAAGATGGAGATGACTGAGAGTCACCACCGTGAGCATGCGTCAGGGCCCTGAGGGCACTAGTAGGCCTTAATAGCCCTGAGCAGCCTGACCTGGGGACTCCACCTCACCCCTTCCCCATGGGTCCAGGAGACACGTGTAAGCTCAGGCCAGTGCCTGAGTTGTAAGCAGCCCTGTCTCCTGCTCTCGTAACTTATTGACTGGACTTCCTAGACTCCTCCTGGACTTATTACCTTGCCTTGTGTTATGACCACTGAGCTGTTGACAGAACCTGGCTCTATCACTACCCTGACCTTGCCCCAATACTGTGGGACTGCACCCTGGCCATTGCCTGGTCTGTGCTGTGGTCACCCTTAGCTCCTGGCTCATCTTCCCTCATGGAGCAGTCTTGCATTTGCTGCTCCCTCACAGCTTGCAACAGAAATCACAGGTCCTGCTATAACATCAGAGCAGAGCACGTGGGTGTTGAGGAGTAGTAGAGGCCAGTTTACTGGGACTGGAATAGGTCCATGTCATACCTGAAAGTTCATGTTGGTCTAGGAACTGTTGTACTGAGTATATTTCCCCTCCATGGCTGTTCTGGAAGAAGTGGATCAGGGCTTTCTGCAGACTGAAAATGTCAGGCAGGTGTTGGACATGCTGGATGTTTTGGAGCTGGAAAGGAAAATTCAGCATGACTTTGCTATCCATGCACTTATCATCTGAGGAACCAGGACTGTGTCTGGCATTGTGTGGTATTCAAAAGGGCACTGCACTGGGAAACACAGGGAAATGAGTCAACTTAGTGCCCCACTGACACCAAATGGTGAATCCACATGGTGCCTGTCTCTGCTTTGAAGGAGGAGGAATGTTACTACAGCAAACCTTAGACATGAGCTCCAGAAGAACAGGGTAGCGGTTTCCTTCACCTTCTCTGTGTTCTTGCTGAAGGAGATGCATCAGGGTCTGGATGGACATCTTCTGTTCAAATCTCCACATGTCGGACAGGCCAATAAGTCCAAGGTTTGGCTGGTCTTTGAAAGGAGTCGTCTGGCCATAAGCTATTTGTAAGAGCAGGTTGGAGCTCTGAGGATCTCTCAACCTCTGCTGCTTGACAGAAGTAAAGTTCTGCTCCAAGGCCTGTGGAATTTGAAGGGTTGTTAGGAGCTGCCTTTTGTAAAAAAAGGGTTTGGGAGAACTTAAAAGTCTTCTCATGAGGGAAGACAATGGTAGCTCTGAAGAAAGGGAAGAGGCAGTAAAACTTGCTGTTGAAGAATGAAGTTGGGACAAGAACAAAATTGCCCAAGAAGAAACCAACAGGGAATTTTCTTGCCCTCCAAGGCATAGAGCCAATTTTTTTCTTAAGGGGATTTGAATCAGCACGTAAAAAGCATCTTAAAAAAGGGGTGATAAACCTGTTTATTGTATGTGGATTGTTCATTGGATGTGTCTGGGTATTCACCAGAGCCCATATGGACTCTGCACTTGATCCCTAGCAAAGTGATAGTTTGTATATGGGATACTTGGAAACACAGTGACCAGTCCCTCGCATACCTGGAAGAATGGCTGAGTCAGGGTTTTAAAGCAGGTTTCCCACTGCCTTCGGTCTTCTTGCCTAAGCAAAATCTTCAAGGTCATGTTTTGTCCTGCAGGAAATGCAAAGCAAAATAATGACCCTCTCCCAGTAGACACTGGAGACTGTGCAGAACAGCTGCAGTCATGGGATGAGAGCCACCAGTTCCAGTGACCATGTGAAAACCAACCTGATGTAGGCCTGCTGGTACCCTCCCAATGTGTGGAATATACCTTTACCTGTTGTACTCTTGCTCAAGTGCTGGAGAAACAGATGGACAGTCACTGTGGCATCCTCCGTGTTTCTGCTAAGTGCCTCTGCCAGGCATTCAATATCTTTTCCAAGGTGGTCCCAGAAGAATTTTGCCACATCCTTTGGCTTCTCTGTCATCAGACTGAGAATCGCCTGGAAGACAGGGTGGTTTCTTAATTTAGCTCTCAAGAAAGCTTCCTCCCAGAGTAGGGCAGAAGCTATTCATCATGTGGAAGCTGCAGGCTAAGTGGGGTGGACAGACAGACAGGAGGTAAGGGAGAGAAAAGAGGCAGGGGCTGTCTCACCTCTTTATCTGTATAGATCCCCATTAGCATGGATGAATGCAGCAGAGCTCTTGCAAGACAGACAGAGGCAGGCGACAGGTCCCTCTCCAATTCAATTCTCCGTATCAAAGGGCTCCCAAGGATGTATCCTTTTCCTGTTTTATCCTCTGTGCTGTGTAAAGGAAATGTAATTCAGTTTACACTGTCAATGACTGGGCTTATCTCATGTAAGTTAACATTGACAGAGGCTTGGCCATCACTGGGTCAGAACAAGTGTGAACTTGGGGTGAGATGAGACTTTTGGAAGGGAAGAACTGCTGCTGAAGAAAGGCCCTTTCCAGCTGTTTCATGCCACTCATGCTTTCTCTCCTCTCTGTTCCCCTCAGTAGGTATTTCCAAGATTTTCCCCTGCGTTTGGGCCCTGGGTCACAAATACCTTGCTTTGCCCAGCTACAGTGTTTCCCCTGTGCCCAGAGAATGGGAAGCGGGTCAAGTGGCCACAGCCCTGTTCATGTCTCTTGGGCTGTAGGGCGGGGAGCATCAACTTACATTTCCTTCCTCATGAAACCTCTCTCAGGTTTGTGATTAATTCCTCCAACTTTGGCACCACATAGGCATTGTTTGACTTCCATGGGATGCCCGCACTGTAGGTAAAGAAATGACAGCAGCATGAGACATAGGGCAGAAAACCTAACAGCAGACAGAAGACCCTCAGCATCACAAAAAACCAAAAGACACTTACATTGGTGACGATCCAGTATGATCCACACTGACAAGCTGTATATGAAAGGGAATTAGATTAATCAGTCAATTGTATCCCAATTACAAAATCTTCCATGATGTAAGCATGGCCAGAAATTCACTGGGAGGGCAACAGCCCAGGCCCTTCCCAAATAAGACCTTCTTCCCACCTACTGGGATCTGGTCTCACAACATGGTTCTCACAGAGTTTGCCATAAATGGACCTGGGGTTGCCTCAGCCAAAAGGAGATTGGTAAAGTACTCAACAGAAGAACAGGGGTATCTTTAAAGAAAGTCACCCTTCCCTCCATCCACTTGTTCCTCCTTTCCCTCCATCCCCTGGCCAGGCTGTCTCAGGGCACATTTCTAGGAAGTTCCCTGTGTCTGCCATCCATATAGGAGCAGCTGGGCCGGCCTGAAGTAAAATTTCCTCAGCACTTACTCCAGGCTGTATCATATTGACCGATTTTCCAGTTCTTCTGATCAAAAAGCAGGTCTGCAGGCATGGTGGGAAGGTAGGACCCCTTAGAAAGGAAACACAGGTGTAAAGAAGGATTTGAGGAATCATGTAACCATTTGCCTAGTTTGCTTCTCACTTACTGGAGAAATAACAGCTCTGGAGATAAACACATTAGGTGCAAATGGGTACATGAAAAAAAGCTTGACTAAGACACCGACCAAGGGACATACAGCATTATATCAACTGGGGATACATTGGGGATGGCTGGGCTTACAAGAACAGTGATGGCCAAGTTAGCATCTTCATCACTTCTTTGGTATCTGCCTACCAAACTGAGGACTCAGACGGAAGGAGTGGGATCTGGACACTGCTGTTGTCTTCACAGCCAAGAGGCAATGCATGTCTCAATTGCTTTCTGCACTCCTCAAATAACAGGAACAATTTATGCATCATTAGGTGCCAAGGGGGGCCTAGTCTAGTAAAAACTTTGTCTTTACCTGACAGCTGGCATATGTGTGGTCAGAATGAAGAAGTTTGGACTAGGATTGAGTCATATAAGCTCAGTCAACAACTAATATTTGGCAGCCCTCAGGCTCCCTTAGACTCACTGGAGAGAGATGGGAATCTCCAGCAGGCTGTCCCCCCCAGTTTCAATACAGATAGTGATGGACAGTCTCAGTTTGCTCTCAGTGGACTGTCTGGAAGGGAGCGAAAAAACTAGAAGGGTCCATATAGTGTTTGCAACAACCCAGAAAGGTGCAAACTGACCCAAACCAAATCTGGCTGTAAGCTGAGAGAGCAGGTTTTGTAAAAGCAGATCCCACTCCTGACCGTCTTATCATGAAGGGAAGTATCTGTATCCTTACATCTTGACTTACCTTCATCACATGAGGCTTAAAGCAGATATTTCTGAAAAGTTGAGTGAGGGGGCTTTGGGATAGGGCCAGAGTAAATGCAGTGTGAAACACCACTTCCATCAAGACCTTGTTTTTGTGTCTGCACAGAGCATCCACAATCTTCTTCATCTTGTTTTCCAGAGGCTCTTCTGGGAGAAATGGTGTTTGGAGGATTTTTTCCATTTGTTTTATGACAGGCTAGAAAAGAAATTGAACAAACCAGATGGAATCTAAGGAGACTCATAAGGCACCTCTTGATGAGGTGTCCACTGGTAGGCTTCAAAAGTGCTGTTTTATATAAATGTGATGATCCTTTTGTCTCCAGCCCAGGAGAAAATTCCTATAGCTTTCTACAAACACTCCACAGAAATCTTCTGTAGGAGACACAATAGATACTCACCATCAGTCTCTGGACTTCCTGGGGATCTTTGTTTTTTATTTTGTTTTCTGTTCTCTCCAGCACCGAAAACATCAGTGTTATATTTGACCAGGCACTCATATGCTGTGAAATACAGATGTAAGTTACGTTATCATAATGAAGATACCACGAGCATGTAGAAGTCTGTCTCAAGCCCACTGAAGCATTCAGATGGACCCCTCACAAATGATCACGTTATCTTTGTGTTGTGAACATTACAAAGTGTTTTCACGTTTTTTAAAAATTGTGTTTGTATCATGGGGGCAAGCTTGGGGTGCTGTAGAGATATGGGGTCTGAAATCTGTTCTGCTTGAATTTTACTGTGCAATTGTTTCATTTCTTCAATCTTCCGAATACACGAATAGGTGCCTCCAGGGGAACAGTCACGTGCTAAGCAGGTATGAAGGAGGGATGAATCATTCTCTAGAGGAGCTTATATCTCTCCCCAGACTGGAAGAAAGCCCCCAAGAAGAAATTTTTCATTACTGAAGTTGGGTGATTCCTATCCCATTGGCTGTGATAAGGCACACAGGCTACAATACAAAACATATTTCACTAGGCAGGGCTCAAGTTAGCCAGCTGTATACCCTCAGAGCTGGCTGCAAAGAAAAGCCTGTGTGCATCTGTGTGCTTGGGTGGCACTACTTCAGTGACCTGTAGATGGGCTTTTGGAAGATACTCACCTGTGAAATTTCGATCCCTCTGGGTAAAATCCATTTTTCTGCTTGAAGGATCTTCTGCATTGAGGTGAACCCATAGCTGTTATAGAGATTTCTAATGAGGAATACTTGAGGCCATGGTATCTGTGCATTTGCCACCAGCTTCTTCATTGCATTCACCAAGTCTTGCTCTTCTTGCTTGTTCCCACCAGGAGATGGTATGTTTGGACCTGCAGCTAGCAGTGAGATTTCTCATTAGGCTCACTCCCATGCAGTCATATACCATAGGTCCTTTTTGCAAGCACATCACCTGCTTAGGCTGCAACAACCCTTTTTCCCCAAAAGTAGAAACACGGCCTGCAACCATAGTATTCTGGGCTTCTTAATACCTGCAACATGCAGGGAAGTAGAATACTAGACAGTGAATACGGGGACTGAATGGCCTACTCTTTTCCCATTTTTGGCCCTTACAGGATCTTTGTCGGGTAATCTTCTCTAGCATCTACCTTAGATCAGAGAGGAATGCCCTCAAAGGCTGTCCAGAAGGTAGAGAGCAATCTTATGGCTCTGTTCTACGTAGCTGAGAGAAGTGGGAATCCTCTGACCTATTTTACATCTCAGCCTTATAAAGGGTCTCCTGTATCTCCATTGATTATATGGGTTGAAGTAAGATTGTGTCAGTCTCTTTACTCAGGCTTTACTTGGACACTCTTCAAAGCTGACAAAGATGTAAGGAAGTGAGTCAACAGAGTTTAAGGTGCAATACATCCTCTTCCAAACGAAGTGACTCATGTGTTCAGTGTGAACTCCATTGACTCTGCCTGTCATTCTCAACAGACTAATGGGAGAACAGAGTCCCAGCACATGCACCTACCTGCAGACACCTAAATGATTATCGTGATACACTGCTGCACACTACCCCTTAAGTCTGGTGAACTATTTATTCAGGGGAAATGCCAATATTCAGATAAGTTTCTTTTAACTCTGAACAAAAATTAGATGTTTCAATATTGAGAAAATAATCCAGAAAAATGAAAATGGTTTCAGAGCAAGTCCTAGGTAATATATACCTTTTGGGTGCAGCATACAGATCTTTCAATGCAATCTGTTTATATACAAAATTTAGCAACTTTAACCCCATTCAGTTTCAATATTACCAAAAAATAGCTTTATAGTATCAGAACAAGAGGGTTAAAAATGATCTAGATTTAAAAGAAATAAATTAACCCCTCTGATCCTGAATCACCTCTTGAAAATTAATCTGTTAAACTCCCTAAATTTAGACAAAACTTTGTCTTTTTTCCTCTTCTTTTTCCTCCCCCCCCCCCCCCCCCCCCCCTCTTTCCCTCCTTTTTTTTTTTTTTTTT
>WAAD01006657.1:40359-61188 GCA_013389945.1 Fregata magnificens
AAACCTCTTATGCTAGCAAATATTTGGCTTGTTCTAAACCTGCTTATGAGAAAACACAAATCTCATACTCTCTGCTGCTAGCAGAAGGACTCACCGCAGAGCACCTGTCTGCCAAGCACAGTGGCCACGTGGCTGATGGAGAACCGGAGACGGGCTATGAACTGAAGGGTGTCAATTTTTGAGGCCTTGTGTGAGCAGAAAGCAGAAAGGTCTGCAGTAGAGAGGCAGCTTTCAGCAAGCTGGTTGACATCGTCTTGGGAAGAAGGATACATGAAATCCTGTTCAACAGAAAAAGAGAGAGAAGGAAAGTTAAGAGTCCAAAGCTGCCATGGGTTCTGGGTATTCCCTTCTTCTTTCCTAAGCCTTTTCACCAGGTACAGAACTCATTTCTGCTGTGATGCTGTACTCTGTGAATCTCAAGTCCACATCAATGACCTGCTTTGCAGGTGGACTATTTTTCACCATCTTTGAGCGTAGCCGCAACTCTGCTTCTCTAGCAGGAGACGACTGCCTCCCTTCTTGATTCACCTGGTGGAGAATCACATGTTGAACAGATGTGCTTGTGCATATCTGTAGTCCACCAGTTCAAAGTGGAGCAGAGGCCAGGGACAGTTCTGCTCAGAGTATCAGCTGTGCTCAAGGGAGGCTCTTGTGGCTTAAAAATTAGGCCATGGGCACCCCTGGACTCCAGGAGCTCCAGCTCCAAAATTCAGACTGTACATTGGACCTTATTAACTCAGGCCTGGGTTCTTCCAGACTACGCTTAGGCACATAACCAAGTGAGGTCAGCAGCCTGTTCCAGACAGCCTCAGGAGCCAGTGGGGGGAAAGAGAGAGGAAAAGTATGATCTGCAAAGGGCAGGACAGGAAATGATGGTTAGTTTGAGTATGGATTCCAGGAACATCTCAAGGATATTTGCATTTACCTCCAGACAATGCACCACCATGAAGTAGAAATGGTTCCAGTTCCTTTTGTTGAAGGTTATCTTTTCCTTCATCTCAGAAAGGTATTTTTCCAGATGAACCTTTATGTTGTTGAACCTATGACAAAAAAAGACATAGGATGTGAGCATCCATGTAGCCTGTGTGGCTCAGTGATCAAGCTGGGAGCTAACTCATGCTAACCCATGTCGCAGGAGCAGTTTCAAGAGGGAGGACTTGATTGTTGGACTAGTGTCCATGCACTCTTCAAAGGGTGACAGCTCACTTTTTGACTTGCACACTAAAAATGAAGGATGACATTCATTATTTTTCTTCAGTACAAGATCAGGTCAGGGTCCCAGTGAAGTCAGGCACTTACCCCTTTTTACTGCCTGGTGGTCAACGCTGGATGGCTTGCAGGCTACAAACTGGATCAGTTGAGTGATGACTTCTGGGGACGGTATGCCTCTGTCTCCCAAGACAGAGGTGGTGACAAACTCCACAAAGAAGGAATTACATTTCCTCCTGAATTTGTTGTGACATGCAACAGCTTCCCTGTAGGGAGGAATAAAATCAAGATCTACCATCAAAACACAACCAAGCAAAGAAACAGCTTCTCTTTTCTGCCTCTCTGAATGTGACCAGGAGACCAGGTACACCTAGACTGTGGAGAATAAATACACTTCCTAAATAGACAGCAGAATTAACCCCCAGAAAACCCACTACAGCATTTTTTCTTGAATACTGAGGACAAACTTTCGTCTTCCCCTGTACTCTCCCTCTCTCCTATCTCCACTCAAGATAGCTAGAGAACAAAGAAAAATGGATTTTCATGTAGTATGTATGCCTGGATAGACTGCCTGTTGAGACAGAGGTAAAAGGGCTGGAATTGACCCCAGATCACTTCACATGAATCCTTTCACCACCAAGGGTATGCTACACATGGTAAATGCTGACATTTCCATGGAGCTCACGTGTTAATGACATTTGTGTAGCCTCTGCTCTGGTAACTATTCCAGTATTTTATGCAAAGTGATAGAGACTGAAACAACAAAACTAGTTGTTTTACTAATTACAGGATACCTTGTGGCCGCTGTAGCTGTGGGTGTGTAATCCTCTGGGAAGTTATCCTTGCAGATCTTACACTGCTTGCTTGTCCACTCACGGATACACTGTGAGCAGAAAATGTGGCCACAGGGCAGCTCTGCTGGGTCAGTGATCTCCAGTAGACAGCTCTTGCAGTCCTTCACACCCTTCCTGAAAGATGCCACCAAAGGAAGACACAACTCAGGGCTGATTTTACACTGGTGCCAGACTTGAGGGTGGGCATTGGATTCTCAAGCCCAACATTTGCTCTGGGCATCAAAACTGAGTGGTCATTTTCGACTAGCCTTACTGGTGAGCAGAGAATAAAGGCAACATCTGCTAGTTTATTAAGTGGGTGGCTCCACCAGGGACCATGCCATCTAGGAGGTGTGGCCCGTCGTGCTAGGCGTTGCTGGGTGAGGGGGATGGGTCTTATTCACAGTCTCACTAGGCCTCTGAGTACCTACATCAATGACACCACATTCAATTCCAGGGTTGTCTCTGTCACCAGCCAGGCACAACACTGCACGGGAAAGACTTTGTTCCATGGCCTTCTGAGGTTGGGCATTACATGCCCTGGCATTAGGAGTCTCCAGAAGGACTCCTCTGACATTAGGAGATTCATCCCCACTGATTAGTGACAATCTTACCCCACCCCTTACAAAAAATGGTTTTGATGTAAAATGTCCCCAGAAGAAGTTTTTTTTTTTTGGCTTGGACTTACACAAGGTACACAGTATCAGCACTTTGGTTGCATTTCTTGAGCACTTTTGTCACCAACTCAAAAGTTTCTGCTGGCTCAAAATTTTGTGTTTCAGTCAGGCGCTGTAGGAAAGAAAGGATAGTGAAAGCTTAATGGTAATATCTTCCTGGCATATGAAAGAGGAACAATAGGGGATGTCAGCACCACAAAATTACATAATAAAACACTAAAATCAAACAGACCCACCAAGTATCTTTCCTCATGTAATGCCAGGGATAGTTGGCCTGAAATATGTCTTAAGCTTTCAAAGAAACCTTTCTTTAAATAAAATTCTGATTTTAGGGAGCTTTCATGATGATTCTGAAATCTCAGTGCTTTTTGCACTGGATGGTGTTACTACCCTTTTCCCACCCTCTTCCCATTTCTATGTCCTCCCTCAAGCTGGGATCAGAGGAATCCCTGAAAGATAAGGCTCTTTCCAAACTCTGCTGGTCTCCAAGGCTATAAATTGTCCAGGCAAGCACTACACTGAGCACATACATTCCAGATGAAGATGAACTGCTTCACAAGAAGTCTCAGGAGCTTCTCATCTATTTGTGTCTCATTGTGCAGCAGGTGGTCAAAGAACATGTAGACAATGTTGGTGCAGGTCCACTGGTGTCTGGAAAACACACACACACGGATGTTGAACAAAGCTTCAAGACTTGCCAGAGAAAGCCACAAGTTACCTATTCTACTGTTGGCAACAGTGCAATTTTAAGTGGGAGGCTGGCCTATAGACATCTCAGGTTTCTTCCAACCAAGATTTATATGACAGGTCCCAGGTACTGTGAGATGATCTGAGGACACAAGACCTCCTGGGCTAGCTTTGGAGGACTAGACTAAGCAAGGAGAGAAAAACATGGCATGGTCCTGTCTACCTCACTTGTTAGAGTGCCCTCAGACCAAAGTGAGTTATTGAATCATATTGCTGGGTTTTGTCTATGGAGATACCTACTGTACTACAACAAGTATCCTGGGCATGATCAAGTATGCAGTCAGACGCTCAGGAAAACAGGTCTTATTGTCAAGGAATTATGGGTGCGTGACCATGATCAAAATGAGTAGTTCTTAAAACAGCTTTTTGGAGTGATTTTGCCAATGTTTTTGTGATAATCAGACAACAGAATGAGCAAAGGATTAGGAAGGAGCCAACAGTTTCAGGGATCAAGGTTCTCAAACTAATTACTACAGCTTCCCAAGGAAAGGCTGGATTACAGTCACAGTGTAGACACCTAGCTCATAGAACAGGTGAGATAAGACCCCATATATTTGCCTGAAATCTTTCAATTCATTGAAACACTGGCTTAGGAACTCCAGGGGAAAAGGGTAGGCTATGAGCAATCCTTCTCCACAGACTGTGTTTTTAAGCTTCAAGCATTTTAGTTTTCAAATTTTTTGGTGAGAGCTGGCAGAATCTTTTTGCGAACATATACCAACAGTTTGAAGCAAAAAATTTTGGCTTGTCTGGAAGAGGACCTGTTACTTGACAGATGAAGACAGGCTGTTGAGAAGGGTTGGACTTACAACACGCTCCTCAGGAGCTCCCTTTTCTTCTGGTAAAGATGAATCTGGTAATTGTCCATGCTGATCCACTCCATCCAGGGCTTAATAGACTTGACCCTTCTAAGCCATTCTGTACAGGCCTCAAATGACAGAAGATTATCTGTGGGCTGCACCTTCTTCAGCAGAATGTTCAAGGTGTCAAGAGTGACAAACTGAAATTATATATAAAAAGACAGAAGAAAAAAATAGCTTTTATAGCTGACCTAGCCCCATTGTACCTTGGTGAAAAAAAAGCTTTGGAGGTTGTGATGGGGAATTCTCTGAAAACCTTAGCTTGGTGCATGCAGCAACAAATACCATAGTAGGAATTTATTAGGTAGGGAAGTGAGAACAGTACAGAAACCATAATTGTACCATAGTGTAACTCTGTTGCACTTGTGTCTTTTATACTGTTTGAATACTTGAAGCAGAGCACTGGTTTCCCTCTACAGGGGAACTTTCAGCTCTAAGCTTCTAAGCTTGTTGCCTTCAGTCCCCTTGACCTTCAGGAGGGAGAAATAGGTATCTCCAAAGAACAGTTCTTCCATTTCACAGAGAGCTGTTTAAGATTGTTGAATGAATTATTGTTCTTTCTTTGGAAAGACTTAGATATTTAGATGGGATCCAGTTGCCCTATTGTAGGTCTCTGTTGTCAGCTGAAATGTTTTTGGATGTCCGAGACATTTATACAGAGCTGGCAGATAGGGCACAGGACCTACAGGAGACTCATGCCCTACTGCAGCAGGAGCTGGAGGCCAAACAGCACCTGAAATGTCAGTAGACGCGTACTTGTGGGCAACTGAACTGCACCTCTCCCTTCAGTCGTGAGTCACTCCCCACTGCCTCTGTAGCCCATGTTTTCACTAGCAATCACAGGAGATCATACGACCATTGCAAATGTAGACACATCCCTGTAGACATGTAAGCTACAGTGTCTGAATCCAGTCTTGGACCCCACCCCAGAAGTTAAATACTATGACCATCACCTTTAAGGTCTGAGTGTCTAAGAAGAGAAGAATGACATACCCAGAATAACACAAGCAAAATGATGTGTAATATTTTTCTACACAGCGCGGATTAAACTATAGCAGTTTTGAAGACCAAAAAGTATAAATGGAATTAAAAAATGGTTAAAGGAGGATGAAGGACAGGTCCTTTGCTGGGGGATGAGCTGGATATGACCATTAGCTGAGAAACTCCCTAAGACTTACTGGAAGCTGGAAAATACTTCCAAGGAAAGACCGCCTGAAGTCTTGACTCTTTTCTTACACACTTTCACTGAGTATTTGCTAGTGACCATTGTTAGAAACAGGCTGTGCCACTTTGCTCTGCAAAACACCAGCTGTTCCCTTTTGCTCACCATTTCTGGCAGGTCCTTCGCATACATCTTTTGCAGCTCTCTTGTTACAGTCTCATCACTTTTTACCAAGTCAACAAAGAGCTGATACTCCTCTCGTAGGTAGAAATATTCCATATGAAGCCAAATGGGGGAAAAGCTTATCTCTTCCTGCCCCACAGAGGAGCAAAGCTGTTTTGCATTGACTAGGAGAGCTTTTGACAGAATCTGCAGATAAAATAAAAGGTGTTATTTCTGCTCCAAACAAACAGCAGAGGACTGACAATGGCATTCAGCACTGCTGAAGAAGTCCAGTCAAGCTTCTCCATCAAAAAAACTTTTAATGTGGAATTAAGACTGAGCACCAACAGCTGTTGGGAATTGTGCAGGACATGAGAAGCTAATTTTTTTCCTCAGTTCTTGGAACCACAGATATCTGTAGCCCTGTGACTCAAGTCAGTGCCATTTAAAGCTTGTACTCCACCAAACCCCGTTTACCTCATAGACAGGAAGATCTTGCCCAGGAAAAGTCATCCTTAGAAAGTCATTGGTGTAACACTGCATCATCTCCAGATTACTGCCATCTGGCATCAATACATTCTTGATCAGCGCTTGGAACAATTTGGCTGGTTCCTTCATAGGCACCTTTGGTTGACCTAGAGGAAAGGACAGACATGTCAGGTAACAGGAAAACAGAAGCTGACAGAAAAACAGGAGTGCACAACAGATGTTCTAGGTCATTATGTTTGCATGGGGAACAGAACTGCTATGGTTGCTCCTACAACAACCTTTGGCTATTGTGGGAAAATTTGGAGATCAGCTTCCCTGGGTTAAAGGCCAATACCTGCTTGAAAAGACTGGTGGTTTACCTTTCATATTATAGACTCTCTTCCATAGTTCCTCCAGGTAGGCCTTCAAAACCCAACTGAATGGGAACTGGCAAAACACAGATGTGTTGGGGTCTTCAGTCATTGACAACACGGAAATCTTAGCATCTTGTTTCCTTAAACAGCACAGAATGAAGCAATCACATACTATGCTCTATGTGTACTGAACTGAAGCATCACAGAGAAATTTCTGACTGCCACTGGTATATGTTCTGCTTAAAAGTTTAAAAAGCACAGAAGGATATTTTGTAAAAAACTCAGCAACAGTGAAAACAAGGCAGGAGCAGAAAAAGCTTCTGTCACTGGGAGCTGAAGGCTGAAAAACACTGCAGCAGGGGAAAGGCAACTGAGTCAGACAACGTCTTGTGTCTGACCACAGGTGCTGTTCAGAGTAAACTGACTGATCAATTAAAATGTGATAGCTGGACACTAAATGCATTTTGTGCTGGGGAGGGGATTCATCTGCTCTGACCTTAGGGAATTCAAATTCGAGTTTCTAAATTCTAGACCTATTGTTTCTGACTTTACCCTGTGTTAATCACTATTCCAAGGAACTGGAGTTCCTGAGTTGCTGAAAGTTTAAGAGAACAGGAAGGTTCTGTTTCCAATGTCATGACACAAAGGACTTATCATGGATTGTTGTGTGAGCTTATCTTAACTTCAGATTTGTTATTTTACCATTTCTTTCTGCAGAGGGTTGCATTATGAAAACAGGGTTTTATTCTCCTAATGTACATACTGTATTTTTCCACCAAGTCTCTTACTTGCTGGTATATTTAATTCTCAAGAATGATTCTTCTTTGAACATCTGAAGCCACAGTTCTGAGAGTGGAGACAGTGGAGAGAGATGATCCAGGTTGTTGTTTGCATCCACCACTGCGAGAATTTGAGCAAACAGATTGGCCACAATGTCTTCTAAATGCATCCAGAGTGCATGCCTAGAAGCAATAACATGGCCTGTCAAGTGTCTTCCTTGTACCTGACCAATCCCCTCTTCATCAGAAACTCACATCTACTTCTGTATACCAGATAGCAATATCCCTCCTGGTTGTCATATCTGAGCCCCATTAAGTATTGTTCTTCACACACCACAGCTCTTTTAATGCTCTCAGAAACAGACCTGTTAGAAATTTGGAACAGGCTGCATAGATAAAAGTACCTGAATGAAGAGTCTTCAAGGATGAACTCACTGGAGAGTGCTCTGCGGAAAACCCACTCCCTTGGCTCAAGGCTTATTTTCTCCCGTTCTTGTAGGAGGTGGCAAATTCTCCTTTTCAGCACACTCATAAAATGACTAGAAACTAATTATAAAACAATGTTTATTAAAACATTTGAATGAAAGGAGTTTCCGTGCAAAGTTTTCAAAGTAAAGCCAGTCATAGAAAGTGATGTCTATGAAAGTTCTTGGTTTTCCTCCACAACAAAATCCAGGGGCTTTATATTCTACCCTAGTCTCTTCTCTTTCCTCTTTATTTCTAGTGAGTTGATTTTGGGGGCAACATCTAGCAAAGGCATGACATTTTTGATGGAGGAAAGAAAATTCACTTCTCTCTGTCTCAGTCTTTTAAAAATAATTGTGTGAATTAGGTTCTTTGGTGTATAAATACTCTGATATTCATATTGATATGGAGAAATGTTTAGTATTGTATGTCACAAGAACAGTCACAGTGCTGTTGTTATCTGTATGATGCTGATATCAATATAAAATAAAGCTGATGGGATTGTTTCCATTTCAGCACTGATATAACTACAAGCAAAATTCATCCTGCATTGTGCTGAGGAATGAAGGTGTCGCTATGCAATCACAAGAAAACTTTTTTTCCTGAGGGACAATTTCTTATAGTCAAAATTTAATACAGAATAAATTCTGGCTTTGCCATATGACCACAAGGACTTCCCAGACCCACCACATCTTTGAAGTGGCAACATCGTCTCTTTCCTTTTTCAGTCATTAACAAACATCCTAGGCACCTGACAGGAACCCATTGCTCAAAGAAGAGCAAGTCATGCACCACAGTGACAAAGTCCTTCCATATGCAGCAAAGAATAATTTCCAAATGCACCCACAAGGATTTGGTGCTTGGTTTCTATGAAACCAGACCCTTTCCATTTTGCTGAAGCCACAGTTTTCTATCAAGACACCACATCATCTGCACAAATAATTTGTATCAATTCTATGTAGAAACCAGTTGGGTGGCTTTGGACTCCAAAATAGTCATGGGGGTATAAAGTGACCTCTGCCTCAGATTTTGGTACCAAGGTCTCCATCAAAGGTCATGCAGAAAGCTGGATGTTTCAGTACAGACTCTGAGAACATACAACATGGGGTGCACGGAGAGCAGAAGAGGCCCTGAGCAAACCTTTGGCACCTCCCCCGATGCTGGCCTACACGGGCACCTAGACAGATCATTAAAACACTCATTTCATTCACCCTGTTCCATGGTTTGCAATGTGCAAGATGCAGCCATACGTAACTAAAAAAACCCAACCCAATCTGGGCCTTGGTTTGTACTCACATGTGGTTCTACTATTATCCTGGAAAAGCAAGTTGTGAATGATAATGATTCTCTCAGTGGCACGCCGACTGTTGTCTGTCTTGTCTTCCAGCTGAATCACAGCTTTCTGGATGCTCTGTTTGATCATAGAGTCTATGCTGAGGAGCTGTGAATAGAAAAGATTGGAGGTCAGTATATTGCCTAATGCTCCATTGCATTTGCTCTGTCAATTCCTACTTAACTTGACACAAAGGACTCCCACGTATATGTCTGCTTCACCGTCCCATCCCTAGTAAATCAATCCTAACATTGCAGAGAAGTGCTAAAAGCCCTGGCAAGGAATGGAGAAATTGGGAAAGAGATTTCATGCTTTGTCAAAGTTCACAAAAGGCTTAAATGGCCTTGTGTTGGTCTGTCATAGGGTGGGGACCACTTCGCCCTCACTGTGTGACTCACAAAGACCTGCAAATACTTCTTCCTGTGGCAAATGTACTATCTGAACCAGGGACCATGATAACTGGATCCCTAAATGCCTATGAAATCTATTGTTTCCTAAACCAGTTCCTGTGTAATGTCAGGCAGCTGAAACAAGAAAAAAGAAATAAATCATACATGTCCTTCTGGAAGAAGATTGGATTTGGCTGGATCTTCAAGAGCAGCAGATTCCTCTGGAGAACCTGAAATCACAATCACTCATAAGACTCCTTTGTAAAAAATGTAGAAACCTGAAAAATAGGTACCTCTATCCAAAGGAAGCATCTGGTGTCTTTCAACAATCAACAAAGGGTTGCAAAGTTGTCAGTCTAAGAAATTTCAACCTGGGCTTTGTCCCCTCTGGGCACAATTGTCCAGTAACCAGATCTCAGTTTTGGTGGGCATCCCGTAGGAAATGCAGGTGTGTCAGGACAGGAAGTGGAGTCCCTCCCCAACTGCTCCTGCCTCCCTTTGTCCATACATCCTGAAAACAATGGCAGGGATGTATTGAGGTGGCTTTGAACTCACCAGATCAGGAATATTTAGTGATTTTATTTGGGCAAGATGGGCAGAAATACTTGCTGGGAATCAGAGTGAATAAGTGTGTATCTACTGTGTGCTGAATGCCACAGCAGTACAGCCAATTTGCTATTGTAACTGAAGAACCAGTTGAGGTACCCTGCTACCCTACAGTCACTGCTTGCAGACTAGGAGGAAAAGAAAGCAGTGCTGTGAGGACTTCAGAAACAGCAAGTACAGTAAGTCCTGCTAAGACCCAGAGCCAGCACCTCTGAGGACCACTTGATCTAGCTGTACTTAAAGCTGTAGATGGAGCAAATGGGACACAGAAGAAGGGACAGAGCTGTGCAGGTAGTGGGTGAAAAGCAAGCAGCTGGTTACCTGTTGGGAGATGCCCCTGGAAAGTGGTCATGAAAACCTCAGCAATAGTCATTTTGGCGAGCTGGCCTAGATTGGCTCTAAAGTTGTCTGGGGGCATCAGATCATCCAAGTGGATTGACATCCATTCACCTGGGGAGGCAGTAAGCATGACAGAGATAGTACTACCAGACGTAACTGCTGTAAACAGTTTGACCTGCTCTCCTTGGTGCGCCACACCCATCTGGAAAAATCAATAAACTTTGGCTGCCCTGACCTACCAGCAGCCTGGATAATAAGATATCAAGAGATGGAAGATTTGCCATCTCCTGGTTCTTTCTGCTCTGAGGGAGGACGTGCTTCTTATATCATTCTGTTCCCCCCTCTCCATCTTCCCAGTGCTAATGGGCACAAATGCCCTGTCATTCTCATCCATTAACTAGGGAAGAAAATGATCCTATAACCCAAAAGGTGTTTGACCACCTTCAACATAAAGAAATTTTTTCTTATGTTTGAGTGGGATTTCTTGTATTTCAGTTTGTGCCCATTGCCTCTTGTCCTGTCATGGGACGTCACTGAAGTATCTGGATCCATCTTCTTTACGCTTTCCCATCATGTATGTATATACAGTGATGAGATCCCACGAGCCTTCTCTTCTCCAGGCTGAACTGTCTCAGCTCTCTCAGCCTCTCCTCATATGAAAGATGCTCCAGCCCCTTAATCATCTTTGTGGCCCTTCACTGGGCTTGTTCCAGTATGTCCATGTCTCTTTTATACTGGGAAGCACAGAAATGGACACAGCAGTCCAGGTGTAGTCTCACCAGTGCTGAGTAGAGGGGAAGGATCACCTTCCTCGACCTGCTGGCAGCGCTCTGCCTAATGAAGGCTATGTTGGCCTTCTTTGGCACAAGGACACATTGCTAGCTCATGTTAAACTTGATGTCCACCAGGACCACCAGGTCCTTCTCTGCAAAGCCGCTTTCCAGCTGGTCAGCACCCAGCCTGTAGGTGCCTGGGGTTATTCCTCAATGGATGCAGGACTTTGCACTTCCCTCTGTTGAACTTCATGAGGCTCCTGTCACCCCATTTGTCCAGGCTGTCCAGGTCCCTTTGGATGGCAGCATGACCCTTTGGTGTATCAGCCACTCCTCCCAGTTTTGTATTATCAGCAAACTTATTGAAGGTACACTCTGTCCCATCATCCAGGTAATTAATGAAGATGTTAAATGGTACTGGCCCCAGTATTGATCCCTGAGGCAATGCCACTAGTGACTGGCTTCCAGCTGGACTTCATGCTGTTGAGTAAAACCTCCTAAGTGCAGCAGTTCAGCTACTTGTCAGTCCAACTCACTGTCCATTTATCTAGTCCATACTTCATCAGTTTGTCAGTGAGGATGTTACGGGAGACAGTGCCAAAAGCCTTACTAAAGTCAAGATAAACACCATCCACTATTCTCTCCTCATCCACCAAGCCAGTCATCTCATCATAGAAGGCTATCAGGCTGGTCAGACTTGATTTCCCACTCATAAATCCATGTTGACTTACTGCTTTTCATGTATTTGAAAAAGGTTTCCAGGATTATTTGCTGCATCATCTTTCCAGGGATCAATGTGAAGCTATCTGGTGTGTAGTTCCCTGGATCCTTCTTGCCCCTGCACAACCTCTCCTTTCCCTCCCACTCTCTCCCTGATACAACATAGCGATTTCAAACTTACCACTGTCAAATGCCAGGTAGCTGCAGCCTCCCAGAACTCGCGGGACTTGAGTGGCCAGCACAACATGTGATGGGCCTGTGCCGGTTGATTTCCTTCTCTCATCTGTGATACAGTATCTAGAATCAGGACAGAGAGGCTAAAAAATCCATTCTCTTTGTCAGTTGGGCAGAGAGTCTCCCAAAGCCACCCCCTGCCTTTCCAGGACTCAGGCAGAGCTTTTGGAAAGACCAACAGCTCGAGGGGTGGCTGCGCTGCGGTGATGGAAAGGGAAGAGAGAAGCTCAGCTCAGCCCAGCCCTGCTCTGGCAAGGCCGAGAGCCAAGATGGTGTTGGCTACTTCAGAACTCATGCCTGTATATCTTCCCTACACTCTCTCCAAGCAATGACTCAGTCACATGCCTCAGCAAGCTCTTTCATGACAAATTTCCCTCCCTGCTGAACACTGAATCTTTATTTTAATCTGAATTTGTTTTGTTGTATGTATGGGTCTCTGCCCAATCATATGTTCTTCCTGGCAATCATGGGAATAACATTAGCAATATCTGCCACAAACACGCAGACAAATTAGACAACAAAAGCCACAATACAGACCAATCCAGGACTTGCAGGAAAACAGACCAAAACCCAGCATAGCTTTCCTGGAAGTAGGACCAGAAAAGTTCAAGTCCCGCTCTAGCAAAGCACAAATCCACCCAGAACAAAGCATTTCAGGAGACAACATGCACATTAGCTGAGATGGTGAAGAAAGGATATGAACAGGAAATGTAGGAGAGTGAGAAAGGGGGTAAGAGGGATGATATTGAGAGACAATGTGTCTGGCTGGGGGAGGATGTCACTAATGTACTTCAAGGGCTTGAGGCCAACCTCATATAATGCTACTGTCAATGACCTAAACCCTCACTGGTGCTCAGAAGGGCTTAAGTCTCCTGAAGGCCCTGTGTCCTATCAGCCAGCCCTGAGAGGTGTCTTGGATCCCTAGGATGTCTCAAATGACACCAGATGTCAGTTTAAGTCCTTTGGTTTGATTACTAAAGGGAAAAAAGTAATCCGGTGTTAGGCCCTGTTTGAAGTTGTTTGTGCTGTGTGAGTCAACCATGCTGGGGGACTGTGGTTTTAATGTGGGAAGGATGTATAAAGCATGCTCCCAGAACGAAGAAGATGCTCTTGTAGGCAAACGAAAGCTGAGATGTTAGGGATGTTTTATCTTAATATCTTAACAAACACAGGCTTGGAAATGTAAGCTACAGAACACAGGCATGAGCGCGCACACACAGATATAAACATAAAGATATGTGACAACATCTGCAATGACTCCACTGAACAGGTAACTAGAAACACTGCTATATCCCATGGCTATTTGGCCATTGCATCTTCCCTTACCTTTGCACCTGACTAAAGAAATACAGAATGAAAGAAGAAAGAAGGATGTTTACTTGGCACAAGCTAGAAGCCTTTTACTGCTCTGTGGCTCATCAAAGTGAAACTGGATGAGGAGCAACTTCTCTTCTGATGATTGTGTAAAAAAATTCCTGCAGACAATGAAATGGTCTGTTATTGCTCTATTCATAAAACCACCTCTGTTCTGCACTATCCCTGCTTCCCCTCATCCCCTTTCCCCAAAACCCCAGTCTATAAAACTAACAAACAAAGGTGAGAAGGAAATCTCTCCTCACCTGAGTTCCTGGCGGAAAGTGTATTCAGTGTCAAATTGACTTAGGAAGAGGCAGTGGATCTTATTTTGAAGGTTAAGTGTCTTCCTTATCTCTTCTAAATCTCTCTCATTTAGAAGTCTTGCATGTGTAGAAACCTGCAGTGAAAGGGAAATAAATTCCAGGGAAATATTGTGTAGTTTTTGTATTGCCATCCCTAATGGGTGGGAAAATTGAAGTGATGCCCTTATGGAGCTTTTCAAGTGCTTTCTAAAGGCAAGACTCAGAAATGTGCCCTGCTTACAGGGAAAAAGGGTGGGAGCATTGTTAACAACCAGAAAACCCCTGATTCCTCGTGCTAGAAGAGACTTATACTTGAGCTGCCTCCTTAGGAATGACTCAGATGCTGTGAGGCAGTGACTCCAAAGGAATCCTGCTGGGAGATGTACACGAGCACTTCGAACCTTGAGGGCTGGAAGAGCTTTTCCATGCAATGTTATGGGCCTAGCACGATGGTCCCCACATGTGACTCTACTGGGCTGACTCTCTCCCAAGGCTGTGGGCTCCCAGTACTCACCACTTTACAGTGAAGTACACGTACCTGCAGGCAGAGCCCAGCTGTCCTCTCCTTCCTTGGCTGCCGGTTAACTGTCTCTGCCAAAACACTAACAAGGCTGTTGTGCTTCTGCTTGCGGAAGTACAAGTCTTGGATCTGCTCAGCATCATCCAGAAGGGAGTATTTAAGGCGCAGGATGGAGTCAGGGGTTGCACACTGAACAAGTTTCCTTTTGGCAATAGAGAGCCCTAGCTCTTCATAGGGCTGAAGGTCTCCCCAGGACTTGCTCTGAGTGCTCTCCAAAGCAACAGCTGCAGATGTGTCATTGCTGAAACCAATGAAGACATCCTGTTCCTTGGGGCTGAGCTTGGTGGACCAAATATTGGAGAACTTGCTGCTGTCAATGGAGACAAACAGCCTGGCCCAGGTCTGCAGGTCCTGTTTCAGCCGTTGCTGCTGCCAGGTCAGAACAGTGTTCATGTCCAAGCAGTGCTTCTCCAGCCGGTTCAGCAGTGGGGTGGGGAACTGGGTGTAGACTACGTTCTTCTCCTCTATCACAATGAGCCTGAACTCATCCTTCACACGGCTCTTCACTCTGTGAGTACCAAGACCCAGGTCCACATAGTAATTTCCCCCCAGTCTACTGAAGCTCTGGTTGAGTGCATCGTAAAGGCTCTCATAAAGGTTGTGTATATTTAAAAGAACAACAGGCCTGCCTGTCTCCATGCAAATCTTCACTCTGTTGACAGACCGGCATACTTGGGAATAATCTTGGTCCTGTGGAAAACCAGAGCCAAATATGATTTCACAGTTCTTGGTATCTATCAGGTGTGTCATCTGAATGATGTGGAAAGCTGCTTGGTTAGTTGTCAGCAGCAGGAGGTATCGAGACATGAGTCCTGCCTGCTGTTTGCCCATATTTTCCTTCAGCAAATGAATTGTGTGGCTGGTTTCCAAGTCAAGGGGAAGATACACCTCATTGATGCAGTTTTGGAAGAGCCTGACAGGATTGATATCACTGGAGCCTCCAAAGTTTCTCTGAATGGCCTTTATAATGATCTCCTCTTGAGACATGCACTTCTTGTCCTGGGTGTAGGACAGTATCATTTTGATCAAGCTGTAGAAATCACGGAGCCCAAAGAACTCAATTTTTTGTGTTTTTAGGACCTGGCAGTAGAATTCTGCCAGCAAAGGGAACAAATACTCAATGCTTTCAGGGTGGGGCTGTGCAGTACAGATGCCCTTTGCAGTTTTAACTAGCTCTTCTTTGCTAGGGTCAGTCCTAAATACAAGAAGACCCCTGTTCATTTTGGCAGGGTCTAGGGCCCAGTTTGAAATGCCCACAAAGCCAACTTTTTGGTAAGATTCTGGGTTTTCATCATCAACACATCCATCTTCAAGAAGAGGGTGCAGTGTCTTCAGTGGCATCTCTGGTGAGTCTTCTGCGAGGCCGATCTCATCCAGGAGGACCACAGACGCAAACTCATCCAGATTCTTCCCCTTCTGGAACTGTGCACATTGTCGGAAAGTGCAGATGATCCCTTCTGGCTTTGAAGTGGGACTGCACTGAAAAGACACCAGCTGGATCTCCTTGCATCTTTTGAACAACTGGCTTCTGGACCGCCTGCCCTCCATGGCATCCACAGCAATGGTTTTAGACAGGGATTTTGAGCTTCCTGGCTTCCCAACCAGGAAGAGTGGAACTCGTAGGTCCATGCATACAACTATCATGAAGATATTTTCCCTCAGAGCATCATTGCAGGCTATTGCCTCAGGAACAGAGAGGTTATCAAGAAATACCTCTTGGCAAAGATCAATCTCTTGCTGCAGCAGGGATGCAGGGACAGAAAAGCATTTTGCGATCTCCTCCAGGTAATCTTTGCGGCTCTCCAGAGATACGTAATAGCAAGCTCCCACTGAAAGGACCAAGGCCCTTTGTGCATCATTTAAGATTGGCTCCTCTTCCTTTTTGTACTTCTTCTTATCAATCTGAGGAAATAGCAGGTCTCTCAATTTATAAAACCAGAGCACAATGCTCATGCAGCGCTCTATGTCCCGAAGACTGGCAACTCTGCATTCATCTTTCTTCTTCTTGAGGAACTTCTGGGAGGCTGAAATGACACTGGTAAAAATGTCCAAATTTCCAATGGAGATCTTGTTCTTCATGGTAGACTTTACAATCTCTCTGATGTACAGGCTCTGTGTCTTTTCATTCAGCTCTCCAAAATCCCAGACAAGAGGCAATAAGCTAGGTGGAAGGGGCTTGACCTGATACACCAGCTGCCGCAAAGGAACGTAGCCCAGTTTCTCCAGTGTGTCTTCAGTCCGAACTCGGTACCCCAAACCAGCTTTTTCAAGTTTCTCTATGGTTTCCTTGGTGTGCCTTTTGTAAGGGTTGCAAGCAGTTACTACTTTTAAACGGTCCGTGGGAATCTTCTCTCCATTTACACTGCGATCACACAGCACCTCTTTGATTGCAAAGATAGCTTCTGATGTGTTGGCTTCATCAAAAAAGAGTACAGTGTCCACTTTGTGCCTTTCTTCATTGATGCGTGCCAGCTCAATTGCCTGCCTAACTTTCTTGTGGATGGTCTTGGAAGTAGTGCCACCATGGACACGTACCACCACCATGTTCTGAATGTCCCTGCCTGCCCTTTGCAAGCTACACATGAACTGTACAAGCTTAGTCTTCCCACAACCTGTTTCGCCCATGATGACTGCAGGGATCCCACACTGGAACCGCAGGTGAATGGCAAGCATCTTCATAGTGTTGTCCAGTGTCAAGTGATATGATTCATCTGGATCTTGGCTGTAGCTCACACCAAAAACTCTGCAGAGGGCCTCCAGCTGCATTGTTCTGGGCAAGTCTTCAAACTTCTGATTGAAAGGAACATGTTGGGCTTTCAAAGTGCGGTATAATTTACTTTTGATAACATTCCTTTCCAAAACAGCTTGAGAATAGGCATCAATAGCATCCAAGTTATTGTTGATGTGGAAACCCAAGAACTCCATGGAGTTATTGTCTGCATGAAAGACTATATAGGGGTGGAACTCTTGTTCCCATTTTCGTCTTAGCTGGTACTGTCTCATAATGCTGTTTTCCTCCTCATCATTTTCTGCACTTGGCACACTTTCATCAGAGATGTCAAGAGAGGGCATGGCAAAGTCCTTGGACATGATGATCATGAACTTTACCACAAATCTTTTAAACCCCTTGAAATCCTTTCCGACTGCTGGGCTACAGAAAACCGATTTCTCACACTTGCTTAGCTGGAAGTTTAGGAAATGAGTGAAATTGCTAAGCTCAGTCCAGGAAGGGTTGTGTCTCCCACAGAACTCCAGTAAAAGCTTCAGGCACTCTTTCTCTGTCCCTTCAGTCCTCTCAGGGATGAAAAGGAAACGGTCAAGGTCTTCCTCCCTCTTATATCTGCTGAGGTACTGGTAAGACCTCTGGAAAGCTTCACTCTTTAACTTGTCTCGGTCAAACTGCTCCTCTTTCATTTCAGAAAGACGACCACAGCTGGGGTGTTCCAGCAAGTCAAGTACCTGCATCGGTGATACACATTTCACTGCAGGAAAAAGATTCAGGAACATTTCTTCTGTTTCACTGGACATCTAAAAGGAAGTCAATAAGGAGTGCACAGATTACAATGAGGACAGTTACCCAACCTTCTGCATTTTCCTACAGTTCAAGAGCTTTTTTTCTGCACACAAATAGGTCAGGAAGCTGGGAGAAGCATATATAGATCAAATTTGTCCAAGCCTGCATGCGTGCTCCTATATGGATATGTACTGACATGCCCATAACCTGTAAGTTCCTGGTGCTGAGTGGATGTCCAATGAAAAGCTAGAATGGAGCAAGCATGATTATTTTGACCCACAAAATGATCTGCCAAACAGACAGGTTTCAGCACAGGGTACTCTCAATCTTCATCTGCTTTCTCTAGTTAGTAAGCCACAGTGGCTTTCCCTTCCAAATACTTGGCCGGACTTGCCTTGTACCTGTGTCAACCTGTCAAAGGGGGCACATACAGCCCCCTTCGATAAGGACCCTCACAGGTTTATGACCCATACCATGAAGAGTCACCCCCTTTTCATTTGTTCTAAGGTGATCTTGTTAACATTGTTTGATGCTCCTGGTTCTTGTGTTGGAAGAGATGGTGGATGCTTGCTCCCCATTCACCCTCTCCAGGCCACTCAGGATGTTCTAACGCTCCATCACATCCCTAATTTCCTCTTTTAGAGTGTCCTCCCTCATATCTCTTATGGGAGGCCTCTATTATTTTTTGAACAATTAGGATGTCTATGTTACACCAGGAATGATCTGAAAAAAAACCCCAAATTCTGCACAGCACCTTAAATTTCCTTTCCAGAGTAGACACGTGCTGGAACTGCTTGTTTCTATGTAGATGAGCCATCATTCCACTGGAGAGACAGACCCTAAATTATGCATAGCTTTAAAAGAGACTTTGGATTTTAGCAGATTTACAGCAGGTGCAGACCTAGTTATATTAACATCCGCCCTTCTATGCCTCTGACCTGAGCACACCATTCCCAAAGCAATACCTCTTGTTTCCTTGTTCTGCTAACACCTTTCCCTTTTGCCAGGTACTCAATCAAGTAAAGATGAGAGGATTTGCACTTCCAGATTGAGCCATTGGGACTCTGGATGTGTTTTAGGATGCATAGCTCAATCAGCAGCCGGTAGAGGCCTCTTGACACCTTACAGGGAAGAAACATTTGAAAATTGGTGAGAGAAATGTCTATCAAAACACACTTACTCCACTACCTCGGCAGGTAGTAGTGCCTGCAGTCAAGCTACAGCTTTGCTCCCATTCTTCTGCAGGATTGCTATTCCAGCACACATTGAGACAGCTGTAAATGTTAATATGATCAGATGTTTGGTGGTCTGCAGCCTTCTGAGGTAGGACTAGGTCATCTGGATTCACCCTCTGCCCTAAGCCCACTACCATTTGTGTAAATAAAGCCCCTTCCACAGAGGTACCAGACTGGATGTGAGATGGAGAATCCACCATTCTTCTGCCTGTGTATAGAATCATAGAATCATACAATCGTTTAGGTTGGAAAAGACATTTAAGATCATCAAATCCAACTGTTAACCTAACACTGCCAGTTCACCACTAAACCATGTCACTAAGCACCACATGCAAAGGTCTTTTAAATACCTCCAGGGATGGTGACTCAACCACTTCCTTGGGCAGCCTGTTCTAATCCCTGACAACCCTTTCAGTGAGGTAGTATTTCCTAATATCCAGTCTAAACCTCCCCTGGTGCAACTTGAGGCCATTTCCTCTCATCCTATCACTCGCTACTTGGGAGAAGGGACCGACCCCCACCTCGCTACAACCACCCTTCAGGTAGTTGTAGAGAGCCTCCTTTTCTCCAGGCTAAACGACCCCAGTTCCCTCAGCTACTCCTCAAAAGACTTGTGCTCTAGACCTTTCACCAGCTTCATTGCTCTTCTTTGGACGTGTTCCAGCACCTCAATGTCTTTCTTGTAGTGAGAGGCCCAAAACCGAACACGGTATTCGAGGTGCGGCCTCATCAGTGCTGAGTACAGGGGGACGATCACTTCCCTACTCCTGCTGGCCACGCTAGTTCTGATACAAACCAGGATGCTGTTGGCCTTCTTGGCCACCTGGGCACACTGCCGGCTCATGTTCAGCCGGCTGTCCACCAATACCCCGAGCTCCTTTTCTGCCGGGCAGCTTTCCAGCCACTCTTCCCCAAGCGTGTACCGTTGCATGGGGTTGTTGTGACCCAAGTGCAGGACCTGGCACTTGGCCTTGTTGAACCTCATACAGTTGGCCTTGGCTCATTGATCCAGCCTGTCCAGATCCCTCTGTAGAGCCTTCCTACCCTCAAGCAGATCAACACTCCCACCCAACTTGGTGTCATCTACAAACTTACTGAGGGTGCACTTGATCCCCTCATCCAGATCATTGATAAAGACATTAAACAGAACTGGCCCCAACACTGAGCCCTGGGGAGCACCACTTGTGACTGGCTGCCAACTGGATTTAACTCCATTCACCACAACTCCTTGGGCCCGGCCATCCAGCCAGTTTTTTACCCAGTGAAGAGTACGCCCGTCCAAGCCATGAGCAGCCAGTTTCTGGTGTCAAAGGCTTTACTAAAGTCTAGGTAGACAACATCCACAGTCTTTCCCTCATCCACTATGTGGGTCACCCTGTCATAGAAGGAGACCAGGTTAGTCAATCAGGACCTGCCTTTCATAAACCCATGCTGACTGGGCCTGATCACCTGGTTGTTCTGTACGTGCCGCGTTATGGCACTCAAGATGATCTGCCCCATAACCTTCCCCGGCACCGAAGTCAGACTGACAGGCCTGTAGTTCCCCGAACCCTCCTTCCTGCCCTTCTTGTAGATGTGCATCACATTTGCTAACCTCCAGTCAACTGGGACCTCCCCCGTTGACCAGGACTGCTGATAAATGATGGAAAATGGCTTGGTAAGCACTTCCGCCAGCTTCCTCCGTACCCTTGGGTGGATCCCATCTGGCCCCA
>WAAD01006659.1:0-36367 GCA_013389945.1 Fregata magnificens
TATTGTTTAGTTCCCCATTATTTTGGTTACATGATCATTGTTAAGTGATTCACATTCTCACCCAGTTTGCCAAGTTGGTTTTTCTTTATATGATCACATTTAATACTTGGTTATTCACAGGGACATAACAACTACTGACGTAAACATTTCTACCATCATATGATCGTATGTTCAGAACATGTTTGGGATCGTGTGATCATTACCAGTCTATGTTTTGGCATCAACAGACCTAGGAAAATGTACTGCAATAAGATGGCATTAACACGTACTCACAGATAGTTTTGACATACGTTTCCCCACATTTAGGCTCTGCTTGAATTGCCATTTCAGTGAAGTTCCTCCCTACAAAAATGAGGGGAAAAGACTAAAGACTTGCAAAAAGGTACATTGGATTCCATTTGACACTAACTTACTAAATTCAGTGTTCAAGAAAACCACTTTAATTTTTATCTGAATTAAACAGAAGCCACATTAATGATTTCATTAATACTACAATTATCTATTGTCACATGTAGATAAGTACTTTCAGGATCAGCAGAACAGATTGCCCATCTCATTTTCTGACACTAATCTGTAGAGGAAATACTCAAATAATAATCTGAGTTCCATTCCAAGTTGTTTAGTATTTGCATAGCATAAGCTACAAATTTCTTTCTAGTTCTTAGAGGCCTGAGGGCTGGGAAGGGGCTCTTTAGTCTGCTTCATGAAAATCTGTGTAATTCAGCCAGATCACAGTTAAACTTTCTTCACTGTTCTTTGTTATTGGAAGCCTGAATTAGTGTTAACTTACAAAATATTTTGTATATGTAAGTATTTCACAGTAAGAACATAAGTATACATAAGCATACTTTTTCTCAGCAATTTAAATTGCTGAACTCCCAAGAAGTGTCAATTTTCATTTATGTTGCCCAGTCTGAGGACACAGAGCATACAACCAGAACTCAAAAAAAAAAAAAAAAAAAAAAAAATCAAATGGAAAGAATACCTAAGCCAGTTCTAATAAAACAGTTTACGTGCAACCAGATACTAAGTGCAGGCTATATAGTTTTGATTTTTTTGTTGTTTCCTACAGATTTGTGTCATTTTAGAAGTTATTAATTTCATTACCAGATATTTTATTTAAGTGGTTCCTTTCTAGCATTAAAATATTTTATAAGCTCAACCTTTGAATGTATGTTTGCTTCTTTATGAATTCTACATAGAATATTTTGTAGTTTCCTCTGCTATTATACCAGCATTTCATTGTGCCAAAAACCACCACAGGTTTCAGGCACTCCCTTAAAAGCATGCACAGGGGCACAAGCTACAGCATGATGTAGAGCCATATATTTGTGAATTGTTATAATTAGAGGTATAACTGTTACATTCTTTTTAAATACAGGTTGTTCTCAAGCCTAAGCATTATCACAGAACTAACTCACCCAGCCAATATGAGATTCATGCAGTTCAGAGCCAAAGACTGCTATTCTCTAGCTCTATCCAAATTAGAAAAGGTAAGGAGATTTGCCTCCCCTGCCCCCAATTTAAATGTTACCATTTTAACACTTTTTCTGATTTTGTAACAATGCTTTCAAAACAAGTGGAAACAGTGAAATGATTTTATGGTTGCAGAGCTAATGTAAAAGATGATTTTTTCCAAGTTCTACTCTCATTTAGGAATGAGGTTTAATTTGAGTTCCATCACTTTACAATATATTAATATTATTAATCCACCAACCCTCTGGACAGAGGTGGATACAGAATTTACTTGAGGAAAATTGAATATTTTTGGATTACTGAATACTTAGAGCTAATATGGTTTTCCAAGAGGCTGCCACAGGCAATTAATGTGGAAAATATTTTAATTGACTAAACACTTAAAACATATACAGCTTTTATTATAAGGCATTTTTAATTCCAATTCACTTTAAAGGCACTATAATTACATATTCTGTATACATTTCCATGTATCTGTATGGGGTATTTGTGCTGTTGTGACAGTTTGAGAACAGCAATTGTTCTCTGTCGAAGGGCAGTCCTAGTGACAATAAGGATAGTAACACTACTTAAATGCTAGATAGAACCTTCATATTCTATACATTCTAATGCACATGTTTGCATTTTCAAGCTGTGGAACAGGGAGGCTGTGTGGAGATAAGTTTAATTTAATTTGCTTGTCCAAAATACTATTGCTGAAACATTAGATGGAGCATACAAAGTAACTTTGTGCATCTGTTTAACTTGGTAAATTCCAGGACAAGCCTCTTTTCACAGATCTTAGTACGTGACCTGACCTACCTACCTCTGCAGTCCACAAAACTTACAGTATCCCCTTCGTGACCTTTCAGGCTGTTTTCTGAGTTTATGAGAGTAAAACAAATAATATCACTGTGCCAGTCTTCAAGGACAGAGATCTTTCACTCCAGTCATCTCTTTTTCCCCTTGCTATCAATCTAGCTATTATTGCTAGGTTCTCTCTTGTAGCCTCCCAGTCTCTTCACCTCAGATATCTTACATATCTTAGCAAATTTGAATTCCTGCTAAAATCATCATCATTATACAGAATTAAAATATAATTTCCATTTCCTAGCTGTAGAGTAAGTTTCCTAGATTTTGAGGATTTCAGATATTTCACTATTTACTGTATAATGTTCACATAGTTAATTTTAATATATATATTTAATGGAAAACAGCTTTTTCATACAAACTTATCTTCACAGGCCAGCTCCCAGTTTCTTACACAGGAATTGAATTCTGCAAAAATTCAGCCTGTCTAAGTGAGATAGGATAATTATTAGAAGTCAATCTTTCAGCCAGTTGACTGTCATGCTTACAGTTCAACCGTAAGATGTAAATATGTGTGGTCTGTTGTGATTTGTTGACCTTTGCCTGAAATAGAATGAAGGCTTAATCTTATTTAGGTGGTATTCTGATAAGCACATGAAACGGAGAACTGTGAGGAAGTTAAGACAAAAATTGTTACACAAAGAGAGGAGCAGTTTGCAGTGGGAGGCACACCTTCATTTGGATTATACTACTCCCATTATCCATTAAGGTTTGCACCTGTGGCTCCTCCATTTTAGCACTCCCTCCCTCAATGGTACCTTCAGGAAGAATAAGCTAGAACTGGCTGGAATCGTGCATTGCCGGTTTATTTAGGGCAACAAGTGCCAACACCTGGGTGGCACCTTCAAGACTATGTTCCAACCTAACTTAGTTCCTTTGTATACTATAACTGACAGCAAGTTTTATTTTAAACATTTTCCCTTAATCCCTACAGTTTAGTGATAAGGGGAGGTAAGAATAGTAACAGCTTTCCCAGTATGTGGTATCTACAGTTGCTTGTGGAATACTCCGTGGGCTGTAGCCTGTCTACTTCAATGCAATGAAACCAGGATTTTTATCTCAGTTCTCTTTCTTGCTTTATGTAGGCTCCTTCATTTTTCTAGCAAAGGTTCTGGAAATCATTAGAAATATTATATTTTCTTTTCTATCTTTATTAATTTATTGTGCAAATGTAAAGTTGTTGAATATAGGTTGGAAGCTGAACAGTTGATTAACTTCCTATCCAAACTATGCTATGCTGAAATAGAGGTAGATAAGTTATCTCAAAGAACGAACATTTTCTTCATTGCTGTTGAAGTTGTCTGCTGTTGGTATTTCCCACTCATTTAATCTTAACATTTGCAGGGAGCACTTCACAGGTGGTGCTGTAGTTCATGTTTCAGAACTCCCTCATGCAAAATGAAAGGCAATTTAAAACTCCAGTAAAAAATTATCTAATGCAGTCAAATGTACAGTTGATTGTTATTGCTGCGTTAAGCACCTCATTTTTAGAAAGACTACAAAAGTCAGGAAAGTAGCCTTCAGGTAGCACTGAAACACACATGCAAAACTAACTTTTCAATCTAATGGGCTGCAGAAGAAAGATATGCAAATCTGAGAAGTCCATCTGCTGTTGCAGCTGCAACTTTCCTCATTTTAGAGATAAATAAATCTGAACACCAAACTCAGCTCTGACATAGGAGAAAGCAATGGCCCTTATACAACAGAGAAAAGGAAAACCAAAACACCCATGGTCTAAACTTAAAACTTATGTTATCCATTTGTGTCAGATAAGAAAAAAAAATGAGGTAACTGCTCACTCTTTCTTGAAAGAAAGGGTTTAGAATGTCTTCGATAAGATTCATACTTCAGTTTTCTAAGATTTTTTAAAATTAATTTCCAAGTAAATATCACAGGGGTTGACTGAAGGATAAAAATTCTAAATCTTTAAGTGATCATTTTAAAATATGTGCAAACTCCTATATCTTTTAATCAAACCAATACTGTGATTTTATATCTTCCACAGGAACAAACACATACGTGTTAGGTGAGTGGAAATCTGTCTGGGATAGCCCAGTATATTTGCAGTGATATACACAAAGCCAGACAGCTTTTTTCATCTTCAATTAAGGATAGGACATGCTGTCCCCATTTGTTTTTAATATTGTTCAGGTTTTAAGCAGATTTGAAGTAACATTAAGTAATAGCAAGCAGTAATGATATATGGGTTATAAAAAATAAATTGGTACCTCTTGATTGGTGTAAGTCTTATTTTAGATGGATCTCTAATGATTTAGATCAGCTACAATTCTAAAACTATACAAATAATTAGCATACAGATTTGGCTGTTGAACTGCCAGGTTTTTAGAAAGCTGTTCCAGATCAACAACAGAAAGTGAATCTGTTCTTGCCAAAAAGATGGAACAGAATCAGTTAAGAACCCATAGTCCAAAATATTGTAAACCATTCTAGAGGTGGAGTGTTATTGATCCAAAATCCCTTATGTCAACAAAGGTACTGGAAAGGGGTTTTCATGCCCAGATTTCTGATCAGTCTTATATCTGACAGGGGCAACAACCGACTTTTACCAAAACTAACAGTGCACCAACTGTTCCCTGTAATAAGCCACTACCTCTGTCACCTTTATATGTTCTTGCATGACCCCCACCCACATGTCCTTGTATGTTTATTAAAGCAACTTTGCATTGTTTGTACACAACAGTTACAGTCTATCATGGCAGTTCCCATATTACTGTCTATATCAAAGGAGAATATATTAAATCAAGATGGGCCCTAGCTCTCTTTCAACCACTGACAGAGTGGCCAAAAAAGGGCTTCAGGATAGTTTGGGGTTGGTACTTTGTCTATGGTATCATAGAATTAACTGTTATGATGGAATAGGTATTTATTTAGAAATACTAAAAAGATAAAACCATGATAAAAAAAACCCTAAAAAGGATTTGATACAAATATAAATGGAAGCAGAAAAGAGAAATAAACTGAAAAGCTTATGAACTTGACCTTCTAGACAGATATTCTCTGGTATTCTGACAATATGCAAACCCAAAAGGAAATAATTAATTAACTTCAAATTAAATGGCCTATATGGAGGAAGCACATGCTAAGAACTTCTCAAAACCACAAATGTACACCTGTTATTACTTAGAAAGAAAGCAGTAAAAATTCTGAACTTCATTACTTGAGCAAAGCCACAAACATAGGAAGACCGATGATGAAGTAAAGATCTCCATCTATTAATAGATGTGTCTTAAAATGTCATCTGTATATGTGAAGTTCTACAGGACGCACTTATGCCATGATTTTTTATTTATGTTCCTAGAAATGATTTATGATTTTCTTTAAGTAGTTATATCCCCTTCCTCATTAATTCCAAAAAGTGTCAGGGAAGGAGCTGCTGGACATCACACTTATCATGAAATAAAACTGCTGGGGCATTCTGGCACATTTCTGGCTTCTACATCCACAGTATTCTCTGGGAATCAAATAAGTCTGCAAGTAATAAAGCCGAACTCAACACAAAGTGCCTGAGTAAAAGTTGTATTTCTCACAAATCTCTTTTAAGCAAGAATAAAAAAACCCCAAGCCTGTAATAAAAGATTTAAGGAAACAATATAAGAAATTTAAAATAAAGGGGGAGAATAAACTTCTAAGCTTCCATTTTAAAATAAAACAAATAGGAACACCCTTATGTTTATCATCAGAATTTTGGATAAGAATCAAATTATTCCCCAAATATCTCTTGCCTTATCCCACCTTTCTTGGCACAAACCAGAATCTGCTGCAAATTTCTCTAAACAGATGGAAGGATAAACGTAATACCTCAGTCAAATGATAGGAGGATAGTCACTTCACAGCCAGTTCCCTATAAAATATTTTATGGCTTGATTCTAAAAGGATTTAATGTAATCTATGTTATAATATGCATGTAGCTTTAATTTTGAAGTATTTGTTGTAAAACAAATCTTACAATCTTTTCCATAATTCTCACACAAGTTTTTATTCTCAAGAGCAATTGAAGAAAAATATCTCCTACTTTGTCTGACTGCACTAAAAGAAAAACCCTCAAATATATGAGATCAAACTATAAAAGAAATACATAAGTTCTTGTTTCTGTGGCTTACACCAGTAAGCACAATGGTATGCTTATCTAGAGTAAAGTGCTCTTTGTACAATTAGACTGCTTTCTTCTTCAACTGTCAGGACACAACTTGCTAGAAACACCCCTTTGCTGCTCAGCCATCAAAGCACACGTGTGTGTGCACATATGTGTGTGAGAGCATGAGTGTATATGTATGTACACATTTCTCATGGAGAAGAAACTCTAATACAAGCCAGTAGTATTTGCTCAGAACATAGAGAAAGTTTGGAATAAAAAAAAACCCTGAAATAATAATTATATTTCCTTAAAAATTTTGAAACCCTTTTAACCTGAAGAGATTGTCAGAGATTATATTTTATAAAGGACAGATTAATGTCATATTTTTAAGAGTTATTTGCTGTGTATTTTTATCTGGAGAGGAAATTCTTTTTGCATGACATCTTTTTCAACTCCACTCGTATGAAGCCACAGATATCAAGAGGTACAACCAGACTATCCAACGACGACAAACAGGGGTTAGAATGCTGGTGTTCAACAAAACCATTAGTTAGAGCAGACTGCTTATTTGCATATCACAGAATCAGAGCATGGTTAGGGTTGGAAGGGACCTCTGGAGGCCACCTAGAGCCAGTTGCCCAGGACAATGTCCTGAGGGCACTTAATTATCTCCAAAGAGGAAGACTCCACAACCTCCCCGGGCAACCTGTGCCAGTGCTCAGTCACTCTCACAGTAAAAGTGTGTTTCTTGACTTTCAGAAGGAACCAACTGTTTCAGCTGGTGCCCATTGCCTCTTGTCCTGTCCCCTAAGCACCACTGAAAAGAGCCTGACTGTCTTCTGTACATCCTTCCTTCAGGTATTTATGCACATTGATGAGATCCTTGCTGAGCCTTCTGTTCTCTGGGCTAAACAGTCCCAGCTCTCTCTCAGCCTTTCCTCATAAAAGGAGATGCTCCAGTCCCTTGATCATCTTAGTGGTGCTTTTCTGTACTACCTCTGGTAGCTTCATCTCTCCTTGTACTGGGCAGCCCAGAACTAGACACAGTACTCCAGGTGTGGCCTTACCAGTGCTGAGTAGTGGGGAAGGATCACCTCCCTTGACTTGCTGGCAGCAGTCCTCCTAATGCAGCCCAGGACACCATTAGCCTTCTTTGCCACAAAGGCACATTTGCTGGCTCATGTTCAACTTGGTGTCCACCAGGACCCACAGGGTCTTTTCGGCCAAGCTGCTTGCCAGTCAGTCCCCCGCATGTACTACTGCGCATATGTGGTGGATGTAAGTGTCTCAATTCCAAGACATGTAACATTTCTGTACTTCGAGAACACATCTTATTCTTCATTACATCTCTGAACTGAAAGCTTATAGAATCATAGAATCATAGAATCATTGGGTTGGAAAAGACCTCTAAGATCATCAAGTCCAACCATCAACTAACACCACCATGACTCCTAAACTAGACCCTGGAGTGCCACGTCTACACCTTTTTTGAACGCCTCCAGGGTAGACGACTCCACCACCTCTCTGGGCAGCCTGTTCCAATGCCTAACCACTCTTTCAGTAAAGAAATTCTTCCTAATGTCCAATCTAAACCTCCCCTGACGCAACTTGAAGCCATTTCCTCTCGTCCTATCGCTAGTTTCGTGGGAGAAGAGTCCAGCACCCGCTTCCCTACAACCTCCCTTCAGGTAGTTGTAGAGAGCGATAAGGTCTCCCCTCAGCCTCCTCTTCTCCAGACTAAACAACCCCAGTTCTCTCAGCCGCTCCTCATAAGACTTGTTTTCTAGTCCCTNAAAGTGCAGGACCCGGGGCTTGGCCTTGTTGAACCTCATACAGTTGGCCTCGGCCCATCGATCCAGCCTATCCAGATCCCTCTGCAGGGCCTTCCTTCCCTCGAGCAGATCGACACTCCCACCCAGCTTGGTATCATCTGCAAACTTGCTGAGGGTGCACTCAATCCCCTCATCCAGATCATTGATGAAAACGTTGAACAAAACCGGCCCCAGAACCGAGCCCTGGGGAACACCGCTCGTGACCGGCCGCCAACTAGATTTCACTCCATTCACCACCACTCTCTGGGCTCGGCCATCCAGCCAGTTTTTTACCCAGCAAAGTGTATGCCCATCCAAGCCGTGAGCTGCCAACTTCTCCATGAGAATGCCGTGGGAGACCATGTCAAAGGCCTTACTAAAGTCCAGGTAGACAGCTTGATATTTTCTCTCTTCTTAAAATAACAAAATCACTTCCAACCTGTAGTTTGACTCTCTGATAACTGAAGGACTAGGAAGCGCATTGTGGTGTGATTCCTCTGCAAGTGAGATGCGATAAGAAAAAGGCATAACTATGGTGATGTTTTTCTGCATCCCTTCCCCAGAAGCATCAGAGCAAAAAGTTTCTACCCTAGTCAATGTCTGATCTCCTGTCACATCCTCACATTCACTGAAATACTCATTTCTTCCCTTCTGCATTAGATTCTGTTCATGTTTCATGTTCCTGTTCCTAGTAGACTTTCTGGACCTGAATAAGAGTCCACTGTCAGCACCAAGGAATTGGAGCAGGAATAGCAAGAGCTTTGCTCTAAGCACAGTTGAAATCCCTCAATCATTTTTAAAATGATCTGGTAAAATATGCCCATGCAAGCTGAGATGTGATGATTGATATAACATATACATTAAACAAAATCTTTCAACCTGAAAAACTGTAAGTACTGAACAAAGATGCTATGTGTTTGTAGAAAGAAACTATATTCAGAGTAAAGGGATTTTACACTTTTGACCTCTTTCAAGGTAATATCAATTTGATGTTTTTATTATAGTCCTTCCAAAACCAGCACTAAAAGTATTTTCTATTTTTTAATTCCTTAACAGAAAGAACGGGAGAAGGGATCTAATCTGGCATTTATGTTTCGACTGCCCTTCGCTGCTGGCAGGGTTTTCAGCATCAGTATGTTGGATACACTGCTTTATCAGGTACTATAAACAATAATGTGACTTATCTTAACACAGACGTGCATTTTTACCACCTATTTTATTGTACTTCATTGTTAGATGACCCTGTTTCCTACATGTAAGCCATTAATGTGCATGTCTGTACCAGGAACAAAGGGAAAAAGATAATGGAGCATGTTCCACATGACAGTACTAGCTCAGTTATCAATCCAAAAATCACCCTGTCCTTCTAAGAATTCTGTTGTTAAACAATATAATACTGTTTGGGAACCTCTCCACAGTCAAATAAGCGGGATAGTTTTGATAAGGCCTACATAAAATACAGATTATACAGGCTAATAACACTTGTATTCTGCAACAAAAAGGCAGGGCCCATTCCCACAAAGTAGTGTCTCTAACCACAAAAATCAATAATTACTTTTATGAGTAATTTATCAGTCATCTGCTTTTGCTTATAGAGGCCTCAATTACTTCATTGTGTCCTGTCCTCTTACTCATGTCGACTAGACCTCAAGATGACCAGTCATGATATCTTAAAGTAACCCATTCTGGCCCTAAAACAAGAAATATATATAGTGGTTACAAAGAGACAGTGGGGGAAGAAAAAGCAGCACTGAACCTTGTTGCCCAAGAATCCAGGACGGAGCTCCTCAGTCAAAAAGAAGTGATGACAGTCAGTGGGGATAAGGGAAGGGCAACAGCCTCAGGCAGTTGAAGAAAAAAATATATATCAGAAAATATGCGGTCAGGACAAATGAAAGTAGTAGTTGCTGGTTTCAGGGTGGAAAAAAAGGAGAATATTGCCCTCGCTCCTCAGCAATGACCACCTTTCTGCATACCCTGATACACCAGAATGCCCAAGCAGCAGCCCCCAGCACTAGCCTTCAAGGATCTAGCTACACAGAATAAGCAGCAACACCACCATGGCTCACATAGTCTGCTCACCTAAGCAGCTGCCTGCTTTGCCTATCCCTAGAGGTGGCCTGTGGATGCTTTTGCATTCAGGCACTAAACATTCTTTCAGGGAAATTAGTTTACTTGGTAATTTGGTGCATGAAAGGTGTTCTTTCATCTCAGTTCTACTTCCAGATAAATTCCCTGAAGGCAAATTCAACGTAAATAGAAAAATTCTTGGAGCTAAACTTTTCTCAAAAAGTCATTTATATATAAAACAGTGATGTATACGGACAGGTACGAAAAAGCAGATAAGCCAACAGATGTAAAGCCATTTATCAAATTCTAGATGTTTTAGAAATAAACATATTTGCTTATAAAACATGTTTTTAATCATGTCTCAGAATATCAGCATCACATATGGCAAAATTTTTAAAAAAAGTAGATTAAGACACCTATATAAAAACAGATCTGTCATCGTCAACAACTCCTGCCAACACATAAGTAACTTCAATATTTTATATTTGCTCCTAGACATGATCAGTCATGTTATGACTTGACAGAGTAAAACCATTCACCAGAAAGCGTTTAAAACAAAAAACCCCCACACACTCATTCTCACTCAAATTCCACTCATTCTTTCTTTGAACTCCTACTGCTCAGGTGAACTGTCATTTTTCTAGAATTATCTTTCTTATTGCAAATTACAAATACTATGACAGCAAGTTCTCTCTGTTCTTTTTCATGGTCCCGTCCTTTTCTGTATGACATCTTTTCTTCTGCATACATAGTAAATGACATGGGAAACAGCAGGGTTCATCTGGTGCTTCTTATTTTAGGCCAAAAGAAAAGCCTTTGAATTATCTTTAGGACACTGACTGAAAGATGAAAACCTGGTCTAGCAAATCCTTGTGAATACACTTGGTAATATAATGATAATTCCATAGCATAAATTATGCAGCCAAGATAACAAATAAGTGAAGGTTATGAAAAAATTTGTTCAAGAAGATGCTCATCGGCATTTACCCCATCACAACTGGAAGATTACCAGTATAAAAATTAAAATAGCTGAATCACTATGTATCAAATTAAATCTGTCTTTAAACAAATTCAGATGCTATAACTCTAAAGGATTTATATAACACCTTTGTAAGGTATTTCTTTATGAAAACTTATTTGCTAGCTCCATATTTGCTTTAAGCCAAAAGACCTAATTGCAAGTTATGTTCCAAGAAGGACTGATAGCCTGCCTTGAATGCTGCCCTACTACACCTAAGAAGAGGTGGCAATGAACAGTCCTACCACAGTTAGCAGAGCACTCACATGGCCCTCTGATTCCAGCAGGCCAACTCATAAGGAGGAGAAATATTTGTGATTCTAGCTGATCTAATATCTGCTCCCGGTCTTAGCCTACACTTCTACATTTAGCTTAATTTCTACCAAAGCACTTCCGTTAGCAGAGCAACAAGCCTGACCTGAGATAAGGCAGATCAACCCTTAAAAAAAATAGATGGACTGGCGAAGGCAAATGACTTGTTTGAATTAAAATAATAGCAGTCTCACCTATTACTCAGTACTGCAGACTCATCTAACATACAACAGCATTTCTTTTGCACAGAAGAGTTCGTTATTATAATTTCACACCTAATAACGCTAACTACCTTACTTCCATTGATCTTAGATCTACATTCATCTTTGCTTTCATGGTGCCTTATTATGCCTTAGTCTCTTTGAATCCTGTATGTACATTGCATGCATATGCAGAATCAAATAAGAAAACTTATTTTCTGTAAGTAGATTCAGCACAAAGAAAGGGATAGCTATTTCTACAGTGATTAAGATACCTAAAAGGTAAAGAGATTGATTGTAAACACAGATGTACAATTTCTTTGAAATTCGCATATGGTGCTAATGGTTACCTGCTCATCTGTTCATTAAAGCTTTTTTTCTTTCTTTTCCATCTCTCCTGTTAAAAATCTTGCAGTCATTTGTGAAAGATTATATGATTTCTATCACAAGACTTCTGCTGGGACTTGATACCACACCAGGATCTGGGTTTCTTTGTTCTGTAAGTTATTAAAAAAAAAAAAGTTATTACAGAGTACCAGAGAAGATTCTGTACTGTCTGCAAAATAACTCTACTTTCTTTGTATGGCAATCCTTTTGTGAAAGTCCAAGAAAGGCCATCTGTTTCCTTTTTCACCGGGGGAGAAGACAAGAAAATTAGATAGAAAACATACCCATTTTTAGTTACTTCCATAGCAAAAAACATTCCCCCCAAAGAAAACACAATACATTCTATAAAGCACAAAGGAAAATAGGAAGGACAGGAAAACACAGGAAAAGTGCGTTTTATGTGAAATAGCAATGGCAATTCAGCAACCAATTTTAAAAATTAAGTATATAAAAACCAGGAAGAACTGCCTATATTGTACAGCCTGGCTAGCACTTACACATAATGCTATTTCACAACACCCATTTCCATCATAGGCAATAAAGGGCAGAACTGGATTTTACATAAAGATAGGATGTATTAAACGACTTTAGTTTAGGTGTCAAAGTTCAAAAGTCATCTTGTTATTATGTATGTCAATATTCCCCAATGCAGAGTTTATTTTTTATATCTATTTTTTAATATGTATATACACACACACATAAAAAATAAAACCGTAAAAATTTGGGTTTTATTAAAAATAAAACCCCACCTTTCTGTTTTCTCCCACACCCATCACACCCCAGGTGGCAAACAGATAAATAGAAGTTGAGTTATTTACCAGTTGCTTTCTGGGGAACTATAACGAATTGCAGGATGTTTTTCTCAAAAAGGAAGTTACCAATGATGGTTTAAGAAAGTTGTTTTAATAAAAACCAATCATGGATTTATTGGTCAATCATTAAGCTTTGTTACAGTGAATGCAAGACAGCTGAATCTCTGAAAAGGGGCTCACATATAAGCTAGTGTAATAGTAATTAAATACTTGAGATTAATTTAAGACTTTCTTATGCCATTTATGCTTAGTGTATTACTTTCCCCCCACTCCCTTCTCTCCAGATATTCAGCTTGCAGTCTAGTGAACAGTTATCTGGCTGCATTCAAAATCTTCGTGTGTTCTTCAGTCTGTCCATCACCTGTTTTTTACTGCTGCCAATATGTAGTTTGTTCTTCTATATTTTAGTCACATATGAACACTGGATGAAGGATGCCATATAAGTTTTTAAGAACAGAAGTAATTTCATAAGAATGAACCATTTGCACTGCAATGTCTCCCAAACAGGGAGAGGACAAAAGAAACAGTGTCCACAAACTCAATAGAAGTTCCAGATTTGTTGTGGAGCAAAAGTTCGATACTACAATATGATCATTACCAGCTAATGTTTAGCTTTAAGAATTTTTCAGGAGTGGTATAATGAGCAAGTGATAAGCCCTGAAGAGTTAAAAGTCCTCCTTCCTATTATTATTTGTTCAGATGAAAATCACAGAAGAGGATCTATGGATTAGGACATATGCCAGACTATATCAGAAACTTTGTTCTTCTACAGGAGACATTCCAATTGGAGTCTATAGGACAGAATCCCAAAAACTTACAACATCCGAGGTATGTCAGTTTACTATACTTTTCTTTGGATTTGGTTACAGAGTATACAACATTCTTTGGTCCTCGTAAGAATGGGAACCACTTACTTGAAGAATATTGTGAATGCCATATCTGCAAATGCATAGAATACCAGTAACCCACTGACGGTCTCCCTCTGCTGACATGTATATGGTCACATTAACTCAGAGCTCACATTCAGGCCCAGATTTCATAAATACCCAGAGCCAGTCTACATACTGACTTTCATTCCTGTGCTCACGTACAGAGAACTGACTGAAAACAAGGGGCAGCTCAGGCACAGATAGGACAAGCTAGGATAGTTAGCTCTAGTCTGAACTTGCACGTGGCGACGAATGGCAGTAACCATTACAAGCTGTATGACCAGGTCCTGTATCAGGTATGACAAAAATGTCAACACTATATCTCAAAAGAAGTGGCATTTCAGTATTCACGTGAATTTCTAACTAGAAATGAGCAACAAGAGAATAACGTTATTAAAAGTATTGTGGGATTTCTCTAAATTTAGCTGCCAAACAGTGGTAATTTTTTGTGTATATGTATTTATGTGTCTGCCATATAAATGTATACATTTCTCCCTATGTATATATAAAGAACGACAAAAATACTTTTTCCTGACTATTTAACATACTTTTTGTTTGTGCAGCTTTTATTTCTATCATGTATAAGCCATTTGTTTACGTGACCATTAATACTGCTATCTCATTAAACCATGTCTCAAACACAGCTCTAAAATGCAAGTGAACAACTTTCTTCTGAAATACCCAGACATAGTTTACTGATTTCCAGGACAAACAATTTGTATTTTCTCCTCCATATATCAGAAAAAAGTTATAAAACATTAAGCCATGTAATGCTTAACTGCAAGATTTATCTTGAAGGAAGTACAAACATTCAGTTAAAGTTAATTTAAAAATAAGGGTTACAGAAAGCTATGCAAGATTCCACCAAATTCACTAGTGTCTCTGTGTACCACCAATACCTCTACAGGTGGCTTTTATGGCTTAGCCACTGCAATAATGTCAGCTGATTTTTTAAAATATAGCAGCATTAACATAATCCATCAAAATCATTCCTTGGAGAAGAATATAGGCAGCATCACTGCTAATATGAAAAAAAGTCTGTCATAGCTTTCAACAAAACAGAGGACATGCCAGATTTTAAGAATTCATTAAACAAGGATAAGTAAGATAAAATTCATGGCAATGCTTTATTCTCACATTCACAGCTGCCTATTGAACTTCAGGTCCAAAAAAGAGAATCAAGAACCTGTGAGCATACAACATATCATGAAGAATGCATTTTGGTGGCCTGTTTTATTCCTTCCTGCATTTTCACATGCTTTCAAACATACAGGCTGACTGGCAAACAGCATCTGCACAGGGGAGGGGTAACTATAAGAGTAACATCTTTTCTACAAGAACTTGGGTTTTTTGGCAGGGGGATGGGGGGTAAGCATAGACACTCTAAGTCTTCTGAGGCAAGCTTAAGTGATAAATTAAAGATCTTTCAGATGTTTTTCTGAAAAAAAGGTTTGGGACCATCAGTCACTTAACTCTAACCTCACGATTTTACCATAACATTGGGAACCTCTGGAGCCTGTACAAATGCATCTGCTCAAGTGCTTGATCAGACCAGGCCCAGATTTAGTTTAAGATAGTTATTGATTATCTTTTACAAAGAAGCAATTTCTTAAAACATTCAGACACTGAAACCAGCCTGGAAGCCACTGTCCAATAGATAAGAGGAGTTCTACTATTACTTCCTACCAGCTTTCACAGGTAATCTCATGAAGAGTTTGAGTTAAATCAGGTAGAGGNTGTGGAAGATTGGCACTGTCTTTGTTTATTAGGTGAAGTCTGAATGCAGACCCCCAGTGGTATTTTCACACTTAAATAGTTCATCAATTTCTTGTTTAGCGGGTGAGCATTTGTGAAACCCTTCCCCCTCTAGAGACTGGCAGGGGAATCTTCCCTAACCTAGCTCTTCCCCAGAATACAAAAAAGGAACATCTAGCTCTGCTTCTGTGGTCTTTATGGGTAGATACCTACAAATGCGGAGATGCTGAAAGCTGTGATATTTCTGCAACGTGTTTGCTTTGAAGTTAAAGGAATTTTTGACTAATTTCACTAATAAAACAATATTAGTGTGAGCTATCATTTCAGCTTTTCAATATATTAAGCCAGAAACAACTTTAAAATATTGTTGGATGAGATCTTTAAAATGGAGTTTAGAGAAATGTAAATTGCTATTTTTCTCAGGAATTATGAACTTCTAACTATAACTTGAAGGTTTCTAACTCAGAGAGCCTCCAATGGGTATATCAATTTGAGTTTAAACAGACATATAAAACTTAATTTGTATTGCACACACCTGGAAGCTGTCAGTTAATGGCTGTCACAAGAACAAAAAATGCCAATATTAATATTTCTATATGTACGATTTCTCCTTTAACACCCCCTTTTTGTACTATGCAAATAAAAAGCCCTCACTTCACTCTGACAGATAAATATAATTCCTTTGAAAAGAAAGCAAGTTTTCAGTGATCTAGTTACTAAATAACAAGCAAATATAGCCTGTCTCTCAATGACCTGCACGTATGACTCAAACCATTTCCATTTCATTTAAAAAAAAAAAAAAGAAGTCTTCCTTATTATCTATATAGCTGATTTTCTGTGGTTCCTGTTAAACAGTCCATGTTTGTTTCTTTGCATTCACTTCTGTTTAAATTGTCTTTTGTTTTCTTTTTCCCCTTCCTTTGTCAGTCACGAGAAATGGCTTCACAAGTAAGTATTTGCTTATTGCCTGTTTCTGGGTGTTGTGGTTTCAGCCCGGTAGGCAGTAAGCACCACACAGCCGCTTGCTCACTCCCCCCACAGTGGGATGGGGGAGAGAATCGGAAGGGTAAAAGTGAGAAAACTCATGGGTTGAGATAAAGACAGTTTAATAGGTAAAGCAAAAGCTGCACACACAGGCAAAGTAAAACAAGGAATTCATTCACTCCTTCCCATCGGCAGGCAGGTGTTCAGCCATCTCCACGAAAGCAGGGCTCCATCACACATAACGGTTACTTGGGAAGACAAAACGCCATCACTCCGAACGTCCCCCACCCCTTTCTTCTTATTCCCTCAGCTTTATATGCTGAGCATGATGTCATATGGTATGGAATATCCCTTTGGTCAGTTGGGGTCAGCTGTCCCAGCTGTGTCCCCTCCCAGCTTCTTGCGCACCCCCAGCCTGCTTGCTGGTGGGTTGGTGTGAGAGGCAGAAAAGGCCTTGACTCTGTGTAAGCACTGCTGAGCAATAATGAAAACACCCCTGTGTTATCAATGCTGTTTCCAGCACAAATCCAAAACGTAGCCCCACACTAGCTACTATGAGGACATTTAACTCTATTCCAGCCAAAAACAGTACACTGGGCTAAACCCTGGGAATAAAATCCTTACAGGACATGGAACTATGCAATGGGTCATCCTTGAGTAAATAAAGCTTAAAGCAACATTGTTCTGGACAAAACCATCGTATTAAAAATCTGAAAGCTGACAGACTGGGACTTTCAAAAAAGCCCAGTGGAATTTGGTCCCTATTGGGCCTGTCCCTATTGAATTCTGAAGATAACAGACCATCTTTACAGTCTGATGAAAGCCTTGATCCTAAACTCCTTAAATGCTAATGGACAAAAGTCCCCAAACTTATCATAAAAGAAATATGTGGCTGTACTTAATGATTCAGACAGCTGTTGGAGCAGAAAAGCATTCCTAGAACCCTAGATGTAATTAAGGGCTATTGGTATACAGAACAGTAAAGTTATTTTAACACAAAACTTGCAGTTAGATAAAAATAATGCATTGCTTCAGAATAGAATAGATGAATCTGCACATTAAAACTGTTTCATATTTTACACACTTAGCTCCCAGGGAGCAGCAAGGCAAAGGAACAAAGATCCAAGAAACTAACTGATGTTTGGTATTGTAGTGCTGTTACCACCATAATCACAGCCACCCTGACCATCTCAACATGAACATTGGTGTGTTTGTGACTATGTTCCCATTCCTGCCACATGTTGGCCAACCTGAGCTAGTGTTTAAATAAGGGTGTGAAACATCCTGTTAGAGCACCTTACCAAAATGGAAAAACCCCTGTGGGTCACAGATGTCCAGCAGCACAAGTGAGCAATCATAGTCATTTGGGCACACAGTCTGATATTCGAGATGGGAACCTGCCTTTCAAAAAAAAAAAAAAAAAGTTTAAAGGTAAACATTTCTTCACTTTGTGTGACATACAGATTTTTCCCCAGTAAAAGTAGTAGTGATTATGTAAAGACTTAACGTGCATCTTGGTATTTTCCAGATATATTACGATGCTTCTATTTTAAGGAATTTCAAAAAAATATATGCACTTCATAAAACATAAGATGTTTATAATATGTTTATAAGATACTGTATAGTAGTAGTGACACCATATCATCAGTTATGCTTCTCATACAGCAGGTTTACAAGCTATGCAAAAAGGCAATTAAATGAAAAGAAATTAAAGCAACCAAACCTCAGAATAAATTAATGATAGTTATGAAAGTATTTTTAAAGAAAGTTTGAGACTGATTGAAACAGAGGGGAACACAGAGAAGTATTCTGCGCTGGGCTTTTATCTTCTATCTATTAAACAGCTGCCACTGGCAGGCACGCTTTTGTGCTGCCTTTGAAAGAGGGTTTGGGTTTCTTTGATTTTGCTTTGTCTTTGGACAGTTTAATTTTTTCCTCCTGCATACAGGGAAGGGCCATTCTGCACACCTTTCTCAACAGGCACTGTAAAAACTGAATAGTCACCTAAGTAAATATTTATCACCTTGATTTATGGTTTCAACTCACCAATCCCAGTGTTTCAAAAGTTCAAACTAAGTATTTACAGATTCGCAGAATCAAAAGACTTGTTCTTTTACTCAGCCTCTCCTGACTAATCTCTGGCTCAAAAAAATGTGACTTACCCTTCTGTCATAATTAGGATGATTGGTCTCTGTCTTTCCAATACCACTGCCAGCAAGGCCAGATGGTTGTTTTATCAAGAGTTGGACAAGGAAAGCTACCAATGCAGACAGGAAGAAAGGCAAAACAAGACCATCCTTTATACTCAGTTTGTATCAGATTTATTCACACCAAATAGACCCTTCCCATCCAGAAGTAGCACCTTATCATATGGAATGTACTTTGCTTACCTTAATCCATGCTGTAAAAATACATGCAAAACCAAACCATCAATTTAACAAACAACAACAAAATCAAATAACATTTCTGTACACAGGAATTCAGGGTTCTCTCTTATGCCCTACCCAAAATAATATCAGCTGAGTCAGTAACAAAACTTCAAAAATGATGTAATTTTTCAAAAAAACCCCCCAACCCTTTCTATTGCAGACTAAGCTGAAGAGCCTCAATAAATTAGTGGGCCTTTGCATAAGACTTCTTGCAAGATCCTAGTCTAGAATATTAAAAATGTGGTTTTACTTGAAGTGCTACAACATAAGCATATGTAATGTTCCTTTTAATTATTGGTTTTGATTGGTTTTTTTGTTTGTTTGGGGTTTTGGTGTTTGGGTTTTTTTTTTCCCCCCCCACAGATAAAAGCTAGTCTGTGCAAAAAGGAAAAAAACAGTATCTTTCTCACACTGTCAGACTTACTTATGTCAAATATTATTTTATGGACTCCAGGAACCTTACAGATTCTGTGCGGGAAAGGGTCCTGAGCCTCTTAAAGAAAGGTTATGTTCAACACTGATGAGGTCAACAGAATCTTGCTTTCAGGTTTTATATTAATGGGAAAAGGCCTTTAGAACCTCAGTAGCTCTTCAGTTAAATTTGCTTTATTCACTGATGACTTCCAGCATATTGTGAACTCTTTCTGTTCTTAGGGAATCATACAAACTGAGCCAGCTCCACTAAGTCATCTTTGTTTCATACTTCATTTATTTATTTTAAACACTCAACACACTGAAATCAGTCACCAGTAACTTGGTAATATAACTGCACTGATACCAGTGAGGGCTTCACTATTTCATTGTCAATAAAAGTCGTTTCAAAGATTACAACAATAACTCAGGATTATAGAGAATTAGTTTTGAAACTAGAAGCTAAAAGTGTCAGTTAAAAGTAAAATGGACATTAAAACAATTTTGAAGTTATCTTTTGAATGTTTGCTCTTGTATTCCCTATGATCTTTTTGTATATGCTAGAACTGCATAAGTAGCCCATCCATTTGAGTTATTTCAGTACTGCTGTATGCATATACTACTGGTCATACTTGGGTGGCATGAAGAAAACAGCAACAGAGGGCCAGATTTTGGCCCTTAAGTCTGCTTTTTTTTGTTACTATATGAGTGAAAAAGCAACATCTCTATGCTTTAAGGTAGGAATTAATTACCTCATTTTCAAGAGGTGCCATGGATCACACTGAAGGCTACTGCATATGTCCCTATTTTCAGACACAGAGGCATTCCAGATATTATGTGCTGGAAGGTCAAAAAAGCCTGGGAATTTGAGACGCAGGTAACAGGCATGTTCCACCTGTGGTCTTGAAAGAGTACTCAAAACAGTGCAGCCAAAGTTGAACCATTACTTAATGAATCCACAACATACATCTAGAAAGCAGTTACAGAACTTGAATTTCTGAAAATATGCAGACTTGGAAGAAAGTGGAAAAGTCATTCAGAACAGATTTCTAGATTCAGGAAAGGCCATATCAGAAGACTATAGTTGTTCTTCTCAGAATCAAAATGGCATCAGGCACTAAATAACGCTTAACTGCTTTTGCACTTGAGAAATGTATTTATATCATAAATGAGCTTTTTACATAAAAAGTCAAAGTCTAGTAAAGGGTGCCCAATGCAGGAACACTTGCTAAGTACAAACAGCTGAATCCCCTCAGCTCCATTGCAACAAAAACAGGTTCAGCTGCACTGTTGAAAAGAGGAGAGAATATCTTAATCTGCTTCCATTTTATAAAGCCCTTAATCTCTCATTATTTTCCTTTCAAGTCTCAAATCTCTATCAGTGTGGAAGAATGGGAAGACACTAAAGACACCAAAGAACAGATTAGTTATCGTAATAATCATCGTAACTCAACATCTAGTGATCAGTCTGATCATCCCTTGTTACGACGAAAAAGCATGCAGTGGGCCCGACGGCTGAGCAGAAGAGTACCGAGACACTCTGGTAAAACAGCTGAGAAGATAAACCAGCAGCGAATGAACCTTTACAGGAGGTCAGAAAGACAGGAGCTTGCTGAACTTGTGAAAAATCGAATGAAGCACCTGGGCCTTTCTCCAGCAGGATATGGTATGATTACTATAATACTTTAATAAAAACATTAGTATTATGCAAGATGAACTTATTTTTAAGAACTGAGGGTGCCATAAACAAAATGTTAAGTTTATGATAATGGTTTTGTTTTGTTGTTTTGGGTTTGTTTTGGGGTTTTTTTTGGTTTGTGGTTTCTTTTGTGGTTTTGTTTTATTTTTGTTTTGTGGTTTTGGTTTTTTGGGTTTTTTTGAGGTTTTTTTTGTTGTTGTTGTTGACTGAGAGAAACTTGCTGGTGTGTTTTTAATCAGTTCTGTTATTACCCATTCCTATTTTCAGACAGAAAGCTCAGAAGGCAGCATGTCAGTCACATTTATAATTAGCAGATATGATATGTGTATACAGAATATATAAACATTCCCCTGTCTTTGAACAACTGCACCATATTTCCACCAACTGGTTGAATATAGATGAAGACAGAACTGTTGTGAAGTTCACTCATATGTCAAGGTGGAGAGTTGTTTATATGTGAAGGATATTGCATTTTCCCCACAATTTTTGAAACCAATGCCAAAGTGTCACGTTAAAGTCAGTTTTATGAAGCATGTTTCACTAGGTCTTTAGATGCCGTTTTTACCCGTCAAGTCCTCTCCAGCAAGGAAGATGCTGGGTTGCTTTTTTGTGTTCTTTTTGTTTGTTTGTTGTTGTTTTAAAGCTATTGACAAGAGCTTTGTAACACCCTCTTTAATATATGCACCACAGCTGCCTGGGTTGCCTTTCTATGGCCTTGGACCTGTAGCATGTTGTGTGAAAACCCCCAGAACTACGGGTTCTAGTTTTCCTAGAATAACCAAGTATTTCTAGATCCCAGCTTATTTATCTGCATAGTAGGTCCAATATCGAGCTTACTGCTTTATTTCAGAAGCACCAACACTGGGTTTCCCATACTCAATTTTCATTTGAAGTATCCAAAATGTACTATTTTACAAATGTGTTACTCTTCATTTTTCAACACAATTATTTTTAAATTTGACTTATCCCTAAAATATCCATTAATTGAAGGTAAATGTGGTATTTCTTGCAGAATGGATATTTTTATTTGTCCATTTTAACTGCACACATTCTGAATGCAGAGTCAAAACATCTTTTGACACCAATAGCAATGTACTACCCAATAGTAGTTCTTACTGTTGCTATTGATACAAAATCAAATTAATTGTGAGAGAAGGCTGCTATAGAATACATGGCTATAGTTTTGCTCAATCTTTACAAATTAAATATGTAAATACAAGCTCTTTATCCCACACTCCAACTGGATAAATACTATTCCTGCTTTCTTTTTGGATACTATATGACTCTCTGCAGGGAGATTCAGGACTAAATATTTTCCAGGAGTGACACAGGCCACAATAACATTTGATCAACCCCAAGAAAACTTTGTTGTATTCCTGCTTTTCTTTTAAAATCCTAGTTAAAATCCAACAGTAAATGTACATTTCATTATTATTTAAATTTAGGAAGGTTATATACTATCTGCAGAACAGCAAAATCTTGATAGGTCAATGCTTCACCTGATTACATTTATTTGCCCCGATTCTAATTTATAAATTTTCATGATCACTTCACTATTTTCTTACAGATGTGCCTCATTATAAAGAAACCTTCTAGTTTTACAACCTGAGGAACACCCACATTCTAGGAATAAAACCCAAAAAAACCCGTCAAAAAGCCATAAACCAGTTTTACCCATGCAGTCAGGTGCAAAACTAGGTTGTCACCTTCCCACTGCCATCTCTTCACCCTCCCTCACATTCAGAAAGAAATTTCAGAAGCCTTTCACCCCCGCTTCAGAGCTAGCTCACTCCCCACTCATCCCACTACATATTAAATATGGAATAGAAACTTTTAAATGTCCCTGTTCTTTCAAGCTGGCAGGAATCAATCATGCCAGTTAGCTCCCTGCAGAAGTTAAACATACTCCTTCGTACTATCTCTCTGCAAATGCAGGGAACAATAAAAAAACCCCAAAAAACCAAACAGGAAACAAAAATCACAGCTGCCTATGTATCTCCATGTATGGGGATGATCTCTAAAGCCAATTTCACATCTTCAGTGTCCTTTTTACATTGATAACCTAATAACCTCTAAGACCTCCAAACTTAAATTCAATTAACTGTGAATTCATTTAAGCCAACTGAGACACAACACAGTTTTGACTATACAAGCCTCTAGCAGAGGTGTGATGATGTTAGTATGGTGGTACAGGTGCTTGTATAACTAGCTACAATACTTTGCATCAGTTTCACCTTACAGATATAAGCTGTATTGTACAACACCAGTTTAGCTGTATAATTGCATCTATACTAAGAGTCTATGTGAGCTTAACTAATTGTTTTCTAGACAGAAGTACTTATGGTGGTCCAAATATGTGATAGAAGCATGTAGAAAAATTACACATACTAGAAAATACCCAATACAGTAATTTTCAACCTACAGACAGTATATTAAGACTACTTCATTAACAAAAGATTTAGGAATTGCATTGAAACTAGAATGGGGCTGTTCTCTTTCAAATCATTTTCCCTAAAATGCTGAAGAGAGAAATTAACACAGAAGAAATGCCCCTCCTTTTTAGTCCTGTCAGATTAAAACTAGTCTCACTGCAGCACCCCAGGTAGTATACCAAGAGAAAGCTATACAAAAGATACTGCAATGACAGCTACAAAAGCGTAGTGAGACTTTACTGGGCAAAAACCTTAAAAAAAAAAAATTTCTGTCAGCCTTCATTTGCAACATACCATTAGAAGAATAGTTAAAAATGGAAGAAATGTATACCAATTTCCATTGATACGGCATTCACATTTCAACCCATTGGCACAGGTGATAAAAGGAAAATGCTTATTAGATAAATAGGGAAAGGGAAAAAAGGTTTATATTGACCAAATCTGGAAATGATGATGAGAATGCCGTACATCTGCATTTAACCTTGCTTATCACTTGAACTCATTGCCAGCTGAGGATGGAAGTCCCTACTTCCCACACACTAACATAAACTGCATGAGAGATTGGTAAATTAGCATAAAATTGGGTTGCATTCAGAATTGCTGTGACTGAAAAAAATGCAAAATAACATTTTTAGAACATTCAGAAAGAAAACAGGGTATTTTGAGAGCTGATAAGTCAAAAGATGCTATGTCAGATAGTTCCAATTCAAGTACAGTTGAAAAGAAGTTGCTAAACTTATTTGAAATCACTTTGACACCTGGCACTTTTTGACAGCTCTATGAACCAAAAGTGATCTTTTATCAAATTAGTTTGTCAGAAATCACACTTTTCACAATTTCTTTGTAAATATAATTAATTTGGTGTGGTCTTTTTTTTGTCCTCTAGATGAAATGAATGATCATCAGAACACCCTTTCTTACATCCTCATCAATCCTTCTCCAGATACAAGATTAGAGCTGAATGATATAGTGTAAGTTAAAGCACCAAAAAAAAAAAAAAAAATCACAATACCTGCAAAATTTCTTGTTTGTGCCTGAATTTATTTTGTTATCTTTCTGCTGGAAAAGAACCCCAAAGTTTACCATGCACCTGCAAAAAATAAAAATATGGAGACTTATATTTAAATAGACACCTAATTACACATATGTATGTATATATTTAAAATACACTTATATAATACATGTTACTTATGCTCTTACCTCCATCCTCCTCTTACTCTGTGTATTTAAAAAATAATCTAACCAAGTCTGGATAGCTTCACAGAATTAATATTCTCATTAAATTCTTGCTTATAATTTAGCTGCCCAGTCTTAATAGAAAGATCAACCCCTCAAAAGCAGTATTTTCAAATGGGATTTTATTACATAGATTCAAAGATCTTTAAAGTAAGCAGCAATCTTCCCCTGAATGTCATGTGATATTCATGCTTAAGATAATTCAAATACAAATGGCAGGACCTTAGCACAGGAAGTTTTTTCACTTGCTTACCAGGAATTTTGCAGACTACAAAAAAAAAAAAAGAGAAGAAAGTGAACACAAATTTGAACTGTCAAGAAAGTTTTGAAAGCCAAGAATTTTAGATAATTATCTGGCATTGTCTCATACTGAAGTCCGATGCAATTCCTGTGTGAAGATCCTGAGCCGTTTCTGCCTCTAGCCTCTCCTGCTTCTGCCTTGCTATACTAACATGCCCCATCTGCTCCACGGGAAAGAAACCACATAGCCCAGTTGTGCAAAGTCCTCCACATCAGTGCTGACCCACCTCACTGCTTGCTCACAAGGAGGAAAACTGTTTGAACTATTAGCCTTCCTGATACTAAACCAAAATCATCATAGTGCTTTGTAGCACTGTAGTATATGAAAAGCATAGCATAATATTAACTGTATCAAGCAGCAAAGGCAATTATCATAAAATTTGTTGAAATTATTTGGAATACTGTTTTCGTTTTTATGGAACTCCACAGTATGATCTGTACTAATATTTTACCTGTAAATCCACATACTGTTATCTAGTCTATCTAGGTGGACTAGGTATCCTGCATTCCATTTTTCTTTCTTTACAAAAACAAAGGTACTCAGCAATCCAATATTGCATAATTTTGCAGTCGTACTGAATTTGTAGTGTGCTACCTACACGTATTTAGTGGGTACGTTGGGTAACATGCAACCCTGAACCAGCACATGAGGAAATTTTCTCAGCTTTTAGAGATAGGTTGCACGCAAAGCAGCATTCACAGCTGTTGGTTGCTCAGAAAGCTGTCTTGTCAGTCTTTGCATTTGTTAGCTCTGCAAGCTAATGTTTAGTATCTTGACCTGATGGAGTTTAAAGGACAATGATCTCACTGTCTTTATTGAACAATTAAAACAAAAGCACTTACATTTCAAGTGATATGTTCAGACTTTGCCTTAGTAACTCCATATTTCTTCTAGCCTATTTGCTTTAAGAAGCAGGTACTGAATAGCTGCATTTTCATTCTATAGCCATGAGATTTTTGTACCAAAATGTTTAACATTTGACTCTCAGCAGAGCATGATGTTCTTTTTCTATATCGAAGTTTAGTACTTGCAAATAGATCTTGAAGTAACACTCCTTGTTCTCTTTCATTCCAGAATTAGTACAATACATTCTGTTGATAGCACTGGCCCTTTCCTTATTTAAAAACAAAACCCCAAAAAACACCAAGCTGGAAAAGTAAGATTTTTTTTTTCATGTGTTTAAACATGCTTCATTTGGATGTGATGAACGGAATAGAGCAGACTCTTCCACTACTCCCCAGTTTCATTGGCTGGATCAGCAAAACAAATAGGTTGTTCTGGAGTAAACATAAATATCAGATGTTATAAATAGAGGGCACTAAGTCTGACTTTAAACAAATAGATACCATGAGAACATGATCTAGATAGGAACAGTACGAGTAGATTTTTTAATCCCATATTTAAGTCAACTGTTTTCTTACGCAAATAAATTCAGGCTATTTGTAGCAACAAACAGAGAGAGAGAAAACGCTGCTATTCTATTTTAGTCCTGACAGAAGGAGAAACACTAACAAAGTAACAGAGGCAGGTGGTGTTTCCAAATAATGGCGATCAGGCAATTCTCTTGGGTATCCACCATAAAGCCAATGCCCCACAGACTCAGAAGCCCATGCTTTGAGGAGCCAGGAACAGTCTGTTACTAGGTGAGCTGAAAACAGATACAGCAGTTCTGTGGGAAGTATGACAGTGATTGCTCATACACTTACAGAACGTGTTAGTTCAGTTAATCAGGATTTTCCATTTCTCATTTTGTTGAAGAATTTTTCAGGGTGTTTTAATTAAGCCTGGGGCAAAACATACTTATTATACTGAATGGTAGAATTTCATGGCCTGTAAAAACAGAAACTTTCTTCAGGGCCACTGCAAAGTAATACAGCAAATCTTTATAAGCACCACACAGCATGCACACAATCTCTATTTGGATATTTAAGCAAGAGATGAACATGTAAGGAGGTTTAAGGAGGAGATGGACAGACATGTTGGCACCAAGATTCCTGAGAATATGAGAGAAAGGATTCTTTCACATTTCATTTTCCTGCATTTCATTTTTCTTTCTTTGCAAAAAAACCTACTCAAAACCAGGATTTGAAATAAAGTTTCCAGTGGCTTCAACAGTACTGCTCATCTTTGGACAAGTTTAAGGTACTGGGATTGAATCTATTTGTCTGTCTTCTCTTTAGGAGCATAGTCGCGCTGGAAAGCACTGATTGATAGTTCAGAACAGTGAAACATTAGTTCTGCAGCAGCACAAAGCTACTACTGCATCAGTCCCAAAAGCTCTCTCAGATCAGATAGTTTGTCACTTGAGACAGCTGACAAAACAGTGCAGAATTTACACTTACAAATTAACGGGAAGGTCTTCCATCCTTATCCTAAGAAAAGCAGTTATTTTAAACATCTCAAACAGACTCAAACTCATGAGGCATTTTCCTCAAGTATTCAGATCTACTAGAAGTTCTTAGAATAAGGGTCCATCTCCAGACTGTCAGCTTACACCAAGATTATCAACATCAGGCTTTTTATTTATTGAGCACAGTGACAAGAATTATCCATTGTTTTCTCGCAAAATTCTCTTAGAAATGACTCTGTGGACTGCCTGTCCCTTCTTTAAGGCATAATGAATAAAGGAGATGCATAAAGAAAGACAGAGTTACTGGCAAAGGAGCTGTCAGTCAAAATTAAGGTTTAGTTGTGCCTAGTACATACAGATGATGTCAAGGCAGACAAAACATGAAAAGCTTTATTATTAGCATCTAAAGTGAGTGGTGTTACCCAAGTGTCCAGGTTACACAACAGGAACTAGACTAAGCACCTTCAAAATAAGTCTCTAAGTCTTCCTCAGATCTTTTCAACATTACCACTGTATGCACTTATTTTATCCTTGCTCATGCCAAGTCTTTTTAATAAGAGTTATAATTTCTTTTTATAGATACTTGATCCGACCTGATCCATTGGCTTATGTTCCAAATACTGCACCCAGCCGAAAAGACAGCTTCTGCAATACGGTGGGACAAGACACCAGGGAGGAAACACAACTTTGATATGTAACTCATCACAAAATTAAGAGACAATTTTATACACATGTTGTTTCCACTAACCATTTTGAAAACTGAGTGGTACATTTTATTCAGATTTTGGAAACAAAATGACAGTGGGTAAGTGACCACATTTAGAAACGTGGTGTCTAGAAACTCTGATTTAAGGGATTGTTAGGCTTGTGGCCTGTTCAATATGGTAGTTGAACTTTGTCAGCTTAGCAGAATTATGATACCTATTACTATTTAACCAATATGAACAAATGATTTAAAAAGTGATAGACTCCATCATGTGTTTTGCTTAGATGCTTCTAAGCATATTTATCAAGGTGACAGCATGTCAGTGACTAAGCTTCTGACCTACATCAGTAAAGGTTGTCTAATGCCTGTAGAGAGACCGTGCATAATTTGTAGTAGAAAATATGTTAATACCTAAAAGCGCCAACGAGGCTTTGTGTGTCAAGAATCCAGTCTTTGAGAAAATTTTCAATCTCGGCCTGTCACCCATTTGTATTAGAACAGGCTAGTTTCAGTTCCATTTTAGCCTGCAGGACTTTAGCGTTAGTTCTCTGGGTTTACACAGACGAGGTTGTAATGATACAGCCTCGTCACACTGTAGAGGTTAAGATCTGAAGCATATCCACTGAAAGATTAGCTCAGAGGAGCCCAACTGGAGGAAAGTCCCTATCGTCTCACACAAGCGGCCCCCCACATTTACAAAAACTGGGAAGGTACTATCTGTGTGAAGCTGCAAAGAATGGTAGCTCAGGTGAAATATAACCCTTTTAACCTTAGAGATTTTGTCAATGGAAGCCTGAATAGACTGTGATACAAAAGTGAGACCATCCCTCTAGGGAACAATTCATACCACAAGTCTTTCCCATTTCCATGAATATGCCAGAACTGCAACTCCAGTTGCCAATGCCAAAGTATGTACATGCCCAGTCATTCAGATTACCGAAATGTGATACATTTTCATATGAAATTATGTATCACACTGAAAATTAAGGAAATTCATAACCCATTCCATAAAATAAAAGTAATACCATGTTACGTGAAAAGGCACCATGGATTTGAAGATTCTGTTTTGGCATTAAGTACACAAGAAAACATCTGCTAGTGGATGAAACATCTGAAGCTGCTACAGCATCTCTAGTCTACACATACAAGAATGCCACAATTGGTCAAGCTTTCTACAGAATTAAGCATGCCTGTACATGACTCCAGGGCCTAGTTTAGGAGTCATAGTGGTGTTAGTTGATGGTTGGACTTTATGATCTTAGAGGTCCTTTCCAACCTTAATGATTCTATGATTCTATGATCTTCCAAAAATCACATTCTTGCTTTGTCATCTGTCAAAGGGGGAAGAGCATGCTTAAGGTAAAAACCCTACTGTTACAATTGTCCACGTAGAACTGGTACAAGAAATTTGGCAGGTAGCTTACAATGGAAAAAATTATTATTCTTTGAATTCCCTTGATGTCCTACATGTACAAAAATTCAGTCAAAATTGTTTATATTCTCTTCTATATTATTTGGTAGAAAAACTACAATTTATTTCTGAAAAATAAAATACCAAGCTGCCCAGTGAACTCATGGATGTGAGTATGCTTATCAGCATTGTAAGGATGGAAGGAAGACCCTGCAGAGGGATCTGGATAGGCTGGATCGATGGGCCGAGGCCAATTGTATGAGGTTCAACAAGGCCAAGTGCCGGGTCCTGCACTTTGGTCACAACAACCCCATGCAACGCTACAGGCTTGGGGAAGAGTGGCTGGAGAGCTGCCTGGCAGAAAAGGACCTGGGGGTGCTGGTCGACAGCCGGCTGAACATGAGCCGGCAGTGTGCCCAGGTGGCCAAGAAGGCCAATGGCATCCTGGCTTGTATCAGGAATAGTGTGACCAGCAGGAGTAGGGAAGTGATCGTGCCCCTGTACTCGGCACTGGTGAGGCCGCACCTCGAGTACTGTGTTCAGTTTTGGGCCCCTCAGTACAAGAAGGACACTGAGGTGCTGGAGCGTGTCCAGAGAAGGGCAACGAGGCTGGTGAAGGGACTAGAAAACAAGTCTTATGAGGAGCGGCTGAGAGAACTGGGGCTGTTTAGTCTGGAGAAGAGGAGGCTGAGGGGAGACCTTATAGCTCTCTACAACTACCTGAAGGGAGGTTGTAGGGAAGCGGGTGCTGGACTCTTCTCCCAAGAAACTAGCGATAGGACGAGAGGAAATGGCTTCAAGTTGCGTCAGGGGAGGTTTAGATTGGACATTAGGAAGAATTTCTTTACTGAAAGAGTGGTTAGGCATTGGAACAGGCTGCCCAGAGAGGTGGTGGAGTCGTCAACCCTGGAGGCGTTCAAGAAAGTTCTAGACGTGGCACTCCAGGGCCTAGTTTAGGAGTCATGGTGGTGTTAGTTGATGGTTGGACTTGATGATCTTAGAGGTCTTTTCCAACCTTAATGATTCTATGATTCTATGATGTTGAAATCAAGTCACATTCATATTAGGGATGACAGCAAATCTGCTATTATTCCCTCCCCTCCTCTTAAATCTTCCAGAACTTTAACTGATCTGTTCCGTATTAAGTCAGAAATCCTAAAGCCACAATAATAAAAAAACCACAGAGGTCTCAGAGTGGACTGGAGCCATCAGAAGATCAAGAGTCTCAGTTTTAAAAGGAAAAAGGATAACTGGAAAATAGGGTTTCTCAGCAATTTTTTTTTTATATTGATGTATTAAAGTAACATCATGGTTCAGAAAGGTTTCAATGATTCTGCATAGAGTGCATTATTGTTCAGTGGTTTTCCACACACACTAGTCATATATCAAATTATTCACAGGTAAAGACAAAGTATTTAATATGTTCCCTCTGGGTGCTGTGGAAAAAAAGAAACCATTGAAACAGCTGCACAGACTGAAGTCTACAGTTTTTTAAAAAACAGTATATGGTACAGGATCTTGTCCAAGACCTGTCATAGAAGTTATCCCAGAAGAGATTGCATGTGCAGTGTGAATAACTTCCTATTTTTAATGCATTCAGTAAGAGGACTATATTCCAGTTGAACATTTTTAAAAAAATACAAGTTTTTAAAAAATGTTTACTCCAAAATATGAGGAGGATCCTTTGTTTCATACTGAAGGTCTTTCTAACAGAGTCTCAAGTAGGCAGACAGGATTCCAGAAACATGCCTACCCTTCAGCTGGCAAGCTAGATACTCTGCTTTCAGTGTGATTCACACACTGTTCACAGGCATTCCCTGTAGTACCCACCACAGATTTAAGGAGTCTCTGCCACAAGGATCTATAGCTGGGACTTGATGCCTCTCATTTAACAGCCTGTACAGCAGTAGAAAGAAGCAGTCAGGTGTATCCTTTTTCCCACCCAACTCAGCGGAATTGCTGCTCAGCTAGAGTTGAATAGTAGCATGTAATGTGACCTGATATTTCTCCAAGCTTAATGAAGTTCTAATTGCTCATTAGCCCCATAAGATTTGCTAAAGCAAACACAAAGACAGCCAGAGACACTTGCAGTCTCTAAAATGAATGAAAGGCAAGCTTTCTGAACAAAATACTTAGTTCTCTTCAAAATCTGCTGGAAGACAAGCAAGGTAATAAAAACTAACAACAGCTTCTTATGAAGCAGAAGTTCTAATAACCCATGAATAATGTACCACAAAGTTCTGTTATTCAAAATATACTGCCTTTCATGTAGAAAGCAGAACAGCTTTGCTTCGTCTGGCATATCTTCACAGACAGACCCCATTCTAGTGGGACTGAGACCTTTCAAGAACCATCCTAAGCACCTCTACATTAATACTGAATGAGACAATGTGCACGTTCCTTCGGTGGCCAGGGAGGCGATTCTTTAATAGTCATCCTACGGGCAATCTTATGTTCACATGCTTTCTCCTCATCATTATGATCAGAAACATAATACAAGTCTAGCTGGACTGGAGACCAGATTGAGGAACAGTAACCTCTATGCTTGGTGCTGGAGAAGGGATGATGGAGTTCTAGAATCAGCAGGTCCAAATGACTGTTGAACAGAGGAGTTTTGTGTGGTCATAGTTCACTGAGTAGATAGAGAAATTTAGAGCTATGATCACTGACATAAGCAAGAGATTTAATCCAAAACCTGTTGTCAAAAGTCAGATGGCCCTATAACCTATATTTGTTTCTCTCAATAAAAAAAAAAAAAAAAACAACCCGCAAACCACCAAAACCAACCTGGATGATTTCAATCTGTGCTTAACTGTATGCATTTTTTCCTCCTGACTCACTTCTGCCAATAACTCAGAGATTCCCATCTTCCCCACCACTACTGTAACACATACCAAGCAATTTGGTACCCAAAGTCACAATCCCAGTGAAGAAAGTGATAGCAGATAATTACTTCATTCTCACAAGGGAATTCTCCAGCAAAGCAAGACCTGCCTATGAAAACGTGTTACCTAGTCTGCAATAAAAAGTCACAAAAAGTGTTTCAGTGGAATGCAGTGTGTTTCCTTAACTATTTCACTCCAATTCCAGAACATTAATTAGTTCACATACCAAGTAGAAAGCATACAGCTTGAGTTTTTAAAACCTGCAGTAGAATAGGTAAGTGAAATTTTCATGACATTTTGACTTCGAAAAGAATAGTTATCTCCCAGCATACATATTTCCCCTCCCACAAACAGCTTCCTACTACAATTACTCTTTAACAACTTCAAAGTATACAAGTATATATATGTATTATTGAATAGTTCTTATACATCTTTGTTTACCAATGCCCCAATAAAATGCTAAAGAACAAACAGATTTCCAGCTTCAGCAATGGAGGAAAACTGAAATGACATCAAGTGCACCAGAAGTAACACAAAATTCTGTAGTTTCTAGGCAGCTAGGGCTGACAGCAACCATTCTGTAATTTTGGAGCACTGAAGCATGAGGTTTTGCTGCATTGAATTCCACTTGATATCTGAGGGAAATCAGTCACTACAATCTGGAAATGAATTAATAAAACCAAGCAGCACCATGTACTGACATCAAGCTGTACAAGGTTATAAAAAGTACTTTTTCAAGGCAGTGATATAAATGCAGCATTATAAAATAATGCAATCTGCATAAAATATTGTTGCATATTCTTGGTATTGTATTAGAAACAGCCTACCCCACTTTGAAGGAGACATACATTGAATAAATGTCTAAAGAGCTGCACTTCAAATTTTCAGCCACTGTTCCTTGTGCTCGATACAGAATATGCATTGCAGGGAGACAGGAGAAGAGTTATTAATTTATATTAATTTACGAGAGATAGCCAAGACTTTGCTTAAGGTCATCTTCTGAAGTTAATCCAAAATATTAATGATGATTCTGTTATATACTTCATTATTGCCTACACTACTAATGCAAGAATGCTATCAGTAATGGTAATTCAACACAAGCATCAACTCCCATGGCCTCTCAAGAAGCTTAAAAAGGCAAATATTTCTGCTTCATAAAGTTCAAAACAAGCATTTGAAGTTTCTGTGAACTTAACTTTTCTATTTGTTCTATAAAATCTGGACTGTATACTGTTAGGAAAATTCGCAACTGGCCCATGCTGACCAAGGAGAGAGGCTGGGACGCAAAGTATAGAATTAAAAGAGTAAATAATTACTCATGTGCATGAGGTGTCCCAGCCAAATTGGGGCACCCCCAAATGTGGTTCGACATAAGGCTTTTATACCTTTAAAGCATTCAGGTACAACATGATTTGACTAATCACTAACACCCACACTACCAATTACTAATCATAGTAAAACTTCTCTAGATCATTTCCTATTTCTTCTTTTGTCCTTTCACCAGTATCAGCTGGCTGATGAATGATAGCCAGTTTCTTTGGCAATTGTATAGCTTTTAACAGTTCAGTATTACTCCCGCTAGAACTTATAAACCCTCATTGCTTCCATAACTGTCCAGTGGTGTGGCAAACTCCAAATGCAAACAGAGAATCGGTATATTTGTAGTCTTTTCTTTGGACAGCTGGCAAGTCTTTGTTAATGCAATCAATTCTGCTGCTTGTGCACTCAGCTTCAGACTGAGTGGTGAATCCTCCACTACCTTATTTTCAGTAGTTATTGAATAACCTGTATACCGAATAACCTGTAACTTGGTTTGGGTTTTTTTGTTGTTGTTGGAGGGTTTTGGGGGGGTTTTTTTGTTAGCTTCATGGGTTAGTACTGCACAATCATGATGTGATGTTTCTTCCTCAGGTAAAGGGAGCACAGTTGCAGGGTTCAGCTTATTACATTGCTTAACATAAACTACAGGTGTCAGCTATACAAGATTCCATGGCTACTAACAAATCATCAACATATTGTGTCAAAAACAGATCCATTTTTTAAACACAGCATCCTGTAAAACTTTTACTAAAATTTTAGAACAATAGCGGAGGACCCAGCAAAGCCCTGAGGCTGTATCTTTTCCCAGGTAAATGCAAAAAGGTCTTGAGAGTCCAGATGAATAGGTATACTGATTTAAGGTAGAAAAAGTATCCCCTGTATGTATTAGACAGGGGTAATTATGTTCATTAATCAAAAGGTTTAAGACTGAATTCTCATAAGAAGGGGTAAATATTTCTTATTCAGAGGCTCCTATAGTGACTGCACAACAGGTCCCTGCTAACTGTCGATCCTGGGTGAAATGTAGCTGCCCCCGTTGCATAGAGCAGGGAAAGATTGCACCATAGGATTCAAAGGTCCTTTTGGGAGGCTTTTTTTTTTGTCATACCAAGCACTCCCATTTCCAATGGCCTTGTTGTCCACCATAATTACAGCAGTCTCTGGTTCCTTGAGATCCATTGCTTCGAAACTTTTCTCCTCTGCCTCGCCTTGGACATCTCCATGCCCTTGTTCCCTTAATCTAGGATTATTATTCAACACTGCTGCCAATAGACTAGCTTTCTTTTTCTGTTCTTTTCCTTTTGTGCAAAAGCAGCTATATTTCTGCAGCGTTCTTGCTGCTTGTCTATCGATCCAGATGTCCCTGGAGTCAGTCTTGCTATAGATACTTATCTATGATGCCAGACAATGCTGGGAGGGTTCCAAAGGTGTGTTAAAGGGGCTAGAATGCTAGCATTATCTTTGTTGTCCAGGTGTATCTTTTATCCTTCCTGGACAGCTCTAAGATTCTGAGAAGCAAAGTCCTTATTTCCAGGGTGAGGCTGCCCTTTAGTTTGTTTTACTTAAGCATGAACAGTACCAAAGTCTCCAGTAAAATTCCACTACCTCATTACATTGCAGTGTATAATGTGAACCATATAAGAAAGTTAATACACTTTCATACTAGAAAGGCTGATTGATATAATGGTTAGGGAAGGGTATTTTTTCTAAATTACCTTTTTAGCACTATAAAAAAGGATAAGTTCCTCTAAACTTATGTCTCCTCAGATAAAGAGATAATGGCCAAGGTACTTGTTCTTGCTCCCTTCCTCCCCGCCCCACCAAGCTGACTAAATGCTTGCTTTACATTTCTCCAATGAAAGCTTGAAAATTGTCACACTCTATGTATTTGTCAAAAAGAAGAGGTGACTTTCTCCTGGGTGACTTTTCCTTACCTAACTCAAATAAAGAAAATACATTGAAAGGAATAAGGAAGTGCTTTGAGAAGATTCTTGTCTATCATGAACTTTTATCACCACTTGGGTGGATTCTACACAAGGCAGAGCAGCATAGCCTGAGACCTTTCACACCATAGGAATGCTATCTAGTTTAAAACATGGCATGGTTTAACACATTTTCCCAACAACACTATATAAGAAATATCAAGCATATGATATCTACATCAGCTTCTTCAAGTTTCAGATTTTCTTATCTACAACATACTTAATGGCATGAACTCAGGGTCTATTTTGAACAGCAAGAGTGAACACAGAATTCAAGTTGCAGCAAAACTCTCAGTGATCAGGGTAAAATGTGTGTGGGGGAGGCTGGCCTGTCCTCAGAAAGCTTTAATAGAGATTAGGCAATCTAAGAAAAAAAATCATAATCACAAACCAGAATAATGGCTGAAGTGCAAAGAGATATCTTTGATTTTTACAGGTTTTCACATATATATTACAGAAAGTAGAAGTTAATTGCAAAGCAAGAAACTTAATGGAAGAAATGAGGT
>WAAD01006659.1:42828-63583 GCA_013389945.1 Fregata magnificens
TATAATTTAATCTGAATAAAATTGAAGTTGATTAATCTGAATGCAAATGTGTGGTGGTTTACCCTTGGCCAGCATCCAAACACCCACCCAGCTGCTCACCCACTTCCCCCCTTCTCAACAGGACAAGGGGAAAAAATAAGATGAAATAGCTTGTGGGTCAAGATAAAGACAGGGAGATCACTTACCAGACACAGTCAAGGGCAAAACAGACTTGGGGAAAATTAATTTAATTTATTGCTAATTAAAATGCATTTGGATACTGAGAAACAAAGACAAACATTAAAACAATACCTTGCCCCCATCTTTTCCTGGGGTCAACTTAACTCCTTTACCTGCCCCCCCAGCAGCAGAAGGGGGTTGAGGGTTAAGGTCTCTCCCTGCTCCTCCTCCTGTTCAGAAAAATCTGCTCCAGTGTGAGCTCTCCAAGGGCCACAGTTCCTTCAGGAAATATCCAACTGCTCTAGGTTTGAGAGAAAAAGGGCATAAGCATATTCTATTATAAACTGGTCAGTAGTTCAACTTATGCTGCTCACATGTATCATACACCCATAAAATATTAAGAACACAGTGAGTAATGGCTTAGGTCTAGCAATCTTCCTTCTCATGTTTTTAGTTCTTTAGAAACTCTGTATTAGACATATTAACATTTTAAATATCCAGGATCCAAAGACCAAAGTAAATATAAAGCAATGTAAGAAAGAACGTAGGCAGTACCACTTCAGAAGGTGAGAGGCATTTCTGTATCCACTAATCGCTTTGCTGCTATTTGAAATGCGAGAACTTCAGCACATGAAAATATGAGAGCAAAAGGTAATTTTCAATGTTCTAAGTGTACTTCTGCATCGCAATTTTCTTGATTAAGCTAAAAACATTTTGCCAAAGTCTTTTTTGTCTTTTGTTGTTTTTAACAGTGCAATTCTATTAAATGAAATCCTGGTTCCATTGTGGAAAGAACAGGAACATCTAAGAGACTTTTCTAACAGGCAGCTAGAATATTTATTGTTTCAAGTTTGACAGAGTTATTACGAGAATAGTAGAGAATTCATGTTGCAGAAAAGCAAACAGTACATATATCTCAAAAATTAATTGTACTTTATCTTGCTTAGGACTTTTAAAAATGCCAAGAAGCTCTCAAAATACAATCTTCCTTTTCTATTAAAATTCTTCCCAGAAAAAAAAAGAAACATACATCGAAAATAAATTCTTACCCACAATAATGACCCATACTATTAAACCAAAACAATTAGAATTCATGAAGATTATTTTTCTAAAACCAACCGTGTCGCGAAGTTGGAATAATAGCTGCTATGTACATTAAGTTGCCTCAGTGACACACTGATTATTCACATACAAACGCATTTAATTACATTCACAATTTAACATTACATCAGATATGCTGAAAGAAGCCAGAATTAGGTCTTATTAAAATAATAAAAGGGAAGAAGAAGAATAGAAAGGAGTAGAGAAAAACAGAAAAGGAATTAGAAAAAAAGAAAGGAGGTGAACATGGTACTTTTTGTTGCCACTCCTGTTTATGTTATCTTTTTCTTATTTATTTAAAAAAGAGAGACTTGGCACCTCCTGAGTGAAAACCTACCTCAGCAGGTTCTAATTCTACCCTATCTCACCCCAGATTTTTGGAGGAATTTCAAAATAAGACAGACAAACCCCTCACATCCTAGCAATATTTTGATATTTTCCCAGCTTCTTGAAGGAATGAGTTTTAAAGTCCAGTGCCCTCAAGGTGGTCACACAAATGGCAAATTTCAAAGTAATCATTTAAGAAAATGATATATGTGTTTGAAGATGCAAACTAAAGGCTGCCACAAAGCATGAGATAGCTAATTTAATTTAAAATTGCCGGTTGGTAAACAGATCACAGTATCTTTTGACTACTTTGTTTCAATGTTAAGCTGACTTTTAGTCAAATTGACTAAATATACATAAAAGGATGAGCTGGGAAGCGAGAGAAGAGCAGGAGATGCACCCACCTAAAATAAAGGCAGCCTCTCCTGGAGAGCAGCTCTGCTCAGTGCTTTGCCACCTCCTTGCAGTTCTTCTGGCTCAGCAGAGAAAGAGTCTTTTGTGAAGACTAGCTTGCAAAAAGTCCCAATCCTGACCTCCTTCTTGATCTGTAAGAAGTCCTAGGGATGTCCATGGAGTTAGTGAGATTAATCCATTGCCATTTCACCCCTCTTTTTTGAAACCACAATGTTTGGAGGATTAATTTTGGCATCTCAGTGACACTCGCTCTCAGTTGTTATAAAGGGAAGCAGTGATATTGCAGTTTCTGTCTTTGAAGCAAGCTCTACTAATTTATTCTTGGGTTACAGGTGAAAAAAAAAAGCTTTCTTAAAGGCACACAAGGACCAGAAATCTAGTTCTACTCCCTTTTACCAGCCCCATTTGGCCTACCAGAGAACCCAGGCAATTCTACTATCGTTTACACATATAAACTCATCCAAATGCGTACTGCTGAGGCTTGAGTTGAATCGGTGGTGGAGAGAAGGAAGTGAAGAGGAAAAAAATTTTTTTCTTGGTATGTATTGTTGGAAAGATCTGCATTCAGTTATTTCAAAATTCGAAATAAGGTTTTATTTTGCATAGATGACTTGGTATGTATATCTTTAAAACCACTTTATCTTACAATGATTACAGAAAATTGAACAGCAAATGGCTTAATAAACTGTGAGGGGAATTAAGCACTTTAAAGAAAACAGTGAAACACTGAAGAAGTGTGTTAATAACACTGAAGTATTTAATGAGCATATGGAATCAATTTAACAGACGTATAAAGTATTTATTTTCTAGTGTTCCGTAAAATCCTTGTATATGTACTTTTCTGATTTAAATTATACCTAGACTGAAATAATCTCATCAAAATGCTACTTCTGCACAGAAACAATATTTACTTTTTTTTCACTGGAACATTTGTAAAACTTTTTTTTTTAAAAAAAAACAGGAATATGTGAAAAACTGAAGGAGAATTTTAGGTTCTCTTTTTCTTTACATAAGTGCACTACGGATTTAAAAGTAGCCTTAAAGGAGAATTTAACAGCAACAGCTATCCTAGGGTTTGCTTGCCTCTAGTTAGCTACTATTTCAATTTTTCTTAAGGTACACATGGAAATGTGGGTGCTGAATACTTATTCACATATAAACAGCACAATTCCCTGTTTTTATGCAAGCAAAGTGCAATTCTTATATGTAAAAATTTGTCATGGGACAAAAAGGGAACACACTGCATGTGTAGAGCCAAGAATTTTTTGTTAGTCTAACAAAACTGTCCAATCAAAAAATGGTTACTAGTTTAATTTAATTATTACAAGAAGAGGGGGGAAGGGCAGGGGGAAATAGTTCTACACACAGTCCCCAGTATGTCCCCCTTTTCTCTCATGTCATTCTCACCTTTTGGTCCTATGAGTCAGTGGTGCCAGATTTTCTCAAGAAGGAGGTGGAGGAGAAGAGGGATTTATGGCAAATTGTCAACGCCCTGCGTTCTCTACTAGAAGGGACATCCTGGTGTTGATGGAAGTGTCTTCCCTACTCGAGAATCCACTAGTGCTAATTTCCATGTGCTTTCTAATACAACACCTTCCTCTTTCTTCATTCGTTCTCAGTTCCACGTGAAACCTGATTTTATTCACAGAATCATAGAATCATTAAGGTTGGAAAAGACCTCTAAGATCATCAAGTCCAACCGTCAACTAACACCACCATGACTCCTAAACCAGGCCCTGGAGTGCCACGTCTACACCTTTTTTGAACGCCTCCAGGGCTGACGACTCCACCACCTCTCTGGGCGGCCTGTTCCAATGCTTAACCACACTATTATGCATGTTGTGTTTATGTTGGATATTTCCTCTTTGTTATGGCTAAATCCAGTTTTACCCAGCTCCCAACGGTGCATTCCTATAGTAATGAGTAATTAACTACTGGTGGCACTTTTCCTCGATCATCATCCCATACCTACACTCCTCTGTATTACACTATACTTTTGGTTTAGGGTCATAAACAGGTGCTCAACACAGAATAGCTATTTGCTGCATAAATAAAGCAAAATAACTATAAAAATAGGTGTTATGCCACATAGTTGTGGAAAGCTAAACTAAAGCTAAAACTAATCGAGTAATAGTAACCAAATCACCACACAATTTGCTGTTACAGCTTAAAAAAATCTAGAACAAAGCGCCAGGCAGACAAACAAATCTGTCCTGTTCTGAGGCTTGCAGAGTTCATACAAAGATAATGGACCGTATCCTGTTAACTGACCTGAAGAAGGAAATGGTGTGCATCTTTACGTGAAATACAAGCATGGGTGTGCTTAGGAGCATAGTACGGAAGATGATCTTGGTAATGCAGCAATTTTGCTGTCTGGTGTGGTTCAGTTCACAGCAGTAAAATTCAACAGAACTGTGATGGAAATTGTTAAAAAATAAAGACAGCAAATAGGTCATTGATTTAGAGGTGGCCAACACCATTATTTCAGTTGAAGGCAGTTAAGATTAGCATGAACTCTGAATTTTTGACCTAGAAAAAACAGCATGTCTAGATTTTCATATTTCTATTTCATGTCTATTATAAAATATTATTTCCCCAGTAGTCCAATAAATCGCTTTATGAAGATATTAGCGTTGATTGGAAAAATAAAAGAGTCTTCCTGGTGTATAGCTAAGCAGTGCTAACCTAAGAATAGATGTTTCTGCTTTCAGATAAGACAGGAATACATATGGAGAAGAGACTCTGGCTTCTGAAAATCCCTGCTGGACTAGTATGTCAAAGCTACCTCTACTACCTTGTGTGCTTTGAGATATAATGCTTCATTTTAAGAGAAAATTTAATTGGGTCTTGCTAGAAAGCAACACTTTTAATACAGGGATGTAAACCTAAACCGCAACCTAATAAAGTATGTTTTATTGTACTTGCTCTTCTTTCTACAAAGGGATATTCGCATAAGCATGTACCATAAGCACCTTATAGTACTTTTGCTCACATAAGCATAAGCACCATGCTAATGAAATAAGCTATTTATTTAGCTCTTTTCCCTGGTTATGAGAGTAGGAAAAACAGGAATTCTCTCAAATATTTAAAATATTTTTATTTGTTTTGATATTGCATTTATGCCTAAAATAGAACAGTGCCTTGTTAAAAACAAAACAAACAGAAACACAAACACACAAACATAAAAAAAACAGTTCCTGACTTTTAAAGCCTCTACCAGAAAGAGCTTTCATGGTGAATAGATAAGAGATAGATGAAGGTGTAACACAAGCAAGCCAAACAGCGTGCCAGTTCAGCTACATATTATCACTGAGGGAAAGGGGAAAAAGCAATAACATCAAAGGTCAGCCAACAAACCCTCTGTGGATAAGAATGAAAATTTCCACAGCTACTAAACCTTGTTTTCTTCCTATGTCACATTCAGCAATTAGACATGAGAACTATAAGGTTAATTTACATATGATGTATATCATTCTTTTCCTTATTATGTCTGGGGTTTTTTTAAACTAAAATATATTGTATTCTCAGAAATCATTAACAACATGCAGACAGGAGAAAATTTATTCATACCTACAGGGATCACTCAGGAATTTATGAAAGGTCCCAGTTTCCTAGTGTCCCTTAGAAAAAGCCATTCTGGTGGAGAGGAAAATGATACTGCTTCTTACCAGCAAAGACTTTGAACACTGTGGAGCAGTAGTTCTGAAGGAAGACAGCCTCCATAATTTTACGTTCTTTGGCAGATGCAAACAGAATATATTTATTCATCTTGTTAGAACAAAGGCAACCAAGTAAGCACAAAAAGCCTTTGGATGAGAAATCATTTACTTGTGTAATTATGAGGCTGGGTAAGATAGTTGTTTAATGGAACAGTTTGTTTCCGTAGACTTTGTAACAGACTGTCACAGGGACACTGTGTGATGGAGCGCCGCCCCGCCCCAATTCAAGGCTCTTTACCACCTCACAGCACAATGTAACCTTGAGCTCTTGCTCCACCTAGCCAAAGGCCTAGGTCTGGAACTCAAAGTCATAGAGTTTTTTTCATGTCAAGTTTTAAGGCCCATTTTGAATATGAGAGTGTGTGGAGCCGTTTGTGTACAGATATCCATAGAAAACTGAACAAAGAGAGACCTTAACAGGACTTCTAGATCACAAGTTGCCCCCAAACAGTATCAGTTTTAACCAAGTCATTTCTGGCAAATGTCTGCTTGCACCTTTCTAATCAGTACTTAAATAATTTAGACACCATAACCTTCCAAAGCATCTATTTGATGCCTCATTACTCTGCCTATTTCCCTAATCCAAACTGACATTCCCATGCTACACTTCAAATTCATTACTTCTTGAAGCATTGAAAACAAATATTCTTTTTTTCTGTGAAGCGCATTTGATAACTTTTACCTTGTCCCTTCTCAGACTTCACTTACATCCCCAGTTCTGACATGTTTTCTGAATTTCTAACCATTCTTATTCCTCCTCTTCAGTTCTCTCCAATGGATTGACATCTCCATGAAAGGACAAAGGGGACTCATTACTTCAAGTGAAGCTTAGCACTGTGGGAGTAGAATAGAAGGATTACTTCATGTGTCCTCCAGGCTTTCTCCCTGTTCATATACTCTGAGAAAACGTTTGCCTCTTTTGGAACTAGTAGATTGTTGATCCACATGATCTACTATTGCAATAACAGGTATAGCTTGTGACCTGCTCCATGCTGGGACCCTCTTCCACATGGCTGGTCAGCTTAGTCAATATGCTACCTTTGTTTCTCGTTATCTCAGACAATTTCCACTTTGCCAGTCACAACTTCATTATTTTGGTACATTATTCCAACCCCTTGTGAAGCCCTGGTCAATGCAGAATTCTATTTTCATAAGAAATCACTGTAAGGTAGTCTCTGGGACTGATTTTCTAGACATTTATATAATCCCCTCATGGAAGTTTCATCTGCACCATAGCTCCTTATCCAGTGATTCTGCCCCACTCACTAACAACAGCGGCAAGCACCTTGTCATTAAATCCTTGGCCGCTTATCCAAAAAGGCGAGCATAGTTTCCCCTTATTTCTGACAAAGCAATAAATTTCTTCAGCAAGCTTGCAAGCTTTTACATAGATTACAGAAAAGTTGTTGTTTCCATTATAGTTACTTAGGCCCTTTCCTGAGTTTAGCTTAAGAAACTTGTGTAATCATTGTGTCAGCTGTTGTGACTATGGACAGAGCACTAACCACCCTATTAGGCCAAATTGATTGTTTCTCATTTATACACTACATCACAGAAGATATTTGACACTTTAAAGATACTTATATAAAGGTACTTATATACAAGTACATAATTTCATGTAATAATTTAAAGGCAGAGTTGCTTGTCTTAAAGCTATAAACACTCTCATATGTCCAAGCAATAGCAAAATAGGTAAAACTTTCCTACATACAAAATTGTTTTTCTAGTTTACTTGACGTGGAGGGTTTTGTAATGATGCCATCTTGTGACCATGGTGAAAATGACACCCTGTCTAGAACTACAGCAACATTTCATTTTTCTGTATATTTTAGGCTCAAGCAGCTAGTGAGCAGAAAATGTTAGGATCAAACAGGCAGCCGGTACTAGTCTTTGTCCCATCTCTTTGCTTGACCTAAAACTGTTTCCCCACGGCTAGGTTTTCATCATGTGGCTGGGTCTTCAACAGATATTTCAAACAGAATGTGCCAAACACAACTCCCAACAGTTTCTGAGTATTAAAACCCCCCATACTTGCATATGTGGAACTGTGTCCTGGTTTCAGCTGGGATAGAGTTAATTTTTTTTTCCCTAGTAGCTGGTATCGTGCTGTGTTTTAGATTTAGTATGAGAATAATGCTGATAACACACTGATGTTTTAGTTGTTGCTAAGTAGTGCTTACACTAGGCAAGGACTTTTGCAGCCTCCCATGCTCTGCCAGGTGCACAAGAAGTTGGAAGGGGAGGGAACATAGCTAACACAGTTGATCCTAACTGGCCAAAGGGCTATTCCATACCATATGACGTCATGCTCAGTATATTAATGGTAGGGAGCTGGCTGGGGATAGCAATCACTGCTTGGGGACTGGCTGGGCATCAGTCAGCGGGTGGTGAGCGGGTGCATCGCCTGGTTTTTTTTGTTGTTTTGTTTTCTTTCTCTTTCTCTCCCTCGTTGTTTTCCTTTTCATTACAATATTATTATTATTATTATTAATATTATTATTATTATTTTATTTTAGTTATTAAACTGTTCTTATCTCAACCCAAAAGTTTTCTTACTTTTGCCCTTCCAATTCTCTCCCCCATCCCACTGGGGGTGGGAGGGGTGAGTGAGCAGCTGTGTGGTGTTTAGCTGCCTGCCAGATTAAACCACAACAAACTGTCACTAGAATTTTCTTTAAAAAATATACCTCATATAGAGCCTTCTATCCGGATTTATTTATGAATTTAAAGATACCATTTTAACATTAGGGAAACTAGGTCTCTGCAAGGATATTACCTCACTACACACAACCACCTCAGGTATTATCTGAATTTACTGGTGTATATAACAAGACATGAAGATAGGGGAGTGGGAATACGAGGAATTAAATTCAAAATTTGGAATCAGCAGAGGGAGAGATTATATTTTAAAACAGTTCATGCTAGCAGTACCCTAATGGGAGCCGTTTGCAGAACATATTTGCTCCACTGATCCTCCACCCAGAGGTGGCCTTGTCGCGGAGGTGCACAAAGTCGAATTAGGCAGATGATATAACCCAAAATAAAATTTATTCCAACCAAAAGTGCTTTGATGCTCCAGCAAACATTAATTAATCACAGGTTTAGGATGTCAGGCGGGAACTATTACCACCCAACTGACCTAAGAATTCTTGAGGGTTTATCCAAAATGCACAATCACTCGCCTAAGAAGATGAGGGCTCTCAACCTCGAGGAATTACTTTAGGTGGTGTCCCAACCCAAGGGGAGAGTGCCCGACTGCAGACCTGCTGCTCCAAGGAGGACCGGTTCAATAGGCCCCCCGGCAGGGCTCCATTCATACCCCAGTCGAATCTGATCTGTGGTCATATATGGTCATGTCCGTTGACTATTGGCCGAGGGCTCCATCTGTCAGTAACAAGGCAGCGAGGGCGCGAAAGTAAGGGCGCAAAAACCAGGAGCGGCTGCTCTGCTTCAACAGTTGGAAAGCCCCGGTCTCTGTAAGGGCAGGTGCACCTGCCACAGGCCCCATTATGAATTAGACAGCTATTTTATACTCTACATACTCACACATCCATGAAATTGTTTTCTTAAATGTATCAAGACAATATGCAGAAAAAAGTACCTTAGGCACAGGTTAGAAACAACACATTAGGTTAAAATTTCATTTTATGAAATTTAGCTTTCACTTGTTTGTTACAATTGTGTCTGGATTCTTAAACTAAATTTATCATGGGCACAAGAACCAAAACTACGTCAATATTCTTTATTAACTTTAGTACATGGCTGGGTTTTTATAGGAATTAGGATAAATTAGAATAGCAATTTAATATATTAGAGATATTTGGCTAATTTATATTTTATAATTAAGAGTTCTGACAATAATGAGTTACTTAGATCAATTACAACAAAAATTAACATAAATTTGATTATGGGTGTTTATGTGTGGGTAGTTCATAAACAACTAGTCTTCAGAACTAGTGTCTCCTAATGCCTTACGTAGATTCCTGTAAAAGCTGCAGAATGTTCAAGTCTTTCTTCCCTGTCCTCTTGGTTAATCATGAACTTGTATAATTTAATTCAGCTTAAAATGACATTTATAAAGCTTCATTATTTGGTAGAACATGAGCTCCCTGTTCTGTAGACACAGGGGGACATGCATATGGAAACTTTTGAGTGTTTCTGTTCAGCAGTCACTGGCTGTAATTCAAAGGGCTTGTTCACTGCAGGGATCAGGGATGTTTCTTCACCAGTGTGACTGTGTGGGTCTCATGCTCTTTCCTACGTGGATTCATCACAGGGAGTCAAAACATGGGAGAGGTAACCTGGAACCCCTTCCAGCTGGGAAAGGCACTGAATCAACTCTCTCCTCTCCTGGATACAGCGCTATCTTCATCTCCTATGGATGCTGCCACATTTTTGTAATGTCACCCTTATGCATCAGGCATGAGCAATTCACGCTCATCAGACCTTCAAAAGCTGAAACCAAAATGCTACCTCATTTGAATACTCTGACTTAGAGGTGAGTTTAGAGGCGAGATGGAGAGAAGCTGTCAGCCTTTCCCAGACAGTGACTGCTGTGAGCATATCCAGGGGCGCTATGCAGAGCGCTTGAGAAATCTCCCCAGGGAAAACATAGACACCAATGGATTTTTCAGGTGCTGTGGGGATAGATTGAAGTTTAGTTAAGACTTGCAGTTTTAACTGTATACATCTGAATTTCACCTTAATCTTCCTTTACGCTGTCCATGTTCTGTTGCATTTGGTAAAATACTTTCACTAGCTAAAGCCACATTGTATTTCAAGGAGAGCAAGGTGATGTTGATCGCTGGTGCACTGGGGCTCTCAGGATTGCTGAGCAGGAACTACCTATCCAGGCACAGGTTTTACAACCTAGATTTTCAGGTTTGTGGTTCTTTTTTAAACCTTGACAGAAAAGTCCCCTTAAATGTAGGAGAAAGATCACCTTCACTTAGGGCTTGTTAAGAAAAATTGACCTGTATAAAGAATTATGTCCTGCCTAGGAAATTATGCCACGAATTCCACCCAGATTAAATCCCCATTTTTAGACAATTCCAAAGAAATACCAGCATAGTGATCTACTTACTCCTCATCACCTAACTTGGCCAAAGACATCTGCAAACCCGGATGCGAGAATGTTTGTCCTCTGGCATAATTGTTTCAAAAACACTACATCACATTTCAGTTCTAAAATAATTAGAAGACACAAAAAGATGAACATAATGAAATGCAGGATTAAATAAAGTAAAAAAAACACCTTTACTTTCCTGAGTGAGAATATCTACCTATGCCCTTCCTGTCAAACCCTTCACCTTTCTGCTAGATCCCCAGGAATTTACTCTCAGCCCTGACAGTCAAGAAGGATTCCTTTAGAAGATGTTCAGCAAGTTGTCATAGGGTGCTCAGGCAGTTGTGTTGCCAGATCTTGACAACTTTCAGCAAAATGGGCCTAAAAGGGCAACATTTTGGTACTCGAAAGGTACTTCAAAACTTATTACAATTATTCTTAAAAACAAAATACCCTCTGAGTTGATTTGTTTAAGAAATTCTGGGAAGGAAGATTTTTTTTTTATTTTAACTTTACACTTAAAGGGGAAACAAGATTTTGCATCAAGATTTCTTAAATTCTCCATTAGACTAAAAACTTCAAAATTGCAAGCATGCACTGAAACCCAGGTAACCATAATGGACTGAATGATAAGTACAAACAGGAATCACTTTTCTGGCACTTGTGCCAATGTTCAGGTTGCACAGAATAGTGAACATTTTTCACATGTATGGAAAAGCTTTGTTGAAATGCTCTACAAGTTGTACTGGTAGTAATAGGTAACTAGTTCAAAGTAGAACTAATAACATTTCTATAGGTCTAATAGGTATTCCTTTATAGTAGCTTAATCTTAGCTGGCCCTCTAGATGGTAGTATAATACCACTAATAATAGCAGGAAGACATTGAATGGAATACGAGTATTTTCACTTTTGTCACTGGCCAATACCCAGCTCATGTTACAAAGTAGTCATAAAATCCATGCGTTATCAGTGTCCATAAAACTAAACGGTAGTTCCAGTTGAGGTTTTACTGGAAAACTGTCTGGTTTCTGCCATCTGAATTTGCATTCTTATTGGCCATAACAGACAAGTCATTATTCCCTAGCACAGATCAGGGTTAAAACACTCCACTGTAATAAGAATTTTTTAATGTTCCTTTAGAGGAAAAAATTAAAATTGTCATTTTAGTCTGGCACCTAAACAAACATCACTTTCATGTCAGCAATCTTTAAAAAAATAGCCTTGTGGGAAAATGAATTCTGAGAGGATTTAGAATGTATCATGTAGTCTTTTCAGTACATATTTTTGTACTACTTTAAAATTGCTTTCTTGTTCTGCTCTTGATGTTCAGAGTATTTAGAAATAAATTTAATCAGTTCATAATAAATTTATGTATAAATTGTGCCAAGAAATATTTATGTGTCTTCTATATTAAACAATGGGTTATGATGACTGAGCTGATTGCATTGAAATGATGTAATGATTATTTTTGATTCATATAAGTTTTACTTCCTATGGACAGATGAGTTGCTGAGTTGGGAAACTAAATTTTCAAAATCACTTCTACAAAACTTAAAGAAAGCATAGTTTTCTAGTCATTAAGGATACCACAGTAAATAGTCTGAATCTTTATCAAGACACTGTGCACAGTACAGTGTACCTAAAATCATGAGATATTTTTCATCTCTTTGATTACCTCTGAGATTGGATTTTGAAATGAAGGATAAGATACATTTTTCTTTAGGCCACGTTATTTACAGTAGAAGTGTTCCTAGCACTCTGTCTGCATCATGGGATCCTCTTGACAGGACTGGAATTCACATCACGGGAATTGTGTGAATTTGGTTATATAAATGTAGTCAGTTCACATAGTTTGTGAACAAATAGAGAGGGTTTAATCCATAGTTCTCAAATGCAAGACATATAACTGCAAAAATCTCTCTAGTTGTATCTAGAAGTCAGATTCAATGCCTTTTGAATGATACATGTTGTTCCTATACTCTGTAACTGTCTTGGGTTCTACGCTTCTGCAGCTAACCAAATGTCAAGTAGTCACAATCCTGAAAAACAGATACACTTTAGTGCCACAAAAAATAGAAATAACCTGTGAAATCAAGAAAAATAGCAACATAGTCTCCTAAAACAAAATCTTTTGTCCTGAAGACAATAAATAGAAAAGCAAATGATCAGATTACTTCAGCCACTAAAAATACTGGGCTTTCAAACAGAAAGTTAAACTGGTATTTCCTTGTCAAATACTCAAATTTTTTCATCACAGTACTGAATTGCATTGTAATGTTTTAAAGATAAGATTATGATGGCTACTAGGAAATGATGTGAATAACAGAAATTGGAATTTATGATAAAAAATTATTACAACATATTGGATGTATATAGCTGAACTAGGAAAGCAATAATATCTATAATGTTCTAAAATTAGTATACGAAGTGGGTGATAACCTATTACTTTGGGGATTATTTGCATTTTTCTTCTGTTATACTCTCCCTGTTTCTCTTACTGATTTTTGCTACAACAAATAATGTAGTAGCTGAAAAAAAAAATGGTTGAATTATTTAATGGGAATCGCCTCCTCAAGGCAAGTACAGAAAGAAGCATTTAGACATGCACAATTTTTTTCACTGAGTTCTAATGTTCTTCCATTTGCTAGCATACCTTGAGCTCTTATACAATTTTTACTTAGATTTATAATTCAGTTTTGCACTTCAGAATACTACTGCAAGTAAGTTTATCATATATAAATAAAATATAGTTTTGAACTGTCATAGTTATTTTTTCATAACATAGAAGTAGCATATATGTGGCAGCAAAAGGGAAGCTACACTCAGTAGCAAAAGCAGTGGAAAGCAAAATTTATTAATACTGCATATAGACTTTACCAGTTTTCAGAAAGGTACTTTGTTGTGTATTTCCCTCATGATCAAAAGTTTCCAAGGGAAAAAAAATGTCACCATTCCCTGCTAACCTCAAATGATCAAGTCATCTGAAAAGGGAAGCATAACAAAAGGCTCCAACAAATTTCTTCCTTAGTTTGAAAGCAAAGAGATATTTTCAGACTTTGCATTCCTATCTGGAATACAACATACTGTGGTAGTAGGAAAGCAGATAGAGAATTAAGATCTGAAACACCTGCGTGTGCTAAGATGAAGGATAAGCAGGTCATTCTAAACAAAGGACCAAGACCTTTGGAAAACTTAAGACAACATTTTAATATAAACGTGTCTATTCTTTATGGTTAGCATTGCAGTAAGTAAAATCTTATGGAAGTAATAAAGTATTCTATTGTTTTATATATGGCAAAAATAAGAATTGATTGGAAGTTTCTGGCTCTAAATTTTGATGAAAGAAGCATACGCTTTTTACAAGCTGGCTATTCACTTTGCCTGTGCATGTAGGAGAGTCCCTTAATTTGCCTGTTTTGGTGCTATCTCCATGGTCTTAGAGAAGAACTTTTCCCTCCAAAACAAACTGAGCGATAAAATGAACCTGGGTTTCACACATCCCAGGGGAGCGCCTCAGTTACTGAAATGATACACACACACACTTATGTTTTTTTCCACCTTTTTTTCTTCTATTGTAGGGTTGCAGAGGGGAAAAAAACCATTTTCAAATAAATTTAAAGGTTATGATCGTTTATTGGTGCAGTTGAAACACATTTTGAAAGACGATAAGGTTTCCAGGAAACTGTCAGTACTAGTAAAAATAACTGAGGCCTATTAATGAAATCCTGTTAAGTCAAATTTCCTCTAAGGGCATGGTATGAAAGAATGCAGGTTTTGACCCTCTTTTTCTTCATATCTCGTTCCTGAAGTGTGGGAGAGAATCATACTACTAACATGAAAAACAACTTCTTATGCACAGCTATGCAAAGACCACACTTTAAAACAGTGCTTATGCTTTCCTTCATTATAGAAGTTGCTCTAGTCACTTTATTTCCTTACAGCAATAATGACATCCTAAGTTATTTATTCCCTTTTTTGTAAATAATAGTAAATGGTTCTTCTGATAGGCAATTCAGATTATTGCTTACAAGTGACATCAACTTATGGATGCATTAAAGAGCAGCAGGAATGAAATATCTATCATCTCAGTGCTCATGATGTGTCCAAAAAGGTTGGATATTTTAATAGGTTGTAATATATTTTGTCACTGCGAGTCACTTTCACAACTCACTGTGCAACAAATCATTTAATTATTGCCAATCTTTACTTGGATATCCAAGGCATTCATTAAAGTGCAATTGCATGCACTTTCTTGATGTTTTCAATGCTTTCCTCCCATCCTCTCATAAGCAGAAATGTATGGCGAAGAAATCCCTCTTCAGGGTGAACTTCAGCAAGCAGGGTGAGAACTAGTTTGACAACCTCATGAAATAGCCCTGAAAAAAATATCACACAAGCATTATTTAAGCATTAAGCTTGTGTCTGTGTGTGTATGTCTGAAGATATTAGGTAGGATATGGAACTAGTAGAACTATTATTTGAGTCAACTACAATTTTATTTTCCTCATGCTTCTCTTTACAGCTTTCCTGTTCTTCTTCCAATTTCAATTTAACCTTTACGACTTGTGTAAGAATATTTACTTGAAATTGAAATCCTAACCTCTGTTAAGAGGATTCAGCCTGCTCCAGGAACAGTGGTCCTAGCGTTTTTTAAATTTGATATGGAAAAAACAACCCAAAGAGAGCTCTTTTGTGCACATATAATAAAATGTGCAAGCCCCTCTATAACATAATACATAAACTTTATTTCCTACCTGTCTAACTGCATCGTGACCTAATATACTTTACATTAGCTATTACTTCTGCAAATTCTCATTTTCTCTGTCAAATGATGCATGAAAGCTAGAATCACTACAGCTTAATGGAATAAGCCTCTTATCAGCCCTATATATCAAAGGCATCCCTCTCTCAACATCTAAGGACAGAAGGATCACAAGTTCTAAAACAATTTCAACAGAATTCTCAATAGGTCACTGGGTTTGAAGTTTTACCCCAGCTGTTTACTTTTCCCTTGCTGTGGAGACAGTGGTCAGTGCTATGGTGTTATTTGTTCTTTACAGTCTTAAGTATGCAGGAGGTCAGCGTGGGGTTACAGCTAAGAAAAGATGTCAAGAAGGATTTCTCTGTCCCAAAGAAGCACTCTATTTGTCTCTCTTAAAGAATTTTGGAAAATGAAAAAAAAAACCAACAAAATAATGCATATTTGAAACAATTATATCATAATACCGATAATTGATATAATAATATCAATAATAATATGAATAATATAATAATAAATACTTTCTATAACAGGCAAGAAAGAGGTTGAAAACAGTTTTATAAATCCAAGGCTGTGGTCATAGAGGCTATGCCCAAGGAACAGAAGCACAGGTTTGGGGTAAGCTACAAAGAATGATGAGGCAGGAGAGGGGAGAGAAAGAGAATTCAAGTCCATGACTACCTTGACCTGGACTGACTGCGTCTGCATCTCTTCTGAGCTTGTAGTAACAGTACTTGCTAGACGTAAGGCAGACAGGATGATTCAGGTCCCATCCTGGAAAACAAGAGGCAAACAGGTATATGAATGGTTGTGGTTTTGCTTAATGAAAATCAACTAAAAAATATTCCTGAGGTACTCTTGGGGACGGCAGGGGGGAAGTTCAGGACTGTGCAAAAGGTTCGGAATAGAACAGTGAGAATCAATTCAGAAAACATTTCATACATGTCCTCCTTTTTCCACAATGTCTAAAGCCAAACTTCAGTTTTCATTTTCTTAAATCATATCATGCTTATGATGTTATGGGAGAAAGTGAGTCTGACTGAAAGTGTTCAGGTGGCTGCCAACTATTACTTTTGTTTTCAAAGTCCCATTTTCATTATAAAGCTGCGTCTTAGCTAGATCTTCTAACTATATGGAGATTTAGCTTATACAAATCTATGCTTCATCTTCTTAGTTGCATCTTCTTTTGGATTCAGTCAAGGAGTATTTGATTTTTCTCTCATCAGAAAATCTGTGGACAATTAACTAGAGCCATGGGAACCAGCAAAAAAACTAATAAGAAAACAAAAAATGCAAGAATAAGAACGTATCTTAGGTTTTTCTCATCCATTTCTATCAGAGAATACAATAAAAGGGAGAAATGAACACATGAAGCATTAAACTAGACTTATACAGGAAGCTTTTGAAGCTTCCATCACTGAAGAGCTTTAAGAACAAATTAGACAAACTTCAGCCAGGAGCGTTAGCCTGCTTTAGAGCATGAAAATTCCCCTGATGATCTCTGAAGGTCTCCTTCTGCCCTATTTTCCTGTGGCTTTTAGGACTGTCGTGGTTTAACCCCAGCCGGCAGCTAAGCACCACCCAGCCGCTCGCTCACTCCCTCCACAGTGGGATGGGGGAGAGAATCAGAAGGGTAAAAGTGAGAAAACTCATGGGTTGAGATAAAAAGAGTTTAATAGGTAAAGCAAAAGCCATGCACACAAGCAAAGCAAAACAAGGAATTCATTCACTCCTTCCCATCGGCAGGCAGGTGTTCAGCCATCTCCAGGAAGGCAGGTCTCCATCGTGTGCAATGGTTACTTGGGAAGACAAATGCCATCACTCTGAACGTTCCCCCCTTTCCTTCTTCTTCCCCCAGCTGTATATGCTGAGAATGACATCATATGGTATGGAATATCCCTTTGATCAGTTGGGGTCAGCTGTCCCGGCTGTGTCCCCTCCCAGCTTCTTGTGCACCCCCAGCCTGCTCACTGGCAGGGTGGTGTGAGAAGCAGAAAAGGCCCTCACTCTGTGTAAACACTGCTCAGCAATAACTGAACCATCCCTGTGTTATCAATGCTGTTTCCAGCACAAATCCAAAACATAGCTCCATACTAGCTACTCTGAAGAAAATTAACTCAATCCCAGCTAAAACCAGGGCAATACCCATTTACAAATAGGTTGTCTAGGATCTCTTAAAAAATCCCAAAAAGCTTGTAAGTATACAAAACACTTGGTAGATTTTTTTGTTAAAGATTCCACACCTCCCCCCCCCCCCCNNNCCCCCCCCCCCCCCCCCCCCCCAAGTTAATTTATTCTCTTCAACCAAAAGATTCAGGGTTCTCATTAATTTCTGAGATCTTTATACAAGTATACGACTTTGTGCCTCCTATTCTGATAATAATTGATCTAAGTCACACAAAGGACTCTGCATTAAGTATTTGGTTTTCTTTATATTGACTTTCATATTCTTCATAGTTTACACGGTACGTTCCTTGTCTTGAGAAAATTGCTCTGCCCATAAAATAGCTTATACTCCAGAACAATTCATTCTTATTACTTCAATCTAATTTTGTTGTCATTTCCAGGTCTTTCTATGACATTGTGTTTATCTGGGATGATTTTCTCTATTACATCAGATTTCAGCAGCTTTGAGGTGAATCAAAGAAATAGTGAATTATTTCAGCGAAACCTGACAAAGTGTGGGACCTGCTAAAAATTATTTGCATTTTTAAGAAGCTAAACAAACAGATTTCAAAAAGCTTCTGCTGTTGCAGCAGGATATAGTCATGTAACACTAGAAGACTCTTTATGAGTATTCAGCTCACAGGTGAAGCAGCATGCGCAAGAATGGGACATAGATGAAAAAGTGCTAACAGATGGCAGGTATACCAACTTCTTTTCCCAATAAAGAAGGGGCTGTACAACTGGAGGCACCAAACTGATATTAATTCATTTCTTTCTTTGTGAGGCCATGAAGGTTTTCTTTTTCTAACCCTTTATTTCTAGTGGACTTCATAATGACATGCAATCTATTTAAATAGCCTTGACTATTGAAGGTAAAAAGAGCACTGCCACTAGCATGCTATGAACTTAAATCACATACACCCCATGCTAACAAGTACCTTTGTATGAAAAGCAACTCAAGAAATTCTCGACTATTTAATGACACTTTCAAATTCCAGTTCAACGTTTCAACAACTCAAAAATCTCAATTCTGAGGAGCCTTAGCTAAAGATTTACATATGCTGTTACAATGTACATTTCTTCTCGTTTCATTACAGTTTATAGAAAACAAAATTATTTTCCTTCTTTTTATTCATCAGTTGTTTGTAAATAAACTTCTCTTAGCCATACTATTTGATGAAAATATTTATCAAACATTTTGAATTAATAATACCTGTCTGCATAGTTTTTGCAGCTACTCAAACTGATGCAGTCAAAATCCAGGCTTCACTTAAATAGCATAATGATGGAACAGTCTGAGACAACATGATTTGATTCTGATTCTTTCCCCTGGATCCTCGTGAGAAATAGGAATTTGGAGGGTCAAGATGAATATCAACTTAGGCATATATCTATTCAGCTGGGTTGCGCAAAGGAAGTTGAAAGTGATGGAGTCCTCAGGTGAGTGTCCTCTCTGGGCATCCTCTCCAGTGCAGCAGGTGGTTCCCCTATAATATTTCTCCTACAGTAGCTATATAGTTTTCATCAGAACCCACTCAAATTCCCTGTTCCTGCTTATAATGCTATTAGCACTGATGGGAGGATGCTTTTATAAGGGGCAGTTGCTGCACGCTGGTTGTTGTTTAACTTTGTGCACACATATCATTGAGTCCTGTTAGTGTAAAACAAAATGTTACAGCCAAAAGGTAAGGAAAAAGGTAAAGAAGGGGTGAGTCTCACACCAGCAGGAATCATTTCGCATGAGAACTACCATGACACTACTGGAATTTTCAGGTGCAAGGCCATGAGAATAACAGCATGAGAAGAGCCGCATGTTGTGCTACTTCGGGAGGGAGGAAAAATGTGAAATTAAAGGACTCGTCTGGATTCATTCCACAGTGCTAGCCAAATAATTGAAAACTGGAGCCAGATGTCCCACAGCCTAGGGAGAATACAGGTCCCTACAGATCCCAGGCAGCTGCCTTTCTGGTACACTTTCTTTGATTTTTCAGTGGGTTGTTTAAAACTCATGCTAATGCCATTGTGCCAAGGAAATCAACAGAACCATTTCAAAGGATGTTTGACTAGGGGTGACTCAGTGAGCCAATCTTTTTAGTGTGATTTATGGAATCAAATTGGGAATCTTTAAATGTGGTGATATAAATGATACCTTTGTATTCCAGAAAAGGTCTAGATTCCTGACATATCCAGGACATAAAGCATGTCTTTCATTTTTTTCTTCAAAGTATCATGACTTGCTGAATATTATATTATTTTCCAGCTTTAAAAGTTCTGAAGCAGAGAGCAGAAACAGGACTAGATGATGTACACTATCAATTACACAACACAAAATCAACACTCTATCCTATAGGGTCCAAAGTCACGTATAACCTATGCAAAGAGGATCTGTAAACTAAAAGTTCAAGAATAATGCAACATGATTACTAAAAAAAAAGGCTGAGAGTGATCATAGATACTAGTAATAAATACTGAAATGTTTCCACCATGTTTAATGATCACTTTTTCTGTTAAGGAAAATGTTTCTAAACCTTGCTACTGTATTGAAAATAATGAGTTATTTCCTCTTCTATATACATCTATTAAAGTAAGGAAATGGCTGAAAATCAACGTTCCTTTCAAAAGTCATAGAATCATAGAATCATTAGGTTGGAAAAGACCTCTAAGATCATCAAGTCCAACCATCAACTAACACCACCATGACTCCTAAACTAGCCCCTGGAGTGCCACGTCTACAACTTTTTTGAACGCCTCCAGGGTAGACGACTCCACCACCTCTCTGGGCAGCCTGTTCCAATGCCTAACCACTCTTTCAGTAAAGAAATTCTTCCTAATGTCCAATCTAAACCTCCCCTGACGCAACTTGAAGCCATTTCCTCTCGTCCTATCGCTAGTTTCTTGGGAGAAGAGTCCAGCACCCGCTTCCCTACAACCTCCCTTCAGGTAGTTGTAGAGAGCGATAAGGTCTGCCCTCAGCCTCCTCTTCTCCAGACTAAACAACCCCAGTTCTCTCAGCCGCTCCTCATAAGACTTGTTTTCTAGTCCCTT
>WAAD01006660.1:1252-24531 GCA_013389945.1 Fregata magnificens
CAAATTAACATCTGCCCATGGATCAACAGGCTCATTATCAATCTCCTTTACAGGAACTAATTTAATCTTCTGGTACATATGCAGCCTCATGGGAGAGAAGGAGGTTGTTTACTGTTGGTGTCCTGACATGGATGAGAAGATAAGTGGGTTAGCCTCACAACATCCCATAGCACATTTGCAAGTCTAGCAGTTTCACTGTCACTTAGTGAGCAAATCTGATCTGGAATTCTCTCTCAATGGTATTAATGTCATTAATCATCGAATTGTAGTATCACTTTTCAGGGTAGAAGGGAACTTGAGTCTGGCAAAGGCCTCTAACTAAAGACCAAATAAATGAATAAGCACAATTTCTTCCTTTAACCCACACGGCCATTCAAACCAGGCAGAACTGCTAATTGTCTTTGCCTCTGAATGTCATTTCACTACTACTCTATGTGGATATACCAGCTTTTTCAGAAATACTTTATGCATTTCAAACATACTACTAAATTATGTGGGGGAAACAAGCCCTTGAGTTTACATTCATTTCTGAAGTAATATTCTGAAGCAAGGATATGTATTTAAAATGCAGTAATTGAGAACTAAAACATTGATTTTAATAACTTATGTGTATTACTCTCTGTGTCCTTAGGATTGCAGCTTTAAATTTAAATCAAAGAAAATATTTTCTGTACTTTTCCACATAATTTTTTATTTAAAATGAAACATGCCAAAGAAGAAAATAAATATATCTTTAAATGGACAAAAATTTCTTCCTAGATATGCATCCTCTAGGGTTGAGGCTCTGGTTTGAATTTTGTATAGCTATTTTATAACAAAAAATCATGACATTAAAAGACCTCATACTAAGTTTCAGTGTCTGGGATCTTTCTGCTGAGTGAAATCTTAGCTCTGTTACAGTAAATAACAAAGCCTTGGAATTCCTAACTTCAGTGAAGTCGTGGTAAGATATGTACTGTTATAGAGTGCAGAAGTATGAATCATTATCCCTAAATGTGTCTGTCTGTCCTAAATCAAATAAAAATAAATTCCCATTGTAATCAACAGACAGATACCGAATGCAGATAGCTTATCTCTTAGGCAAAGTGTTTAAGACAGCTCAAATAATTGCTCTCGAAAAGATCTCATCCTCTGTAGGTTCACCGCTAAATTTCAACATCTATTTAGAAAAAAAACCCAACCATAACTTGTTGTGTATGAATGTATTATAACCACATTTCTGACAGAGCAGCTCTGCTGTAAGGCAAAAGGAAATTATAAGTTATTTCGCATATAGTTCTTTTTTTTCCCTTTGTAACCTCATAAAACTCTGGTATCTGGAGCAGCTCTTCACATTCCAAATACGGCAGCAGTTGCTGCATACATGTCCTGGTCCAGCTCAAGAGACTGATCTGAGTGTGTGTGGTTGTTTGATACCTCTAATTACACTTTTCCAAAACCATAACATATCAACTCTTCTTGTAATTGCAGCCTTGCTTTATTATTAACTGGGTGTGTGTCACTTGGTTTGGACGAGGAAAAAAAAGTGTTTTCTTTACTCATTACTTACTAATATGTGAATTCCACTGAACTTCATTTTACCAAAAACTACCTAAGAATTAAAGGCATTCACTGATGCTTCAAATGAAGCCAGAGAGGTTCATAATGTATTTATACTTTTCAAATGTATTTTTTCTGAGTTCTGATAGAAGGTGTTGTAACTGCCTTAGATGCATTTTTATTTTACTGCCTTTAGTATTGAACCAAACATTAAAGTATAAGCAAATGTAGTGGTATTCCTTCCAGTGCAGGAGCTTCATGAATACCAGACTCACTTTGCTACTTAGTTTACAGGTTAGAAAATCGGAGCAGTATCTCCTTTCTTTATATAATGTAATGAATACCTTCTTTGGCTGTGTAAATCAAGTGCCAGGCTATATGTTTATTAATTATTAAATGTTCTTCTTCATCAAATATAGATCTTTATTGTGTACATTTGTTTTGTTGCTTCATCTTTTTTTATCTTTTTTTTTTAATTTGAATTATTATTTTATTCCTCTTTCCTTTTGTGGCTTTATTACTCCTTAAATAGCTGATATGTTGTTACTGATACAGCATATTGTAACTTTTCAGTCTGATTCACTAAGTTCAGCATCCCCAGATGATTGTGCCAGATGGGTTTTGTTTGAGCTATTACCCAAATATTATATGCCACAGAAAATCAATACAGATTTATGAATTTGAAATAAAATGGTGATGCATAGTAACAGCAGCTGATTTCCTTGAGGAATAATTCCATCAAATGGTTTGAAATTTAAAAATAATAGGTTATATGTTGCTTTTTGTGAAATGTTATTGAAAAAGAATAGATCTTGATCCCACATGATACAAAGCTTGAGATATCCATCATATCAAAGAGGTGTTAAAGGCTAGGCTTCAGGTATTCCTGGGTTTTATGAATGGAAAATTCTCCTGCAGAGAATTTTAGTGTCACTCTGTGCACACTAATATTGGCTTCACCAGAAGGCAAGTCATCTGACTCATATTAAGCAGGTAGAATAGAATAAGTGGTGTCTTTATTTTTGTAAATGCATTACTTAGAAACTAACAGAGCTCCAATCTGAAGGTTTCTTTGTTTTCTTTTCTAAACTTCCTTTCAGACATTGAATGCATATGCAGTCCTGGTTTCTATGTATCAGTCTCATATTTCAGTGGCTGGAACTTATAGTATTGCTTTTGCTCCCTCATTTCACATTCTTAGCCTTTAGAGATCTTTATTTTGGATTTCTCTCCATTGTGAGTGACACGTCTCTGTCATGCCATTTTGCTGTCCTTTAAACAGCTTGGCTTGAATTCTGCCTGATCCTAGAGATTTTCTATTTTTGAATCTCCCCAATTAATTTAATCCTTTTGCCACACAGACCCTGCAGTCATCTAGGATAAAGTATTCTTACTGTCAGTGCCAAATAGTAAGCTGTTAGTGTCCTCTCTTGTAAATATACTCAGAAGCATTGTTTAAATATGCCGATTACAACTTTCTGTTCTTTTTGACATCATCCTACTGTTTGATGTTGCTTGAAACTTTCTTTACTTAGGTATTTTTTGGTGATAGAAGTAATGGTAGCACAGATCATATTAATGTGTTTAGGACTCATATGCAATGCATTATAGAGACCATCTCCCTTGTTCTCTTTTCTGTCTTTCAGCTTCCTCCTTAAGGCTTTCCTTTCCATTTCAAGCTTTTCTTCTCCATCTTTTCTCATTTCCTGCATGATCTAACTACATGAGTAAATAGACAGCACAATATATTTCTATGTATGTACTACTTCTATACAGCCAAGCTATAGGAAAAAACTATGTAGAAGGGAGACCTTAGTTAATAGTCTGTAGGGGGTGAACAGTCAAACTTAAATTTGGATTTTGCTTGTTCAGAATGTGCTGTGAGGTTGATTAAAAGTGAACAAGTAAAAACATATGGTAGTAAAAGTAAGGGAAGAGAAGGTCATATAAAGCTCCATAAAATCAATTTTGTTGCAATCTGGGAGCCAATGAAGGGCTGATAGAATGGAATAAAATGTGATTTTTTTGTTGTTGTTGTTTAGGAACCCTGCGATGGTATGTTGAACAAGCTGCAGCTGATAGATTTCTGCTGACAATCCATGGGAGCTGAATTACAATAGTGTGGGAGTAGTAGAACAGACGAACAAATTAAGACTACTTCAATGTCAAATACAAGTTGTGAATGTTTTAGAAATAAATAAATAAAGAAAGACGTAGGTTGTTCTTGAATATTAATCTAAGAAACTTAAAAAGCACCATTTCCCTGAGTAGTTACTAAGATGAAATGTCTGGAGAAAACATACAGAATAATTGAGTGCTAAATAAAATATACACATATAAATACAATAAGTCATGAAATGAGAGCACCTTCTGGAGAAGACGTCGCCTATTAGATAAGAGCGTTACCTGCTTTTGGAAGCATATGGCCTGAGTCTCTTTTACAACTGGCACCAAAAAAATCCAGCCAAACAAAGAAATATGTCAGGTCAAATGCCGACAGGTACCAAAAATTAATACTCAACTATAATAGTATTTCCTGTATTTTCTACAGTGTCTATTTTGGACTGCAGTCTGGATTTGGCCCATATGTTTCATTTTCCATAGTGGAAAAGCAGACGGCAGAGATGATAATGACTCATCTACAAAGCACATGGGTGAAAGGACCAAACAGGTAAGTGGGAATTGTTTGGTTTTCAGATTCAGTGCTAACAAGAAAATGCACCATGTATGAAAACCTTTAGCCTTTAGCTTAGCCTTTACCTGTCAAACCAGTATTTGCTGCTGGTCTCATCAGCCTGGGAAGTTCACCACAGCAGTCTTCGAGGCACATTATTACACACAGTTGTTTAGAATAGAAATTGGTAATAAATTATGAAAGTGCATAAGTAATACAAGGCAGCTACAATTACACTGCAGTAAGTTGCAGTCTTCGTGTTGGAGGGCATTATATATAGATCATTAACTATGAAGTACTGAACAATAAATATGGTTATTATTATAACAAAAGACTAAAAGCTTTTTGACACACTATAGATTGTTACCCAGAAGCATGACAAATTGCCGGGATTTATAGCTTTTAGGTATTTAATAAAATCATAGTCAGGAGAATATGTCATTCTGCTATCAGGAAATAATTGGATTGCCCTGATTGCCAGGAATTTGACACTGGTGGTAATTTTGATTTAAAAGCTAGTGGAAGGTACTTTTCACATTGAGAATCTAAACTGCAGATGGCATGTAGGCATCATGTAACTTTTGCTAGGAATGCAGTCTCAGAAGCTCATAAAATAGGAATCAAAATGACAGTAAACTAGACTGGAAATGTTTATCATCTGAAGAGCTTGCAGACATTTGGAGCAGGTAGCTTCATAAATAGGAATATGGAAAGAAATTGGTCTGACAAAATTGGAAAGGGGTCTGACAAAAACAAAATAATTGGAAGTGTTAACTGTAGTTTTAAGTGCTGTCACTGATTTTACATTGAGGCCAATACAGTGACAGAAAAAGAAAAAAGTGTTATTAAAAAAAGTGTCTGATAGACAAATTCTTTATTTATGTAAAAAACATGAAGAATGCAATGTAACCTAATATATAATGGGAATTCCACAGTGATGATTTGCTCTAAAGCAAAGACTATAATTTTAAATCTTGGAACATAAAGTTTAATCTGTTACCATAGGTAAACAAATGATGTTTCCTTCTTTTAAATTACATCAATTGACCAGGAATGAAAGACATAAAGAAAGGCAAATCTTTTAAATATAAATGTCAGAATGCCGGATGTTTGGAAGGGTGAGTTTTTAAAAACTGAATAATAGTTTTCTATTGATTAAAGTCAATTTTGATTCTATGGCAACGAGCAGAAAATCTGCTACTATATGGTTCTAAGAAAAGATGAATGTTAATTTCTAATGTCCCTCTTTTTAACCGGTCTTTTCTACCAAAGGATATAGATTGATTTCTGTTTCATACCCCCTTCTCCTAGGACATTAGGACAGGCAGAGAACAAAGTCAGTGACTGACTCCTTTCACAGAAATCTGTGATCTGTGCGTCAGTCACTCCAGAATGGAATCATTCTTATGTTCTCTGCCTGTGAGCTTCATCACTTCCCTTTTTCCTTAGAAGTCCTCACCCTATTACACATACGTAAATGGTGTACTCTACACATCTCCTCCACCAGGAAAAAACCCCAAACCAACTCCTTACTTCCTCTATGCTTGCATAAAATATAATTTTTACCAAAAAAAATCTCTTTCTCTTCAATGTCACATTGCAATGAGTCTTAAAATTCAGATGGTAATGTTCCTTCCTGAAGTATCAGAGCTCTTCCCCCAAAAAACCCCCCCACCTCAACCCCCCAGAAAACCCAAACATATTTTGGTATTACTTTTCATTAAAGATAAAAAAATCTCGCACTGTTATAGAATCACAGAATCACAGAGCAGTTGAGGTTGAAATGGACCTCTGGAGGTCATCTGGCCCAAGTTCCCTCCTCAAGTAGGGCCACCTAAAGCCCGTTGCCCAGGACTGTGTCCAGATAGGTTTTTGAATATCACCAATGAGGGAGACTCGACAGCTCCCCTGGGTAACCTGTGACAGTGCTCATTCACCATCACAGCAAAAATCCATTTCATAGTCAGATAGACTGTTCACTGGGCACCACTGAAAAGACCCTGTTTCCATCCTCTTTGCACCTTCCCTTCAGGAATTAATTTATTAATAAGATCCCTACTGAGCCTTCTCTTCTCCAGGCCAAAAAGTTCCAGCTGTCTCAGCCTTTCCTCATAGGACACACGCTCCAGCCCCTTAGTCATCTTTGTGGCCCTTTGTTGGAGTGTCTCCAGTATGTCCATGACTCTCTTGTCCTGGGGAGCCCAGAACTGGACACAGCACTCCAGGTGTGGCCTCACCAGTGCTAAGTAGAGGGGAAGGATCACCTCCCTCCACCTGCTGGCAATACCTCTCCTAATGCAGCCCAGGATACCATTAACATTCTTTGCTGCAAGGGCGTTTTGCTGGCTCATGTTCAAGTTGGTGTCCACCAGGACGCCTAGGTCCTTTTCTGCCAATATAGTGGTGAAATAAATATCTGAATAAATGCCTGAATATGATCTAAATGGTTAAATTGTTGTTTATTAAGAATGGAAGTAATTTAGTTAGCAAAGACCAAGTCTATTTCTTCAGAAATTGGTTCTGTTTCTCAAGCAGCAGTGATATCATGCTTAAAGCCATAACTACAATTCAGAAATCATATGCTCATTTTGAAGTTCTGAAACAGATCTCCTTTGGAAGCTGGACAAAAAGTGTGGTATAGATTGGAACAGGGCTAAGAACAGATTCCAAGATTCCTTCTTGATATCCTTACATTCAAAAACTTAGAGTCTGAAACTCTTTTCTTCTGTTCATTAATACCTTCTGTGTCTGTTTTTGTCAGTAGAACTCCTTAAGTTTTTCAAACTCTGCCTTTGAAACAAGAATTGCCCATCTTGTATAGTGCTAATATATGTTTTATGGAATTCTTAGGGAATTAGGGAATTAGGAGTATTCCTGAGTGCCCTTTTTCATTGCTCACTGTATTGGGTTTGCGTGGAAAGGTTTTGGTAGTGGGCAGGGAGCGTCTACAGGGGTTACTTCTGTGAGAAGATGCCAGAAGCTTCCCCCATGTCAGACAGAGCCAATGTCAGCTGGCTCCAAGATGGACAGACTGCTGACCTAGGCTGAACCAATCAGTGACGGTGGTAGTGCCTCTGTGATAACATATTTAGGAAGGGGAAAAAACTGCTGTGCAACAGCAGCCAGAAGAGAGGAGTGAGAATATGTCAGAGGAACAACTCTGCAGACACCAAGGTCAGGGAAGAAGGAGAGGGAGGAGGTGCTCCAGGCACCCGAGCAGAGGTTCCCCTGCAGCCCATGATGAAGACCATGGTGATGCAGGTTGTCCCCTTGCAGTCTGTGGAGGTTAACGGTGGAGCAGATATCGACCCTGCAGCCCATGGAGGACCCCACGCTGGAGCAGGTGGATGTGCCTGAAGGAGACTGTGACCCCATGGAGAGAAACCCACGCTGGAGCAGGCTGCTGGCAGGACCTGCAGCCCCTTGGGACACCCACACTAAAGCAGTTTGTGAAGAACTGCAGCCCGTGGGAGTGACCCATGTTAAAGAAGTTTGTGGAGGACTGTCTCCCATGGGAGGGACCCCACACTGGAGCAGAGGAAGAGTGTGAGGTGGAAGGAGTGGCAGAGACAACGTGTGGTGAACTGACTGTGACCCACATTCCTTGTCCCCCTGCACCACTTGAGGGTAAGAGGTAGAGAAATCGGGAGTGAAGTTGAGCTTGGGAAGAGGGGAGATGGGGGGAAGTGTTTTGAGATTTCTTTTTATTTGTCATTACCCTACTCTGATTTGATTGGCAATAAATTAAATTAATTTCCCCGAGTTGAGTCTCTTTTGTCCGTGATGGTAATTGGTGAGTGATCTCTTCCTGTCCTTATCTTGACCCACGAGCCTTTGTCTCCCCTGTCCAGCTGAGGAGGGGAGTGACAGAGCAGCTTGGTGGGCACCTGGCGTCCAGTCAAGGTCAAACCAGAACATTCACTCAGGAGGCATTTTCAAAGCATATCTTCTAGATCAGGCCCTGCACAAAATACAACTAGAAAAGACGGAGAAGGTCTTAATCCTGCAGTCAGTAGACTACATGCTCACTCAGGCTCAGTCTTCAAAATGAAGACATTTATTTTCTGTGGCATAGATTTTTTTTCTTGCCAGTAATTATTTGGATAAATTGTTACTAAAATCACAATGAGGATCCACAGGAAATCTACCCAGAGTAGACTGAATGCCCAGATCATTAGTTTTATGGCTCAGAACTTTTAGAAATTATTGCAAACCACAATTAGGTCAGGTTAAAATATTTATTCTCTAAGGAACACAAGGCAAATATTTTACAGTGTTCGAGCAGTCTCCGACCTCATACCCGGTTTACATTATAAGTGGACAATTGACAGCCATTCTTTCTATATTGCATAAAAGCTTATAAAAGTGCAATTTTGGCTCATAGGCTGCATATAAAAGGTCAGAATAATGGGACTGTGCATACTTGATATTAATGGGTGTTGAACGTAAGCTGTCTCATAAGTCACTCCCAGAACACCAACCATAACACAAAATTTCTCCACCACTGACTGCTAGATTTATATTTCTTCAGATGTCTTTTTCACTTGCCCCAGGAATCTGAAATGTTTTATTAAACACCAGGCCAGTGCCTACTGGTTAATAGGCTTCTATAGAAAAGAAAATAAACACCATCATTTGTATAAAATAATTTTTAAAAGTAACTCTATTAGCATTTGCATGAGACTTGTTAGGTTTTCTCTGAATATTTGATAAGCTATCTTATACAGAACATCAGGCACTATGAGTCCCGTGACTAGGTTTCAGAGGGAGATAGCTGTTCTGTCTGTCCGCAAGGCAGTAGGCTCAGAAAGGATACTGTACTTCTACATGTATATATATATCTATTGAATGCAAAAGTTAATTTCACATGCTATAAACTGTAAGGGATTTTTACACTTTTTATCATAATTTTTAAGTTATGTGCCTCAATTCTGTGTAAATCTTACTCATTTCTACTCTGTAAGTATTTTTTGTAGTTTCTCATCCACATCTTTTCCATAGCAAGCGTGAAGAGAGATATTCATGTAAATAGTTTCTAAACAGGATGTCTTTTCTGTGTTCAAGAACATTTTTAATAAACATAAAGAGCTCAAGGATCATCTTTTTTAAATTCAGGATGGCTCTCAGTATAACCTAAAAGAAGAAGTTCCTTAGAAGGAGGTTTATTATTTTAGAGCTTGAAGGACACAAGTGAAAGGAAAGAAACTATCTAAAACTCTGCCTGTATTCTGTATGGTTTCTTACCATCCTCTACATATAAAGTCTTAAGACATTAAAACTTTTGTGATAGCTATTAAAGCTATTCTCAAAATAAACATGTGATAAGGATTAAAATCTTTTGTGTTATATTTTAAATCAATGTAATTTCAAACAGTTTCTATGTTAAACCTTGAAAATTGCATTTTATTAGAAACACCAACTGAATTTCAAATCTAGCGCAGGCTGTACACTAAGTACAGGGCAAAAAGCCAGAAATTTCTGAATTTTAATCTTGGCTTTTAAAATGGCTTTCTGTATGGCTTTTGGCAAGTCACCTAGAGTCTCTACCTCAGGAGATTTATACTTTCCTACTACCTTACAAGTTTCTTCTGAGTATTAATTAGCCAACATCTATAGAACATTTTAAGACTATAGAATATGCTATATTTTTGTTACCTGGTAAAGCCACCATTTCATTATATAATACGATACCTAGCTGTATAACTTACATTTCCAGATGTGAACCAGCAATATACTATTTCCACTAAACAGGGAAATTAACAATTTAGCTAATCAATTCATCTCTCCAAATGATATTAAAAATCTGCAAACTCACTACAGAAAATATCCTTTATCAAACTCAAAGCTTTTGTTTTGCTCTTGAACAAACAGATGTTTGCAACTTCCATATGTCACAGCTGCATGCAACATTGAGGAGATCAGTACTGTCATTTAGTAACTCTAGACTCATCACAGAACCTTCTCCAGACCCTGGGTTCTAAATATAAGTGTCAGATACTCTGTAATTAAGCATACGACTTCTCTGCTGCGCTGTGACACTATCTTGCTATTGGTTTTGTAGTGCTCAACGCAAGTATTTGCCTACTTCAAAAGAGAAAAGCGTATACGCTTTCCCTACTTTCCTCCCTGATTTAAAATATGGAAATTCCTCTTCTTGAAAATAGCACTGCCATCTAGGGTTATGTTAAATTTAGGAAACCCAAGATAATTTATTGCTAAAAAAAAACAGAGGCTGAGCAATTTAAAGGGCAAAATATTGTACTAGGAAGTTGACCCATTCTTCCTCTGTTATTATTTCTCCTAAACCATTAAAGTTAATGGGAATTTTACCATTAATGGCTATAGTAGAAATGGATAAGTCTGAGGAAGCAAAGTGCTGTTCTTTAAAGTATATTGGTGAGTAAAGCTGACTCTAGAATTAGTTTGCTTTTGACCAATAATATTTATTATGTTGTCCAACTATGACAGTTTCTTGTACAACTATGTTGAAAGATAAAGTTACCTTCAAGAATAGGTAGGTAAGATTCACAGTTAATTTGGGGTCCACGTTGGCAGCAATGTTTTGCTGAATTTTTTTAAGTCAAACCCTGTGCACCAAACAAGCAGAAACAAATTCACATCCATTGCTCCCTGAGATAGACCACCACTCTAGCAATATAGCGACTTTAGGGTCATACTTTAAGGCAGGAGGACAGGTATAAGTCAGGACAAGAGTGTGCTGACAACACTCTGAAACTCCTTCCTAACAAAAGGCTCAGGAAGCATCAGTTTGTTTCTGTCAGCATTCTGATTTCTAGGTTTTCCAGAATCACAAAATTCTGAATTTCTCAGAATCACAAAAATGTTAGTTGGAAAATGACACGTGGACATCCTCTTTTACTTGAAAGAGACCTATTGCCAATGATAGACCAGGTGAGCTACAGCTTTGTCTAGATGAGTCTTGAAAAACTGCATGGACTGATTCCCCAGCCTGTCTGGACAACAATTTCTAGTTTATTACCCTCCTGGTGATGAGCTTTTTCCTAACGTCCACTTGGAATCTCCCAAGCAATAATTTGTAGTTACTGTCTCTTGCTTGTTACTACTGAGAAAAGTTTTTCTCTGTCATCACTGTAACAACTCTTCGGGTAATTGTAAGCAACTATTACATCACCCTGTAGCCTCCCTCCTCTCTGTCACACTAAACAAGACCATCCCTCTGATCTTATCTCCAGTAGACATGTACTCTAGGTTCCTGAATGTCTTGGTATCCCTCCATGAGATCCTTTCCAGTTTCCATTTCTCTTCAACTGGGGGCCTACAACTGAGTATGTTATTCCTGGTGCAGCCTCACTAACACTGACTAAAGGAGGAAGATAACTTCTCTAGGTCTGCTGGACACGACCCTCCTAAAGTACCCCAGTCCATGGTTTGTGTTATTTGCAATGAGAGCACACTGCTGGTTCATATTTAGCCTGGCATGCACCAAAACCACCCCTGAGTACTACCACCAGTAGCAGTACTCAGCTAATTAGTTCACAGCCTATATCAAAGCATGGTGCAAAACCTCTCCCACTTTCTCTTTTCAAACTGTATGAGGTTTCTGTTGTCCTAGTCCTTAAGTTTATAAAGGTCACTCTGTACTTTTCCTGAGGAATAACTGTATTGTCCCTTTCAAATTACATCCAGTTTCAGGACCACAAACTAAGCAGAGGAAGGTAAGGAAGTTTGCAGTTTAACATTGCCCGGCTGAAACCTCTTTAGAGATTGCATTAAAGGCTCATTTTCAAAAGACAAATATCACTTATATTTTACCGTTAAAATTTCCCCAGGTTTTCAGCTTTCTTTACTAACTACTTAAAGCCTTTGAAGAGTGCTCAGCATGAGACCTTTGGAAAGTCCTTCTGGAATTTTGAACTCCATTTTTCACTTTTAAGATAGACTGCAAAAGTGGTTACTCTCAGAGTCCAGTTGGGAGGCGTGAATCTGAGTAACTCAAACTGTTGCAGAGGGCATATGAGATAAAGTGGTTGTAAAATCAGTGAAAATAAAGGACAGTACATTTGTAAAGAATATAACTGGAGCAACTGACAATACAAGAAAGTATGGGAGAGTATTCTATTACAAAATAAAAAATGAAAGCCATTGGATCTAGGCTTTGTAATTCAGACTATTAAGTGTTCAAAGGAAACAGAGTGTTTAAATGGAAATGAGGTGACTCAGAGTCTTTGACTTGAATTAAACTTGGGCTACTAAAGCTAGAGAGAAAAATAAGACCACGTTTCAGTGAAAGGGAACATACCAATTTGAAGCCAAGAACATTTAATAAAACTTCCTGAAAGAAAAATCTATCAGATTGCAGGAAAAAACCTCACAAAGGTAATAAATGCCAGAAACCCCAGTGCAAGGAACATTTTAACTGATCCTAAACTGATCAAAACATTTGTGAATGAACAATAAGGATCAATCCTGAATGGACAGGGAGGCAGACTAGATAACCTAATAGGTCTTCTCTTTCTTTAACTTCTGTGAATTTATGGTAAATTAAATAAGCATTGCGATATGGTGCCAGCACTCTGAAAATAGTGTGTGAGGGAATCAAGCTACTAACCTTGAAAAGAGAGAACAATAGAAAAAAGTATGTCCTAGCAAGTTTGTAAGTATAAAGTTTTGACAAATAATGTGTGCCAACCTCATTATAGTAGAAAATAACATTGAATATTCATATCAGGCATGAGCAGAGATGGGATAAATCTTTTCAAAAACATTATGCACTTTCACTAGAGAACAGGGATATCACTAGGGATTTTGTATGGAATAAAGGAGTGATTTAGACTAGACACAGACTACTTTATGGGAAGTAGAGCTTAAAATAAGTCTTGCAAACAACAATTTTTTTCATGTGAAAATGAACTCTGTGGTGTACTGATATTTAAATTCATATATCATTCCTCTGAGGTATCCTGACATAACTATGGAAAAGGTTTTATGAGATCATTGCCATCAGATAAAAAGAATACTGTGCACTATTTTATTAAAGAGAGATTTAAGTCCAAAAGTCTAGAAAATATTTACGAAACAGTAGGAGGCAAAGGAAGTAAAAAGGAAAGATGAAGCTTTACAAAATCATTTTCTCTCCTCCAGGCAGTGGCAAGGAGGGTGACTGCAATTCCTGAATATGTAACTTCAGAAAGTTCTGAATACAGGGATCTTTCTATCAATTCAGACCAGTGGTTTTTAAGTCCTGAAATCTTGTGCCAGTAGCTTATATATGATGTTTCATTAAAAAAAAAAAATCAGCCAGTTATGAGGTTTGTAATACGCAGAAGCTTCCCCACAGTGATCAGAGGATGTATCCAATCAATTCTTTTTGGAAAATTAATTCTTTATTTGGGTCATAAAGTTAGGTGAATTCTTTCTCAACTGATTTTTTGGTGTTTGTTTTTTTTTTTTTTTAATTTTCCTGGCTACATTTTGCCAAGAATAAGTAGTACTGCAAAATAGCCATTGACACAGGGCTGTCCCTGTTTCCCATATGGACTGGCCAGCAGATTATTTTAGTTTTAAAATTCATAATCTGTTTCAGCAGTTCTATATGATTCAGGATATTGAAAAGAAATCCCAGCAAATATTGACACTGCTGTTGTCTGATGCCTTGAGAAACAAGAGATACCAATTCTATAGAACATATCTAATTTTTAAAATAGTGCAACGTATTCATAAAAGTACTGCAGTGACTACAAAGAAGTATTACTGTCAACTCTATTTGAGATTCAATACCTGGGCCCAGCTCATAATCAACAAGAACATATTTAAAATTTCAGCTACATTTTTTGATGTTATGTTATGGTTTGCTGCACATTTGATAGGATGAACCACAGTCAGGTTATTAAATGTCACATGTCACAAATGTGAAGGCATCCGACAAACAAGTTCTGTATCTGCTTTCTCCAAAATATATAATCCATTCAAAAAAGTATTTGAAATCAGCCATAAACAGTTTATATCCCTGAGAAACAGCTGTGTTTTTGAGACTGTATGGACAGACGTTGCAGAAAGCCTGAGACACTTGGAAAGATCTATACAGAAATGTAAATTGTGAATAATGGGGCATTCAAAATTACACTGCTGAAGGTTTCTTACATATAGTTCTGAAACTGAATTTCTAATTCCTCATTGCCAGTCCTGTTCTGTTCTGTTTCTTATTTGCAAGACAATCTATCAGTCACAGTCTTTTTGGACAAAGTAAGGTCCTGTTAACGCTAAAAAGATACAGCATTAAGTGGAACAGCAGGAATTTCTTATTTGGATTTGTCTCTTAAATGAGACTTACAGTGGACATCAATACATCTTGGCAGTACAGGGTGACACACTCGCTGAGCTACACAATCAGTAGACTATACCCAGATGGTTAATTTAAAAGTGGTGTGTATGTTCATATTATTTGATTACAAAAATGGCAGATTACAAACCTAAATCTACACTGAAGAAATATTAAGAAAATCTTCTCATTTATGGACCTTCAGTTTAGAGTAACATTCGAGCAAAACATGCTCTGTTCCAGAAGCAGTCTCTGTACTATGCAGTTTTTTGCTTGCTTTCCTTTGCAATGACATCATATGTTCTTAAATTACAGTATCTGTTTCTCAAATAAGAGCTCTACTTCTTCCCCACACAGCTGAGCAATACAGCACTTAGCTTTTTTCACGTCCAAAGTCACAGCAGATGTGCTGTTGTTTTAACTGAAGTGACAAAAATAAAATGATCTAAACTGTTCTAATTTCTTCACTCTCTTCGTTTTGTGACTGCACTTCAGAAGTGAATTTACAAAGTACTGCACTGCATTTTTAATGCACACTTCAAATTCTATAAAGTTGTTCAGCTAAAGCCTTGCCAGATTCTTTCAAGAGTGCCTGTGTTGTCTCAAGGTATATGTGGAAGTCTAACCTTTTCTCCCAATGCCATCTCCTAGAAATTAGGATTACCAGACCAGTATTCTTCAGTTTACATCCTGCAGATAAACATGTGCTGTAAGTTTTCACTTATGAGCCAATAAGTGTGTTGATTTGAATGCCTAAAGACTCTCAAAATATACCTGAAACATGACTCACTCTGTTAACCTGATTTATTTTAGTGCTATAACCACGTATGAAACAGAGAATAAAGACCAGTTAAAAGACAAATTGTATGTAACCACCCTTTTGCTAGTGGCAGCCTGCATAGACCAAGTGGCTATCATTACCTGGCAACTAGCAGAGCCTGGACAATCTGGTGAGTTTCTTCATTATATTTTTACAGTGATTTCTATCAATAAGGTTTTATGAGACACCCCCAACAAAAAGAAATTATGTACCAGTGGCGTTTCCAGCATAGCAGCTCTGCCTCCCTTCTCACAAAGAATTCTTGCTGAGAAGGAAGGAAATTAGTGCAAGGTCCTGCACCTGGCTTGGGGCAACCCCCAGTATCAATACAGGCTGGGGGATGAAGGGATTGAGAGCAGCTCTGCAGAGAAGGACTTGGGGGTACTGGTGGATGAAAAGCTGGACATGAGCCAGCAATGTGCACTCGCAGCCCAGAATGCCATCTGTATCCTGGGCTGCATCAAAAGAAGCGAGGCCAGCAGGTCAAGAGAGGTGATTCTGCCCCTCTACTCTGCTCTGGTGAGACCCCATCTGGAGTACTGAGTCCAGCTCTGGAGTCCTCAGTACAGAAAAGACATGGACCTGTTGGAGCGGGTCCAGAGGAGGGCCACAAACATGATCAGAGGGATGGAACACCTCTCCTCTGAGGAAAGGCTGAGACTTGGGTTGTTTACCCTGAAGAGAAGGCTCTGAGCACACCTTATTGCAACATTTCAGTACTTAAAGGGGGCTTATAAGAAAGATGGAGACAAACTTTTTAGTAGGGCCTGTTGCTGTGCGACAAAGGGTAATGGTTTTAAACTAAAAGGGGGTAGATTTCAACCGGATATAAGGAAGAAATTTTTTGCAATGAGGGTGGTGAAACACTGGCACAGGTTGCCCAGAGAGGTGGTAGGTGCCCCATCCCTGGAAACATTCAAGATCAGGTTGGACGGGGTTCTGAGCAACCTGATCTTGTTGAAGATGTCCCTGCTCATTGCAGGGGTGTTGGACTAGATGACCTTTAAAGGTCCCTTTCCAACCCAAACTATCCTATGATTTTATGATTCTATGATCAGCTGAAAACAATGAGAGCTGCAAGTACCTCTATAGTTCTCTGAAAATTCAGGGCACCTGTGTGTTGTCCATTTTTATATTCAAGAATGGACCCAATGCTGAGAGTTTCAACAGTACTAGTCTACATCTTCAGTATCTACATATCTATTAAAATGACTGGATCATCAGAAAAGTTATCTTCAACTGATAAGTTAATTCAGGTAAATTTTCTTCTCTGTAAACTTGCCATTTTCTCCTTTTAATCTAGAAAACAAAACCTAGCTAGTCCTGGAGTATATACCAACAGCTGTAAGAATAATGGGGCTTTCAAAGAATTTCAGTGGCTGATTCCCCTTCAAAATTTACTCTTCAAATTACTCTTCTGGAAAATTATTTCTTAAAATTCAATTATTAACACTTTAAAATTTACTATTTCTACATTATATTCATGTAGGGTACTGTCTAATGAAATTTTATTTATTCTTGGTTTTAGTCTTATATCTGATTAGTGGTATTGTTTAAAGATCTCCTCCATGTATGATGAACCTCTTTCTCAATATCAGCATGGGTATAATACAAATTTTTGAAACACAGACCACAGATATGTTTTTGAGGCATGAAATTGTCTCTCATAGAAAGCAGTGGCAGTTGCTCCAGGATAAAAAAAGGAAAATGAAGAAAACCTGAACCATAAGATACCAGCACTTCTCAGAGTAGATCCACATCAGGATCTTGTCCCTTCTGTTAGACAGGGAAATAAATAATTTCCCTTTCAACAGTTGCTTCAAGAAAAACACTTAATATTTGAATTTGAGAATATTATAAAAAAAGCACAATTTACTAAGTTTGAAGATTGTAGTAAAATCTGGTGCAGGTGATTTCAGCATGAGAGATATTTTTTAGCACATCTTTTCTCCTGATAGGCAGTCATTTACAACTATACAGAATACCAATTGCAGTTCTGATTTGTTAGCAGTTTATAACTACCCTGTATAGTGTAAAATAGTGAACCAAACTGTAAAATAGTGAACAGTTGGATGCAGTCAGGATTTTTAATATCAAGTAAAACACATTACTGTTAAAAAGTGGAATATAACAGGTTTCGAACTTTTTCATGCGACCCAACATCTCCGTCAGCATAGACCTGTAAGAGTAGAGTAATCAAGGCCAGACCCAGCCAAACTACTAGTGGGCTAGCGGAAACTGCATGTTTGCCACTGTGCTCACTAAGCAGGTGTACAGTGCCATAAAAGCCCTATATGCCTTTAAATTTGAGCCTTGTGCATTTACCTGATTTATCCATTCATCAGTTTGCTGTGTCACCCTGTCCTTCATTAGCTCATGTCATCAATAGATTAAATACAATTATTTGACTATGAATAAATTGGGTGTTAACCTCCTCCCACAGTGAAATACTCTGGAAAAGTTGTCACAGAAAGTAATCCCTAATGTGACCTTAAGCTCTTCCTTCTTGTTAATTTTAATTAACTAACATGCCAATCAGATTTTTAGTGCATGTTTTTTTTTTTCTAGCCATTATCATTGGTTTTGTAGATCTTTATTTTAATCTATGTATTAGTACCTTTGCCCAGCTGCCTCTGTGTGTGTGTGTGTATGTGCGTTTTCATATCAGGTTACTTAGGCAATCTGCAAAACTGTGAAAGATCAACAATGCCATCTGCAGGTATAAGATAATTCCTGGTCTGGAGACACACTTGCCTTAGCTTTTTCATTTCCGTTTCTTTGAATAGGCTGTTTCTTCTAGAGTGAAGTCAAATGATGCTCATACCTCAACAAGTTTTGATCAAACCAAAATTGTGTAGGTCTATCTTGACAGACAGGACCTAGATATAAAGATTTTGGCTTAGATCCTTCTATTATTAACCTGTACAAAAGACTGAATGTTTCTCTGAGCCTTATTCAAGGTACTCAAAAGTATCCAACCTGCAAAATGGAACTAGGAAGCCTCTTAAAGAATATTTTTCCAGCTTCCTAGTATTTTTTGTTTTCCAGCAAGTTTGTAAACAGAGCCAGGACTGTTTTTCTCATGATCTGTCAGTTTCACTTATTTTCAGGTAGAGCTGGTAGCAAACCCTAGAAGGATGCATATGCTATAGTTACTCCCTAGTTTTTGTATATTCTCTTTTTCCCTCTGTCCATTACGTGCAGAATTTCAGGCATGGGGGGGGGCGATGTACAAATCTCACAGAGAAGGATAAGTAGTGTGGCAGACTGAGTGGACTACTGGTAATGTATGATTCAGAGTATTTTATCTTTGTTCCAATGTGCTCAGTTAGTAAAAGCTAACCTTTCCCTCCCTATTGAAGATGAAGACTCACAATAAAGTGAAATTTAAAACTGTGAGTGAGGAAATTTGTACACTAGTCATATAATTGATGAGCTTCCTATGAACATCATGGGAAATGAAAATAACTCCTGTCAGCAGTAAAGTGAAAGAAATTCACCATTTTTATTAAAAAAATTTTACAATTTTTTTCATCTAGGTCAGCATGTTATTAGAATGAAGAAAAACTTATGGTCAGAAACCAGAAACTTGTGAATATTCTTCTGATTCTTTGACTGAATCAGAGTGGCCCTGGGCAAAAGCAAAGTTTTTTGTGCTCTCTCTCTGCATCTGTAATGTTAGAATACTAATGCTTACCTCTCACAAGGGAATTGTGAGCTTTTAATTAGATAATGCTAGTAAGCTGTTCTGAGTCTGCAAGTAGCAAAGAATTATTCTTAAAACAGTAGTCAGTTATAAATACACTTCTTAGAGAATGTAAAATGAATAGTCCTTTAGAAAGGTTCTAAGATCAAGTTATTTTGTGAGTGAAACTAAGTTAATATCCTTCAGTAAGCCAAATCAATTGAAAGGTTTGGCTCAGAAAGGAGACATTTACCTCAGTTCAATCCATTTAGGATTCTGTTCAAAATCTAACAAAGGCAATTTGATTATTTCAAAAGAATTGACTGTTTTTCCCCAGTTTATTAATATTAAATAAAAATTACATTGTGAGTGGGTTTATTTCAAGATCCCCCCAAAATTTAACTTTGCATAACTTCCTAAAATTATTAACTTTGGAATTCTTAAGAATGGACAATCTGGATGACAATGATTTTAAACAGAAGAAGAAAGTCTGAAGATATATTTCACAACTGTACTTAGATGTGTTCTGTGATATGAAAAAACATTTCAGGGGTGTCAGATAAACATCGATAAACATACAGAAATTCATAAGCTGCTTTTTCTGACTTCAGGAAACTCCATCAGATTTTAAAATATTTGCAACTTATTTCTTAACTAGTAATTAATTCATATAGCTGTACCTTTATTCTTAATTTGGCCTCTACATTTTTAGAGGCCATCACCCACAGCTGATGGACAGATGCAATTGTAAGCAGCTTTGTCCCACAGTGTGACAGAGCGTTATTTTTTATAATACCATCTTTCCTGTCTCCTTATGCCCCACTACCCCCCAGTCTTTTTTATTTAGTGAAATTAACTAGAATTATATTCTGAAGTAGATTTTACAAGTGTTTAATGAACTGACTGCATGATAACAATTCTCTTGACCTTGTAAGCATAAATATGAGATTCAGTGCTGCACCTCTAACAGGCATGAATGAACCAGTATATGCAGCAGAAGAGTGAAGGGGCTGATTAGCTCAAAGGTATCTTTGAGACCACCAAAAACAAACTGCTGTGAAGGACAATTAGCATTACAATGCCTTTCCTGAATTATTCTATGGGTCATAAGGCTGTACTGAATCTCAATAGTGCTTCACATCTCAAGACATACCATGCCTCCAAGGAAATGCTTTGTATATGTCTCCAACAGCCCACCTACTGAGAGAATCCTTCACCCCAAGCTAAATCTTGAAGAGTCTTTTTCCACCATCTCCAGATCACTGTATCACAAAATGTACCATTATGTTCAGAAAAATCATAGCTTATCTTCCCTTTCCCTGGTTCTGATTAAACGTAAATTGGACACAAAACTGTGGTATAAGTTTTTACTGTGCCCCTGTGGGTTAATATAACACAGAAGTAAATGAAAAGAAGTTTCTTGATATTTCTGTACTTTGGTAATACTGGCAGTTAAGATAGTTTAAAATTGTGTTTGTGACCTTCACGTAAATGCTGTTGCTCAGGAAAGCTAAAAAGCTGCTAGCATTTCCAAATGATTTGTTTGAAGTGTGACCATTTAGATAAAATACAAGTGAGACAGGTGGACTTTTAGGTGCTTATCAAAATTTCTTTGAGCTGATTTTAATTTTGCCAGTGTTAATATCAGGCATCCTGCTTCAGTGTTTAACCAACTGGCTGAAGATAACTTAAACCACTTTTCCCCTTTACTTCTTATATATTAATCCCCCCTCTCCAACCAATACCGTTTCTTGGGTATAGCATGGAATATTGCCCTCCTCTGATGCATCAGTATTGCTGAATGCCTCAACCAGCTTCATGAGAGATCAATGCCACTGTAGGGTGCCTTCCATGTTCCTAAAGATGAAAATACATGTAAAAAATAAAATCCAGTATTTGGGAAAGTGGTTTTGGCTGTCAGCTTAGATATAACATACTCTGAAGTCTACCTTTAAAGGAATACCTCACATAAAGGAGGGATAGCAATATTTAGCCATCCTATTTCTTTTCTATTTCCTTGAACTCAGTGTATTCTGGTTGGACAACAACTCAGCTTTGGCCAACTTTAGTAAAATATTGACTCAGTTTCCCACCATTCGGTAATATTTTTCATATTAACAAGGAATTCTCATGGGAACTATTGTCATAGGAAATACTATTATTCCACAGTTAGATTTGAGAAATAAAGGTTTTATTCATTTGTAATCTGACTTCAAAATTCTCTTTAAAACTTAACCTTAGTTCCTATATAGTTCTCCTGGATGTATAATTCTTCATTTGGATAGAAATTATGAAAGATCAAACAAGGCTTGGCTCAATACCTGTCTTAACCTACTTAGCTGACAATTACAAAGAAAAGCTTCATGCCACATATAGCTTTTTTCACTTTAAGAGATGTATGGGTTATTATTAGTGTCATTATTATTAACTGTAGCAGTTAGATACTATCATTATTTCATGATCTTGTCATCTTTTTGGATTTATACCTATTAAGGTTCATTGACGACTCCTCCTCCCTCCCTCAGCTGCAACACTCTAAAGGCAAGAGCGAGCCCACCTAGAATTCTGGGTTAATAAGCCAGGACTTTATCACTTAAAATAGCATTGCAGAAAGCCTCATTATCTTCTACATACTAATCCTTCATACTGCCAATCTTCCTAAGTCAATCCGAAAAAGCATAATTTCTAGTCAAGTTTTTTTCAAAGCAGATTTCAGGTCGTTAAAAAAAAGGGTATATTTTCTCACATAGATTATACTTCTTCATTCCTTGTACGGTCAACTTACCTTTGTCTACAATGGACCCAGATCTGTCAAACCAAGTTGGATGGAGTGAATTGGTGCTAATAGGGTATTCCTTGTTATGGAAAACATTTTACCTGTATGCAAGCTGTAGAAAACAGAAAGTCAGAACAGTTCTAACCTTGTTTTATATTTGTGAATAATGTCATCATTATTAAGAAATGGTCTTAATGTTTTCTTATTCTCAGTACTTTGTTCAGACTTGGTGAATTTGTACCAGTTGCAAACTCTGCTTTTATGGAGATCCTGGAAAAAAAAAAACAATTCTACATAAACAAACATACCCTGTCTCATTTGATAGCATATTAATCTTTAAACTAACTGAATATGTAGAAAAAACAGATTATCTGAGTCTTCTGTTCTTGTTTTAACTCATATGTCAAACAGAAGACTTTATTTCCTATTAAACCCCTTGAGCACATTTTAAGATAGCACAGCAGTGCAATTCGCAAGGAATCATCCACGGAGCTGAGCTAGGGCTACACAGAATTGTTGTTATCTAAAGGAAAGATAGGAAGTTTTTAAGTGTTTCTTTTACTCTTTTCTTCTATTTTGTTTTGTTTCTCTGGTGTCATGAAATAGCCAGGGAAAGGGAGGGACACTTTTCAGCAATGCTTCCCCACTTATTTTTCAGCTAGTGAAAAACAGTCATTTTCTTTTTCAGTGAAACTGCTTTACAATTTGCAGAAACGAAACGTGTGAATAACAGCAGATGAAGGAGATGCTGATTAAAGCATAAATTCTGCTTGCTGCAACAGTTTTTTTTTTCCTTGCAGACTGGTTCTTATCTTTGTCATCGTCAAATTCTGACACATAGTGGCAAAAGCTTGGAAGAAAAGTGTATACGTGTGGGTGTCTTAACATCTGGACTAAAGCATATAATAAAACGTAATTTCAAAAGGCAAAGAAAAGACATTGACTTTTGTCCATGAAGGACCAAATCACACTGAACTGTCTCATGAAACCCAAGCTGACCGTATTATATCTTTACAAAAGCTGTAGAAGCCTGATACTTCAGAAAAACCTACTGTGCATGGACAATGCATCTGTGCAAAGACAGTAATTCTAACGTGTCCCAGATGCATTGATTTCACTGTGAATACACAGAATGATTACAATATCATTATGGTTTGGCTAGGATTCGTCAGAGTTTGTAAATATAATAAAGATTGCTCTGTGCACACGGTATACCTGTCTAGGATTTCTGGGCATTGGTCTTTCAGATAGGTAGAAATCTCATAGCATTGTCCAAAGTGGTATTATTGGCCAATGCGTAATAAGCTTTAACAATATTCATTTCATCAGCTTTTTCCTTGGGGAAAAAGAGAGGGCGGGAGGAAAGGGAAACAAAAATTTCCTTAAATAAGTCTATCTATTTGCTTATCTGAAATAAGCGTTGCTAGGAATTCATAGATTTTGACATCTGAGCTAATACCCCGGGCTACTTTTACAGCTATTCAG
>WAAD01006663.1:4542-16624 GCA_013389945.1 Fregata magnificens
TATAGTTCCAATCTTGTGTTGATTCCATTGCTATCAGAAATTGTTTACAGAAAAAATTTTTGGCAAAAGAAGGATGGAAGAGGGTAAATCTTGGCCTTTTGTTTTTCTGAGCAAAAATTCCTACTGAATCATCTCTCTGCTGTTTTGAAAGTCCAAATTAGCATTGCAAATTTCAGTGTATAATTTCTAAAATTTTACAAGTGGGAAAGTGTTAGCATGAATTCATAGTTTTCAATATATCTATGCCATGTCTACTACTTAAAAACATGTCTGTGTTTTTAAAGAAACAAATTATACTATTATATATATTAGACTATATTATAATCTAATCCTACATACCGCTATTTGTCTTGGTATCCTACTATTTCATTTGGATCTAAGACAAGTTTGTAAAGATTATCTCTGTAAACGTATAGTTCTAGTCACTCATTTTGCTTCTTGAATAATTTCATTAAAATTTGTGTCTTTAGATTTCCAGAATGTACTTGTTCTTCTGTCAGTCATATTTCTAGCAGCAGCTTGGGAAATTTATTGGGTTTTGTGTTGAGTGTATTTTCAACACAGGTAGTACTGTTTTCTTTGTAAATACAAACATCTTCTCAAATAGCAGATGTATAAAAGTTGAGAAAATTTTGAATATAAGCTATAAATATTTCAGGCTGCAACTGCATAGAACTTACACTGAACCTAGTGCTCTGGTATCTAAGTGTTTATTAAACCTGAGTTAGCTCCTTCTAGTGATCTGAAGTGAATCTGTGCTGTACTGCAGACTGCATTATTTCTTTGGGGAGTGAGGTTAGCGTTTTGGTCTATGAACCCAGACAGAAAATGAAGCACCCTTGCAGCGTTCTGCAGTTTGTCAATGTATTTGCATTGCTTGTGTCTTCAGATGTGTATGTGCAGTTACCTGATTAACACTTTGGTAAGCTGTGCATTAGTTTATATGGACAATTGATGCAGTGGAGGTTAGATCATTTCAGGTTTGCTGAACTGGACTATAGTTCAGTCAGATCCTGCAGCAGATAATTAGCAAAAACCAAGAAACAGCTGATCCTCAGTAAGAAGCAGAGCCAAACCTCTGTATGGTCTGTGCATACCCAGAAGCCTTGAGTAAAAATTCCCATTTGCTTATAGCACCAAAATTCTATAGCCCTGCTGTTGTTACACATCTTATTAGAAAGCCGCATTTGAAAAAGACTGAGATTTTCCTTCTGTAACATATATACACACACTTCTGCATGCAAATATGCTGCAGTATTGCTAGAAAAATGCATTAGTCAGAGACTGTGTCATCAAAAAAGTTTGTGGAGCGATAATGAATGAAGTCTCACTGTATACAAAAGAGAAAACATCTTTATGCACATATTTATACTGTGACTGTTGATATTGTATTATTCTGTACTCATGAAGCAGAAATTTCTATGAATTTCTGGGTGTTCTTCTGTGATTAACAACTTGTGTATAACCAGATGTTTGTTTGGTTTTTTTTTTTTAAAGGCAATTGGTAACTTAAGTTATCATAAATGTAAACTGCGTCATGGGGTACTGTATTAATCACAGTGATACTGTTTTGAGGCAGGATAGAGAGAAGCTCCAGATATAATAGCTTAATATCAATATTCCTGAAGATTCCAGTCCTGAGTCCTTGTTCAAGACACTGAGATCACAGAATCATACCTCACTAGAAATTTCCCGTCTCAACCAAAAGTAGTTAAACATGTATCACAAACACTGTCCTTGAGACACCATGAAACTTTCCCTTCATCCGCTCATACAATCAAATTGAGTTTATGAAAAGCAAACTAGCATCCAATAACAGCCATAGGATTCTTTATTTAGCACACCAAACTAAGCTGTTCACACACGTCTGTCTGTCTACTATTGACTTTCAGCTTAGAAAGGAGACATGACAAGAATACTTTTATCTTTCTTATTTAGCTTTTGAACCTTGGAAAAGGCAATAGCTTTACATTCTGCACTTGGCTGAAGTAATTTCTTCAAAATGTGTTTTCAATGTTTGTTGACAACAACCTTGTCATTCTCACCTTTACAAGATGCACCTCCCAGGTTCCAGAAGACAATTAAATTTCTCAGCAGTTTTTCAAGCAATGATTTACATTAATGAAAACTGAATACTGGCCCTGTCAGACCTGCCTCAACATTCACTGCAGCCATACAAATACCATTTATTTAGTGTTTGAAGCAACCAAGCAACTTAATTTTTAGGTCATAGTAATGATATCCAATCTCAGGAAGAATGAGCAGCTTTCATTTTAATACACTAAATCTGTAAGGAACAAAATGCAAACAGGAAAATAGGAAGCACTTTATACACATGCATGCAGAGAGTGAATCAGAATTGTAAATGCAAATGCCCCACACCCCGTATTCTAAAATTGTAGAAGATTATTAGAAAAAAAGACTATTTAAAAACCAACAACAACAAAAAAAACCCCCACCATCAAAACAAACTTTCAGAATTGGAAGCCATTATAAAGAAGTAAATGACTGCAAGAGAGGATTTCAGCCTCCTGGAACTAGAAGTAGTGTCAGCTTCATGCTGAAAAACATGGTCTTCCCAGCTCACACATGAGAAGTGCCAGTACAATAAATACCTCACAGACTCTAGTCTTATTTGTGGGTGGTAACAGGAGAGTAGTGATGTAGAGCCACACATTCCAGTGTTGTTATACTTCAAGTATACTTCAAGTAAACAAATCTAATATTTTAAAAATTATTATTATTATTAGGAGTAATTCCAACAGTTGTCTAAGGAAAATGAAGAAAAAACCAGTGTTTGAGTAGCAAAGGGGCAGGGATTCAAACAACCTCAAAATGCTCTCAAGGAAATGAGATGAAATATCTTGGAGAACAGAAAGACCACTGATTTGTCACTCTTTGCTTGAGGGTGTACTTTAGCTTTTGAGGTTTAATAGCAAGCAGATTGGCAGCTCTCCTGAACATGTAGAGAACTGCTAAAATATACAGAACAGGTCTGAGGAAATGAGAACTGGGGAGAAGAGGAGTGTGGGAGAGGGAGCGATTCTCTGATCTCAGTTATTAACTGGCACTCAGGAAAAAATGCAAGAATAAAGCACAGGTATAAACCAGGGGCTCATGACATAAGGTTGTAGTTTTCTGAAAGTGAAGACTAGCTAAGAATTTATGAAGAATTGTGCTTCTATATCACAGACTGGTTACTCTTTGTAACTTTTTTTTCTTTTTGCATGGTGTACTGGTTTTTGGCTGGGATAGAGATCATCTTCTTCATAGTAGCTAGTATGGGGCTATGTTTTGGATTTGTGCTGGAAACAGTGTTGACAATACATAGAATCATAGAATCATTAAGGTTGGAAAAGACCTCGAAGATCATCAAGTCCAACTGTCAACTAACACCACCATGACTCCTAAACTAGGCCCTGGGGTGCCACGTCTATACCTTTTTTGAACGCCTCCAGGGATGTTTGCGCTCTTGCTGAGCAGTGCTTACACAGAGTCAAGGCCATTTCTGCTTCTCCCCCCACCCCACCAGCGAGCAGGCTGGGGGTGCACAAGGAGCTGGGAGGGGACACAGCCGGGACAGCTGACCCCAACTGACCAGAGGGATATCCCACACCATATGGCGTCATGCTCAGCACATAAAGCTGGGGAAAGAAGGAGGAAGGGTGGGACGTTCGGAGTGATGGCATTTGTCTTCCCAAGTCACGCGTGATGGAGCCCTGCTTTCCTGGAGATGACTGAACGCCTGCCTGCCGATGGGAAGGAGTGAATGAAATCCTTGTTTTGCTTTGTGTGCGTGGCTTTTGCTTTGCCTGTTAAGCTGTCTTTATCTCAACCCTTGGGTTTTCTCACTTTTACTATTCTGATTCTCTCCCCCATCACACCGGGGGGGAGTGAGCGAGCGAGTGGCTCTGTGGTGCTTAGTTGCTGGCTGGGATTAAACCACGACACATGGCTTTTATTCTAGGAGAGATAATGGTGCATGTTCACATTTGTTCAACAAACATCTTCTCAGTTTGCTAAATTAGCTTTCATCTATCCCCTATTTTCTACCTTGCTGAGGTCGTATATATCTTTATTTTGCTATGTAGAAAAGAATAGGACCTCCTATACTGTGTTTCAAAGCTCTAGAATAGAATCAGCTTTCTCAAAAGAAATTGAATTAACATGTCTCTAAGTTACTTTTACTCTATCTTTGGCCCAGAGTACCTGTGAAGGAAAGCCCTTCAGTACTTTCTTCCTATAGGATATTGTTTGAAATCTGTCAGCCTTCTTTTTATAAAGCAATGTTTTAAGTGCTAGATCAATAGCCCTCCAACATAACCCACAACATTTCCATAGAAAAAAGTTAACAACCATCTCCAATTAAAACTGCAAAATTTGGTAAAATGGTAAAGCAGTCACTCTCCTCTTCACTGTCTTCCCTGTGGTAAATAAGATGGATTGTAAGATATTGTTAAACCTTGCCTCGACTATATTCATCCAATCAACCAAACCTGACAGAGAGATGAAGGTCAATATTCTTTGGTATTTTTGTTCCATGATTATGTTTTTTTTCCTGTCCTCAAAGAAAATTGCTTCCATCTGAAGAGATGTCTAGGCCAGTAGTAGCTCTGTGTCCCCCAATCATTACTCGCTAAACTTGTCTGTTAGGCATGAATCCTGACACCTTTGAATCATCTAATTTTAGAGCACTTTTTTAATAACCATCACTCTTTCCCAAAGAGTACTTTTATGACATTAGAAATATCTTAATCTTCCTTCAATAACAGAATGGAAGAGAAAAATTGCCACAGCTATCATTATTGGAAGAAATAGCATTATATTGAAAGGATGAAATGGACTTATTCTGTCTAACCTGAAAACCACTTACAGGATATATTTTCTGACACACAGTCTCTGTGACTGCTTGAGTAACTATCTCAACTGCCATGTCTAACTTAAGACTAGGTCCCTTATTAATTGTCTCATTTGTTTTATTTTTACTTCCTACGTATTTCAAATGATTGATATTTATAAAGGACTGTGAAAAGTGGGAAAAAATGACTGGATTATACAATTAACATTATATGAATATGGTGGGATTTATACAGGATGCAGTTTATTTTTAACATCGAAGTGTTACAAAAGCTTGTGTTTAAAATAGGTCCACAAATGCAGTTTGTTCCACAGCGGATCTCCAACACTCTCCAGGAGTTGTATTATCTCACCTAATACAAACCATCTAAACTGTAGTTTGAGACAGTTGCCTGAGCTCCCTCTCAATATCTAATGCAGACATATGAAGAACATCCAGAAGGTAAGTCATCCCAGAGGATCCTAAATTAAAAATCTAATGCAGAAAGAAAAAGTAGCTTCTAGACATGTTTGTGTCCTTTAGTAACTACAGAAAAGACCTACAAATATCTAAAAATAGACATCTAATGGTTAGTTGACTAAGATTGGGTAAGATGAATATCCTAAAGGCCTAGCAAATCCAATAATCAGCACCTCAAAGTGATAAACAACTGTGCCCAGCCAGCTATTGGTTGCCTTTCACTGGAGTCAGGCACATTTGATTAATTATAATTAATTCAATAAACGACTGAGTCCTGCAGCTCATTAATAATTTCAGAACCTGCAGGGTGACATGCTTACTGTTCTCAGTACTGTCTGTCCACATGCTATATATTTAAAACCACTCCTGTTAAAGGTTTATCATTAAAAAGCATGAACAGTTTTCCTTCCGGAATGTGGTATGGTGTGAGATTCTAATTATTCCTTTTAACTGTGCTTCTGGGGTAGCTGGTTTCTAACTTTACGTGAACTCCTTAAGGCTAAAATATTTTGCAATAGTTGTGGGTTGTTTTAAATGAACACCCTTTACATCTTAAATGGTGTGAAGCAACTCTCATGGAGAAAGAACTTCATGTATTATTCACCTTTTTTGCATTGTGTCAAACTGTTTTAAATCAGATGCTAAATTTTACATGAGTATTGATCATAACTTGATATCATCCATTATAAATAACCTTTTTGTTTGTTCAAACTCCTTGTACAGAACTATGGAGAGGGGCAAGAAATGGACATTTAATTAGGTTTAGTAATTTTTCAGTATTGTTTGAAAGGGATATAGGATGTGCTCCGTTGCCTACAGTCTCTTTAGATGTTGGAAAAGGATATCAGATCATGACTCCCCAGGCCTATTCCCAAGATGAAAAGATTATATCCCATTCTATAAAGACATTATTTTACATTTATAGAAGGGAAAAGCAAGCGCTCCATTGAAAGTTAAAGTTGTTAAATTATTGATGTTTATTTGTCTAATTTGTTTTGCTTCACAAACTGTGTGTTCTTATGTCTTTGGTAACTAATACATGTTCAAATACATTAGAGTTCACGTGTTTGTCTTTGTTAGTTCAAAAATATGACTGAAATATAACTAACAAAAATATCCAAACAGCCATTACTATTTGGGGAAAATCCATGGTTCTTCCTTTATTGTAAGTGACACATGCTCATTTATAATCAGTGAGTAGATTTGATAAATGTAAATAGTTTTGCAGAATTTGCCTCGCAAACCCATTTTGCAGAAAACTGAAGTACTATCACAGCAGAGAGTAATTTTTGAAGTACTGAAGGAAAAAAAGCACTGAAACAATAAGGCTATGTCAAAAAAGACTAAAATATTCCTTGGCTTTCAATGAACTTTGGAGAAAATTATAAACCTAAAGCTCCTCTGATTTTAAAAATGAAGATATTTTGTATCAGAGGCGTTATAGGGCTCAGAGCCTTATGTTTTCTCATTTGAATTTGAACATCTGATGAAACAAATCTATGGTTTATAAAATATCAAGCAATTCAAACAGTAAGAACTCTAAAGAAAAAGGTTATATTTAAGAATAAAGTATTAGGAGAAAGTCAAATCAATTCAGAAATGAAAGAAACCCCAAAACCTACGTAGGAATCAGCACATTTGCAACAGTACTTTTCCTCCACAGGGTTTTCAATTTGCTGTGTTCAGTATGCGACCTTATAAAAATGATAACAGGATTCAGCTTCTGAAAAATATACGTGCATCTTATCTGTTGTTTTCTTAAGGCAAACACCAGAATTGAGAGATGTGTTAAAGTCATAGAGTGTCATTTTGGTCGGTTGGTAACTTGAGGCAACAGGAAAATATTCTGTTCTTGCTGAATTGTTTATGAGAAGTGATTTTCTTTTATTTGGCTTTTGAAAAGCATAGAAACTCAGTTTACCTAATGATTTCTTTTAGCTACTAGAATGCGGACTAATTTTTAATAAACTAATGATTCCTTATACGTGTCTGCTATGAATTTTCAAGGGCAAGACTTAACGGTCTACCAGTTAATGGAATTCTGTATTTCAGTAGTCTTATGGGTTACTCATAAGGGTATGTTTCTAATTTCTGCCTGCACACCAAATTTATCCCCTTATCCTTCTCTGGAAATGTGCGCAGGATACTATAAACCTGGGTTGGAGTTTTTTCAATATTTTCAAAGTTACGTGTGGAACAGAGCATCTTAGACTACGTCTTAGCACAGTCTATTCCCTTTCTGCTTCCCTCTTCAGTCTGAGATAAGAACACTCATCAGCTACCTTTCTCATCTCTGCAAATGCTATACGCATTTATGGCAACAGTATTTTGCTTGCTTTTCTTTGGATGCAAAAGTATTTTTCAACTCGGGAGGAAAACGTGGGTGTGAAAGCAGGTATAGCGAGCAAACCTTTCACACTTTCATTTTTTTATTGAAAGAAGCAAGTTTGACTTCTCCCAGGCAGAGGTGAGAATTGAGATTCAGTCCAAACTCCAGCTCAACTGGAAGACAGTCACTGTTTTCAGCAAAGTCAGACCCAAAAAATGTAGCAGTAGTGCACACACTGCCATTTGGTCCTTCACTGGGTTAGGGACAACAATGCCAAGCTGACTGTAGCTTGAAAGGATTTGGCATAAACTAGGAAGCAAAGTGCTTACCAGACTCAGATATTTTTAGGTATCTGTGGGAGCAGAACTGTAGTTTCCTAGGAAAATTACTTATGAACTTGAGATTCCTAGAGAGCTAATGTGCTGCTGAGCGTGGTTTTAAGGATTACGATTAAGATACCTAAAAGCAAACTAAGTCACCCTTTAAATGCTTTAAGCTCCTTTATGGCTTGCTTTTTTTTTTTCCATGTGGGGAGTTTGGGGAGGAGCAAGGAATTAAGCTTGGTTCTTTTACAACCTGCATTACCTACTCAGTTAAGCACACAAAGCAGAATAAGTCTGACATATTTTTGTTGAATAATTTTGTGTAAGGATGAGTTGTTTTAAAATAGTCATGATTTCTGTGAATATTTCACAAACAGAAAGAAATACTCTTTGCAAGCTATCAGTCTGTTTCAACTTTGTTAAATCCCTGGCACATGCAGATAAATGTTTCAACTGTAGTTCTGCTGCCTTTGTTACATACTGTGGAATTTTCAATATTACAGTTGTTAGGTGTCTTGTTCAAGGGTAGCAAGCCAGAGTGAATGTGGCTTGCTGCAGTGAGTGGTATTTAGGAGTATGCCAGCATACAGAGTTGTTCCAGCTGCTTCACCTTCCACTGTTTTCCTCAATTCAAGAAAAAATCACACAACTTGCCCTTACATATCTTGTATCACAGAAAAAAAAAAAAATCCTTCTGCCATACAGTCTGTTGCATTTTGTCAGTGGTTTATGTTCAGTCTGTCCCCTTTGCCTTTAGTTAGATTCAAACTTGTCCAGCAGATATCAAGCTCTGAATAATTTGGGACAGTTACTGAGGATATTACTACCTAACAGAAATTGCCTGGTTTTACATAACACATTCTTTTGTATGTGTTTTCCCTGGAATTTTTAGCAAATATGGAAAAGAAATCAGGCTAAAACTTACACTACTAATTACCTGTACCTGTCTCCAAATAAAATAGGAAACAATTCAAAATCCTTCCAGAGATTAGATGGCATTAAACAGAGGATAATTAGTACAAAGGTGAGAAAAGGTGATCCCCTTTTTCTACTTGCCAACCTCAGTGCCCAATGGTGCAAAGTTTGAGAGATGTTTGACTATCAAATACAATGAAATGTTATACTTAATTTAAGCAAGAATCCATTCTCCTAATTAAAAAGTTATTTAGAAGTTTTATTACATTTTTAATACTGATGAAACACAAACAAGCTGTCATATGGGTAGGTCCAAAATGTAACTAGACAACAGTATACTGGCATAGGAATACAGCTTTGATACTTGAGTGATTTTTCTGACAAGTCTGGGGAAAATAGAGTTTCTAAAATAATAGAAAAATAGAAGAAAGAAAGAAAAATAGCAAGGGAAGAAAGAGACTGTCAGGGTAAACATATACTTCTTTAGATTAAGCTTTGCTCTGCTGAACTTTATCTGTCTACAGGCTCGTGTATTCCTGTTTTGATTTTTGTTGTACTTCTGGGGTTTGGTTTGGTTTTGTTCTAATATAAAATTTGGTATGTTATAACCTACTTTTCAAGATGCATTTTTAAATAATTTTAAAGTGATTGAGGGCACATTTTTAGGCCTATATTTTAGGTGAATCTGTCTTCCAAAAAAATAAGGCTGGGACATTTAAAATGATGTTGTATTGTGTACAAGAATTCAATCTGGTTTTAAAATCATTGCATTAGGCTTTGAAAACTCTAAACCAGCACATCAATAATACTAGTAAAATACAATCTTTTCTTCCAGAGCTTTGTACATTTTAGGCAGGCTAAATGCAGTAATTAATATTTGGTCATGTTTTACATTGATTTACCAAAGTTATTTGAAGGCCTTCGTAATGCTAATGGCTGCTACAAGTTCTGATGCAGAACATCAAGCAGTCGATCAGCTGGAATGATAGCTCGGGACCTTCTGTCAGGGAAAGGAATGTAATAGAAGGACAAAATTAATTGGGGAGACTGTCATTCTTCTAGCTCATACAAGGCTCAGCAGATAAGAAATTTTTTGTTGCTGTCGTCAGTATGGTTAAGTGAAATGTATTCCTACCTTCCCTTTCCCCATACTGTAATTTACACAGCTCTGTCTTTAGTATCCTGGAGTCCTGATTACTCTTGGAATTTTAAACACCAATTTTATATTTCCTTTCAGAAATGAATGCATACAACAAGCTTCCTCTTATATTAAATGAAGATCAAACATTTCAGTGCCCAGGTGTTGTTTTCATCTATTATTTAATATTTCTGGTTTTTCACCTGTGTGTTTGTATGTACAGCAATGTGCGCATACTATATACATACTTGTTTAGTTAGGCTTGCTATTAATCAATAAGGTCTGCTAAAAGAACCATGTGGATATGCTGACCTTCCTTATGTTCAGTCTTTGACCTGAAACTTTGACTTTTGCACAGTATTTTTGTACTTTTTACAAATATATTTGTGTCTGAATTCACTGGGTACAACATAAATAGATAAGAAAAATGGGAATATATTCTTAAAACAAGCTGCTCTCTTACAAATTCCCGACATCTTTTGTTTGCCTCTCCCTGTTGTTGTTCTAAGGAATCGTTAGAATTCCCACAGGTAGCACTATCAGCTTGGAACTGTAATTAGTAAATTGTGCCAGCAATGAATAAATTTATTCTCCTTGATTTTTTTTTTCTCTCTTTCTGACATGTTGAGTAGCGTTTAGGATTTTCAGTCCACAATCACAGAATTTTTTTTCTTATTTCTATTTTGAACTGCTCTTGGGTTTTGTGGCAGCTGCTTTGTTCAAAGCTGTTAGTTATTATTTCTATATAAAGTACAGGGATCCTAAATCTATCGCTGACTGCATTAGCTCTAGAACTGGAAAACCTAGTCAATCTGTGTCCAAGCTAATCAGTGTGGGTGAAGCAGCATTGTGCCGTGACAAGAAGGGCTATCAGCACAGTCAGAGCTTGTCTTGATGGGTAGGAAAAGGATTCTGCATTTCTTTCTCATCTATCATCCACATCCATTCCAAGCTCACTGCTGTCATCGGGTTGTCCTGATTTGTTTAAGAATTTATCAATAGGAAAAACAACTGTGTTGAAAATGAATTGAAAGTGGTGACTTCATGTACTATAGGCCTTATGGACATCATATTTTTGTTTGTTCTGTCTTTCTAGCTAGCATGAAGAACAAATAAGTGGTAATAGCATACTTTGTAATTGTAAAGTGATTGCCTAGTAAGTGTTCCTTGACTGCAACCAATGTTTTGGTTTAATTCCAAACAGAAGAAATATATCAAAATGTATAGTAAAATAAGTATCATATTCAGAGGCTTCCCAACAATCATGTCTTTAGCCAGTCATTGCCAGAAAAAGGAATTTGGACGTACTATGGATACCTGGGATGCTTCACCCAGAAAAAAAGGAGAAAGCTTGGCCTGTGGGAAACCTAGAAGGTGGACCCCGTTGCCATTTCCATTGGAGCAGAGTTGGGTCAAATGGAAAGAAAAAATGCATTTGAATATATTCTCCCTGAAGAACAAAGTGGATCATCATAACTTGTGTGTCCTACTGTAGATCTAACATGATTCTTCAGGGGACAGTGTGGTATATTTTCTTCTGACTTCTGGTTCCATTGCCAGGAATTCTCTTTCCATCTCCTGAATGTGGTTTATACCCCAACACTCTGCAGCAGCAGCCATGACTGCTACCTCTGGACCTTTTGTGGTACCAGCCAAAAGGTGTGTCATGCCAGTGTCTACTGATGACATAGGTCAGCATGCCATGGCCTTCACCTGACACACCTGCTGGCATTCCTGCTTACCATTCCTACCACTCTTACCTGTGGCTTGTTTCATATGTGAAAATTAGTATATGCTGTTGATGCAATGACAAAAAAAGAATTTGGCCTATTCTGTTCTTTTTCCCCTCTGTAAAGGTTGGCACAGCAAAAATAAAATTATGGAAGCATAAGAAATACTTTCACCATTGATATAAGAGAAAGTAACTTTTCATGAAAAGACAGAATGGGGAGTAGAAGGCTGGATAGTAAAGGCCACATTTTTAAAAGTCTTCTAGAATATAAGCAGGCCTTTAAAATAGAAAAATAAAAACTGTCCAACTCCATGAACCTCATACAATG
>WAAD01006665.1:0-71565 GCA_013389945.1 Fregata magnificens
GTGCGCAGGCGGGCGCCCAGCGCTGGGGGGCAGCCCTGGCCCGCAACCCGCCGCCGCCCAGCAGAAACCTTCCACGCTGAAAAAACACTTGACGTTTGAGAATGCTAACAGTGCTCTAAGGGGCTCCCTGCAGCTGAAGAGCAGGCAAACGCAGCCCTGGATGGATGCCTTGCACGCCTCACCCTCTTTTTTTTTTTTTTTTTTTTTTTTTAAATGAGAAAACCTATTTTTCTTTTGCATGCCTCACGCACTTTAAACTGTTAGAGGCGGGGAGGGATCTCACAAGCTCTGGACTGGTCTCTGAGCAGTTAATGTGCTGAACCGCCCTCACAGTCCATTCTTGCAGAGTTATGCCTCTGCCAGAAGATGACGGGACCTGTGAAGGCACAGCGGTTGAGTCCCTGAGGCTCCCTAGAAGGCCGCGAGCATGTGGATCGCACCCGCACCACAAAAAAGGAAAAATCAGGGGATCGGTCTGGTTGCCTCAGGTGGTGCAAGTATTGTCTATGTCCAGTTCTCTATAGGAAGTATGTGATAATACAGTGATTAACTTTGTGCTTCTGCATACTTCATCTTTACTTTCCTAGCAGCCTAGTGAATGCTGGAGAGAGCCACTATCTTCTGCTGCGTTTCAAAGAGCAGTCTATTACAGGAAGTTGCACATTATGCTTTCTCATGGAAGCGGTACTTTTTTCCCCGTACGCTGATATTTCTTCTATGAATTCAAAGTAACTTGAAACTTACGGCTGTTTTCTGATTATGTGAAGTATTAGCCAATTTGAGAGAAGAGGTATCCCATATAAAGGAAATTCTTGATCACTGAAGGTCCATTCTAAAAAAAGCTAAATATTTATTGAATGTTGCTCCTAACATGAACCTTTTAGCTGCCCTGGGGCAAGAGGATAGTAAACAGTGGTAGATATGGTCTGTAAAACTGAATATGGCATCCAGCTTTTTTCTGGCTCTGAGGAGGCTCAAATTCTTCAGGAAGTGTGTTCCTATTTCTCTTTTTCTTTTTTTTTTTTTTTTTTTTTTTTTTTTTTTTTTTTTTTTTTTTTTAATTGTTAGATTAGTTAAGTGACTTATCTGTTGTTTCCATCACTGGATTTTTTTTGTTAGTGACTTTAGTTTGTGTCACTGGGAAATAATAATTTCCTCTTTGCTACTGTTGATGCTTTCTTTCTCTAGAGTTCCCTGGGGAAGCAGATTCCCCGAGCCCCTATTCACGTAACAAAGCACAGCGACTACTTACGGACTTCAGGTTTTTTATATAAAGATTGCTCACAGTCCTAAGGACCACTGTGATCAAGCCATCTCTTCTGGGATTTCTTATATTGTGATAAATGTCATGTCTTGCTCCTTTCAGTTTATAAATACAGTTCTTATTCCCATGGGTAAAAATGGTGCTGTGGATGAATTTACAAATTTACATGTTTTATTTTCTGATGGAAGAGATATATATTCCTTGTTTATTTTTAGGATGCTAGAAACACAAAAACAAATTGTCAATGTTTTCTTGGGTTTAGCAATAATGATAATATCTGGTTCCTATATCATGCTGTTGGATAATGTTATTTCCATTTCATACATGGGGAACTAAGGCACAGCAAAGTAAAATGAATTCCTGGAAAACAATCAAGTATTGTCAGTACTAGTCATCTGCTTTGTGCACAATGGTTCTCCTTCATTAAAACTGGAAGGATTTTCTTTTCTTGGGAATGAGGAGGTCAAGCATTGTGTGAGAGGCATTTAAACTCTAATTCAGCTCCAACTAGTTGAAAAAAAAAAAGTAACAATCTGCATTTTTTGAAACATAAATGTTTTACTAAGACATAATTTGATGTAATGGGGGGAAAGAAGGACCAGAAAATGAAAAGTTAAGGGAAGGGAAGAAGGAAATATCAGTAAAAAAGTGAAATAACTGTTACTTCTATATCTATAATAACTAACCCGTTCTAAGGGTTTGTAAACTTGATACAACTAACCTGACAAGGCTTCCTTGGCCTATTAAAAGAACACAAAGCTCAGGCTACAATACATTTTTTAGGTACCTGCAGTTACAGATTACCATTATTCTTTACTTCCACAGTAAACAGGGATCTGGCCTGTCCCACCTCTCTCTGCTGTAGGTGGCCCCACAGCTACAGTGTGCTTTGAGAGGTGAAGGACCCTGTTTACAGGACAGGTGCCATAAGGCACATGCTTATCAGCCATGACTGAATAAGGCTTTTGATCCTGACCAGTCACATTTTTCCTTTGAACCTACAAGCCAGAGAAAGTGCCTTGTGATGTCAAAACTGTTTTTTACAAAACATTAAACCTCCCACTTTGGACATCAGAAAACAGACTCGCTCTGTTGGACTGAAAATAGAAATCCCTCTTCTTCCATCATTTGCTTCTCTGATCTTGTGCCAATAGGTCACAGCAAGGGTGGTTGTCATTATGGTACTGATGCATCCCACTTTTCTTGTCCTCCTTCTCTTGTGACTCAAGTGTAGATTATTCCCCAGGACCACTAGTACATCCTTCTTGTAGCCCTGCAAGGATTTTTCAGGGGGGGTGGCACTCCCTGTGATACTTTCCCCAGGGCACACTAGGTTCATATGCAGGGTAGCTTGGGCGAGGCTAATCTGCCTTTTTGTCTACACAGAGCAGTCATGTACATCAAGAGGTACATGTACGTCATGCTCTGAGCATCCAGTGATCCCCATACTGCTGCAGGAGTAGATAGCCAGCTTCAAGCAAATGGCATTTTTACCTATTTGTGGGCTGATATTTTGGTATGGGCAACCTGACCGAAAGATTGGTAAGAGACTGCAAAGAGATTCATATTATGGTTTAGCCTTACTTCTTTTGAGGAAGAAATGCACCTCCAAAGAAGCACTCACTTTAAGGCAACAAAGGTTCAAGATTGCTCTGGGACTACTAGAAAATACTAGAAAGTACTTCTGTCTCACGGTCCTTCAGAGAGTGAAAAAAATATGCCAATCCTTGTGGGACTTAACAGGCAACTGGTTAGTAACTACCATCTTGAAGGACACACGATGCCTGTTAGCTGACAGAGTATGAGAAGCTGAAATCTTATTTCCTTCTCATTGCTGTGATTAAAGTTGGGAGGGATCATCTGTTATATTAGGGGCCTCCAGTCCTTTGCTGTAATGCATCATGGGGTGCAGAAGATTTTGGTAAGTAGAAATTCTCCAGTATTCCAGGAAGTGCAGGATGATACACCAACATGCCTATGAAGCACTGAAGGCAAGAGGATGCCATTTCTAAAACTATTTCCTTGTGTGGCAGGTTTTGTCTATGCTGTTACGGCCCATGTGTGACACTGGCAAGACTAAAGACATATTTTCAAATGGACTCAGTTTGGGACATAGCTGTTCGGCTGGCTGTGCTCAGACAACCAGGAAGTGTACTGGTTAATACTGGTGTGCCTTGGAGACAGGGAAGGGAGAGAAGGGCTGCCCTGTGGTCTTGCACACTGGAAATACAGGGTGACATTCATGAGTTACTGATTGGAAAGGTATGTGCTGCTTTCCCAGCCAAAATGAGCTAGAGACCTATATAGTTATTTCTGGTGATCACGAGTTTGCTGGCAATACATTATTATTTAAGAATGTAAAAGGATGGCTGTTCTGGTCATTTTAGGAATAATTTATTCTTTGCAATTCCAATGTTGCATTTTGTATAAGCCTTTATTTTGACTATAAAAATGTAGCTGAAAAGTTTATTTTAGTAATTTTTTTTTTAAATGTCTGTTTGGGGTTTTGAATTAAAAAAAAAAGTCACAAACCTTTTGTTTTCCAATGATTCAAACATTATTCAGCTCTAATAAAAACCTTCGAATATGTATATTTTTTAATTTACAAATATTTTTGAGCAACCACTACTATGTAGGAAAAAACCCTCAAGTTCTTAAAGATACAGTTAAGCAGGGGTGAAGGTTTGACGGACTAGCTGCCTGTTAGCAGCTCGAATGTGGTTTTTTTAAAGTATAAACCAGTGTAAATGAGAGCATACTTGTTTTTAATCAGTCAGTGTATGTACAAAATTCCCCAAACCAGCAGTCTTAACTAAACTAAATCAAAACATGGCAAACAGAGTTGTTAACTTAAGAAGGAGGGTTTTAAACCAGGTTTGATGGGGGAAGAGGGTCTGAGGGCTAGAGGTAAGAAAGGAAACTTTGCAGAGGGGGGAGAAGTGCCCAGCAGAAGGCTGTAAGGAGGACTTTGACATTCCCACTCAGAAGGGAGGGTGCTCGGAGGCTTACTTTGTATGCAGGTGCACTAACATGTTGAGCCTGGGTGGCAGGCAAGAAGGGCTGGATGTCCATATGCAGTCACGAGGATGTGTATGGATGGATTGTGCAGTGTCATGATAGGAGCGCTCTGATGTTCTCTTTGAAAACAAGCCTTTGAGCTGGTCAAGCATGTCCAAGTCCTACAGCTGTGCCAGGTCAGTCTGAGGACGGAGAGGATGGAAGCATCGTTTAAAGCCTTTTCTCCCTGTCTCAGCTTCCACTACAGCACTGTTTAGTTGGGCCAAAGAATCTACTGGATTTCATCCAGACTTCCCTTGTTCCTGGGGCTGGATTTACTAGAGTTTAAATAACAACGAAATGTGAACTGATTTTGTCAATCTGGCTGCTCTCAGATCCCTTTGTCTGTTCCTACTCCCATAACAAGCAGCCTTTTCCAAAAATGATACGACCTCAGATCTGGCAAGTCAGGATGCTGCTAAAAACAGAGCATGTAGGAATTAGATCCCAAGATAGCAAAACTGCTGGCTCATGGTCTGTGCTAAAGATCCAACTGTGGAGAGTTGTGGTATTCTTGCATTAATATCGGTAACTCTGGATGATGGTGGTTTATATGCTCAGACCTTTGCATCCAGAATCTTTCCTAGGGCAGCCTTTGCCATGTGAACTCTTAAGGAGCTTGGCGAGCTAGTAGCACAGACTAATTATGTTCTGGCCCCCTCCTCTGAACTAGCTTTACCAGGGAGCAACCAGTGTAACTCCAGTCCCCAGCTCAAGGAAGGCTCCTTCTAAGCGTCACTGAGAAGTAGAGCTCATTGAGGAGGGAAAAAACAATTTCCTTGTTACTCAAGTGCCAGCTCTGACCAACCAGTTGAGGAATATTTGGTGGGATACTTCAGCTCCTCCTGCCTACTAAAGACCCCCAGGTCGACTCTGGAGGAACTCTGGAGAACTGTTACATAGCTGAGTCTCCTTATGCCCCAAGCAACTCATGATATGTGGGATACGTACATGTGATGGTGAGTGAAGGCAGTGGCCAATTGCCTGGAAGAAGACATGCGGAAAAAGGTTAATGATATGAACAACATGAGCTGGGGTGACAGCTCCTTTCTGAGCACACCATGAGTGTCCTGCAAGAGTGTCTGAGCATTTGCAAGGTGTTTGCGTCCTCTCTCCCCTCCAACCAGCTTGCTAACCTGTTCAGAGCACAGAGACCGTGTTACAAAGGTGGCTCCTGGGAATACTCAAGTTTGAGGAAAAATCTCTGAATTCCCCTTGTCAGCCAGACTTTTCCAAACCTAATATCTGTTCTTTTTCTCCCTAATGTTCTTTTTTTTCCAGCACTGGTATGGTCTGAAAAAATGCAAAGGAAAGTTGCTTATTTGAATACCAAAAATTTAAGAGTGCTCTGATATTCACAGAATGAATTATGGCCTTTGCAGAGCCTGAGACATTAGTTAGAAGTCAGGGATTTGCAGGAAATTGGCCTGCTATGGAGTGCAAAAATCTTACCTGTGGGTTTTTTCCCTAGCAATGGATACTTCTTAGCATCTATTAAAAGGGATAAAATCAGAAGGGAAGCAGCACAGGTTGCAGTGAGACTTTTTTTTTTTTTAAAATCAACGTGTGAAATGGTGCCTTGGTAGAGGAGCCAAAGGCTGCAACAGTTTCTTTGACAGAGTTTTTTTCAGTGCAACTTGTTCATGGTCCCCAGTAGCCTGCTGTTTCTAGTCTAAGAACTCCTGTCCACATGTGCCTACCTATTGAGTAGATCCTGAGCAGGCAAATAATTTTCTAGAGCATATATAATTGGTATAGAACTGAGGAGGGTATTTGCAAAATGAAGAGGAACTAGGGATAGAAGAGGGTTTGTCTTCAGCAGCATTTTCTGGAAAACAGAAAGCTGAAGGTGCCAGAGGAAAGAAATGACCCAAAACAGCCTCCCCTTTTTCTGTGGGAGGCCGGGCATGCTGGCTGCCACTGGTGTGCAGTCACTGGGAGCCCTGCAGGTGTCTGCATCTGGGACCCTCTGCTGTTAGAGCCTGTGGACTCACAGTACCAGCAGGCAGTAACTGTTCTGAAGTTGGAGGGACATGACTGATCAGCAACATTTTCCCACAAGATAAATCAGCAATGGATTTGACTCTTCTCCTTTTTCTGTTGATGCTTTGATTCATACAATGAAGGTTAATATATTACTCTTTTCTATTAATTTATTTCTAGTTTTGAGGTCCTTAAGCCAGTATCATCTGCTTACTGTGCACAGTAGAAAAAGTAGGAAAAACCCTAGTGGAAAGGTGGTTTTGAGTTGATGGTCAGGAGATTTTCTGGGTTCTAAAAAGATTCGATTCATGGTTTTGACCAGAGTACTGCAGCATGTGGAAAAAGGATGGGGTTTTTGCATAGCAGCAACAACAGTCATCATGTAGTGATGTTATCTGGAGGTATCATGTTCAGCTGGAGTGCAGCTGGGAAATCTGCTGCGCAAACACCCTGCCAAAAAAAAAAACAAAAACCAAAACAAAACAAAACAAAAAAACCCAACAACAAAAAAAACCCCACCAACCAAAAAATCCCTGCTTTCAGAAGTTTCCAGTCCAAGTAGCTAAGACAGAAAAGAAGGCAGTCACTGAAGTGCCTTGGGATCGTTGTATGTAGGAGGAGGAAGATAGTTTGCTTAAGCTATATACCTATCTCTTAGATGGCTAGAATAATATAGAACCTACAAGGAAGTATAAATCTGTCCCTTCCATTTTTATGGGTCTCCATGACCTGAGAATACTTTTCCACCAAAATAGGCTACACCAGGGTGAGCATCCAATTACAATGCCTGTGGCCAAAAAACCTTGTAAAAGCAACATTTCGTCATTCAGTTAGCACTGGATGTGGCTGATGGCAAATTAAGTGATGAGGAACCTCTATGGCCAAGGAAAAGGAAAGGCTCCTCTACAGGAACATTTTCTGTATGGGAAAGAAAGGGCAAGTATAAAACTGGGTTGCTGCAACAGAAACACTATTGTATGTCTTGTTTTATCTTGTTTTTACCAGAAGTTGTCCAGAACATGAAATGATGGAATTGCGTGGGCTCCAAAGCTATGTACAAAATTTCAGCAGAAGGCTAAGAATGATTTTGTTGCCTTTTTTGTAAAAGTAAGGTTGCTTTCCCATTCATTGTCACATGCTGGTGTGTATTTTGCAATTCTTGTCTGCTCTTACATTGGCTTGGGGTGAAGCGTTGGGGTGGGGGTCAGCAATCCACCATTGCTGAGGTGCTGGCTCTGGTTTTCATGCACCAGCAGAGAACTGTTCATAATCATTTTCCACAGCTCCCTCCCCCTCAGCACAGAGAGATGTGAAAGTCTTCCAGACAATAGCTTTGGTATTCTGTAAACACACCAAAGGTCACAAAAATATACAGTGCTAACATTAGCTCCTGCTTTTCAGCCTCTACTATCCCCATTTAACCCTGTATGATTGCGTAAAAAGGTGAATAGTCATCTTCAGGCTTAACAGTGAGGAAAATTGAGTTTTGTCACTTCCGTAATAGGAGAAACCTTCTCTCAGTAGGTGTCACTGGCTTCAGGGCGTTTTGTTTGCTTCTTACGTTTCTCTGTCTTGCCAGCACTGAGGACAATCAAAACAGGCTTCTGCCCAGAGTTTTACTTGAGTGGTCGGAAAAGTCTTCAGTTACCTGTGATTAGAATTGTTTTACCCCTTGCTTAACGTTTGCATACAGTGCTGTCTGGGGTCATTCACTTGACTGCATAAGTGACAAATGTGGCAAGAATGGGACATTTAGCAGAGTCTAAATGTTTAGTGGCACAGGCCTGCCCTCTCCCAATCTGATAGGGTAAATAGGTTTTATTCTGTGAAAGTAATGAAAGGAATTTATGCTCTCTTTAAAATATTTGATGGGGTCTTCTGAGAGAGGCATTAAGTAGCATGTCAATAAATTGGAACCAGGCCTATAAAACTGAGCTTTTGTTTTCTCTGGCTTTTACTGATTTTCAGGCTTTGTGCATGTCTCCCTCAAGCCTGACAAGGCGGTGAGGACATCTGTTTCTGTGAATGAGCAGAATGAGCTTGGCCTGTGAGCAGAAGGTGTGTTTCAGGCTACAGTATCATGTTTTTGCTCTAACACCTTCCAGGAAACATAACTTCTGTGTGTTTTAAGGTTAGTGGTAAACAATGTGAAAATATGGAAAGCAGCAATTCCTGCTGTTAAGTTGTTCCTTCCCCCCCACTCCCTAACTTAGAAGTGTCTCATCTTTGAGAGTAAGGAATGTGAAGGTGCCAACTTGCCCCAAACCTATTTAAAAGGATTCAGAGATCTGTAACATCACTGGAAGTTGAGGTGTCAAAGTGGGCTGTTGGAAAGAGCCACATCCAAAATTGGCAATTAACATTTCAAACCCTTGATTTTAGTGTCTTTTGGAAATGTAAGATCTGACATCTGCTGTTTTATTGAGGATTGCAAGGTTTACCTTCTCATGTCTTGTTTCCTCTGTGTGTCTGTGAGGATGCCATCCTGGCCCCATTGCAGTCAACAGTAAAGCCCTTATCTGACGTCAGTCAGAGCAGGATTGGACTCCTGGTGCCCTGTTGCTTGCTTGCAGTGCACAGCAGGCTCCTCAAATTTTTAATGGGTTCATCCAACTAGGATAAATCCCAAAAGACTATGGACTTGGGGACCCTCTGCCTCAGCTCAGTAACTGGAGTCTCAGAGCCCTAGCTTAGGAAGAGGCTAATCCCCAGAGCTGCAGCCTGGGGTGATGGCTGCGGGACTGCAGCAGGGGCCTGGCCCAGGGCAGGGAGGCCACCTCCAGTGCCTCTCCTTCTTGCATAGAGCTGGGGGGCCTGGAGTTCTCCAGAGCATGCAGGAGGGTGAGGTTGTGACCGTGCACCACTGGAGCTGGTGCCACTATGGGCAGTAATGTCATATTGTATGAGCACTTCTGCAAAGAAGCAGGGTCATTCTCCCCCTTCTCATAGATTCCCCTGCTCCTCTAGAGTCATGGACAAGGAATGGCTTAGCTTGGGCTCTCTTAACCCTTGCAAGATCTCATCCCTCTTATTTGGCCCGGGTACATCTTTTACATGACGCTTGCACTCTTCCTGGTCCTGCTCTGTACCTCTGGCTTCTTTGTTAATTCTGTCTTTACTTTTGGACTGATGTGAAATCCAGACCATTGCACACTGCTGTCGTTATTTAGAGATGCAACTCTTCATCCCCCTAAAATTCTTTTAATTCTTTAGTTTTGCACTAAAAGCAGTAATAGCTTAGAAAGAAAAACAATCAGAGCGTACTTCACGTAATTCAAACTTCAGCTCCCCTCATAGCTGGCTCCACTTTCCTGGCTTGTGATGTCAACAGAAGTCTTGAAGATTAAGAGCACATATCAAATTTCACTGGCTGGCTTAAAGTTACCCTACTGGGAAATGTTGCAGACCCTTTTCCCCTCTGCCAAGTAAAATCTTAAGAGGTTTAATAAATAAAAAAAGTCTGAAGAAAGTCAAGGCTTCTATTGAAATGAAAGGGACGGGGGCTTCCTGAGCAGGGCATAGTGTACAGCCTTCCTCTGGCCAGGATTCGTTTGCATCCTGCCTGCCCACCACCAGGAGTGCTGCCACATCCCATGGTATTGCCACAGCTGCCACTCCCCACTGCCTATCTAGACCTGGACTTCATCTGCTCTTGTTACCTGCCCAGCTGCTTCCGATTTGCACTTTCTCCAACACTGGGACATCCTCAAGCGTTTCTCTGCTCTTTTCCGTCTTCTCCCCAGGCCATCAAACATTTTTAAGGAACTTTTATTGTTGTCAAAAGAAAAACTTTCCCTGGAGCCCTTCTAACGTGGTGAAAAACAGACCCAACCTTGCTCTCGTCTGCACTCAGGCACACTGCAGTAAGCAAGCGAGAAAGCTCAGTATGTGTCTGTGTTTTGACAGCGGCACCAAATTTTATACCTCAGCTGTGCAGTTACTGCTACTCCCACACGCTGCTTGTTATCTACTTACTCCCATACTCTAGGATAAGAATCATGCCTTTTTGGGATGTAAGACACACACCAGGAAGGACTCTTCAAGAGCAATCGGGATCGGGGCCCAGGGAGCAGAGGGTCCAGTTTCTGGGATGGCTCCTGCTTCCCCTGTCTGAGCACACACTGGCTGACGCTAATGGAGGGGGCAGAGCCCTTCTAATTCCCTGTTGTATTTGCATCAGATAAGGCAGTAATTTCTGACTTAACCTTTCCATGGGAGCAAACTTTCACTTCATTAACACTGGTGTCATTAGCGGGATGGGGTAATTCACCGTGTGATCCAGACCTGGCTGTGACCTGCAGGAGCCATCCAGTGGCAGTGCTAATTAGTGCCTTAGTGCCACGTGAACACTTCTCCACTGTCACTTTGGCTGAGACCACAACTAATTTCATGTGAATCACTAAGCAGCCATTGCCTGGTAACTAATTTTGGCCTCTAACTGCTTCAGTAAGACCTCCAACCCTGCTGCCGAGGATAAATGACATCCTGTTGGTATCTGTCCTTTGGGCAGCTGCTAAATTCCCACAGCAGCTTTGGTTTGCCGTCTCTGCTGAAGGATAGCTCTCCAGGCATTGCAGCATGTCCCTGACAGGAACGTGAACAACGAGTGTGATTAGGGGCTGACCAGGGAGAGACGCATCGGGCCCCGGTGGCAGAAGCTCAGGCTGGACCCTGGAAATATTTATTTCTTCCTTTTTGGTCTAGTTTTTTGGATCAAGGGGGAGGGGACAGAGGAGCAGGAGTGCTGAGGCAGGGCTAACAGCTTTCTCCAAATTCCCAGGAGATACAACCTGACACTTTTATGCATTTAATTCTGCTTCTGATCATTTGGTGGGGCTGTGCAATACAACTATGTGCATGGCACTGTGAGGAGCTGCAGGGGAAATACCTACAGGGAAGGATTGTTTGGGATTGCAGAGGAGGAGAGTAGTGTGTTTTGGCAGGAGTGCAGATAGGCTTTACCCAGGAGATGTAAGAAAAGCTAATTTAAACTTTCTGATTAGCTGGATTTTGTAGTTGGGCAAGGCCTTGGAGTTAGTGGTGTTAAGTGAGCTATTACCTACAATGAGAAAGTATCTTCTTGCCAGGATTCCAGAATATTAATTTCTCTTGTGTTGTTAAATTATGGTTTGGTGCCTATCCTCAAGGGTCTTTTAGCTATTTTCCTAATGTCCGCCGTATTAGATACTTGAGGCAGCCCCTGTTGCCTTTAGAACAGGCCTCATGTGACCGGAGCGAGCTTCAGTGTGTGCACATACATCCCGAGAGCATGTCCTGACTGCTGGTGTTTCACTGAAACCTGCCACCAGATTCATCTCTACCTGCTGCTGCTGAGAATAGCTAAGCTAAATGCTGTCTACATCAAACTTTTGAGGAACACATCAGGAAGAATAATGAGAAACTTTTTCTTGGAGAAAACAAACAAAACACCAAAAACCCCCAAACTCCCCAAAAAACCCAAACCCAGTGTTAGTACAGAAGTAAAAATTGCTCACCCAGCTCTGATTCTTAAACCTAGTTGCTGTGGTCCCAATAATGCAATATTCAGAATGCCTGCTTCTGTAATTTTGTACTGAGGATGTATTCTCTGTTTTGGTGGTTTTTTGGTGGGGTTTTTTTTTTTTCTTTCTCAGGTGTTTAGCTTGCATTTCACCATGAGAAATCAACTCTTTTCCAGTGGAAATTTCAGAATTGCAGTAGGCAATACGTTAATAAGTCAAGGGAGAAAAATTAAGCAACTGGTTTAAGATTGAAATTCATAGTATCTTTTACAGACAGATTATCATGTAAAAATCTCCACACAGTTCAAACAAAACTAAACAAATGTATTTACAGGCTGGGATTTATGGGAGTGGGCTTTACCCTGAGATAGAAGTTTATCTACTCGTAAAATAAGATGTGCCAGCGGAGTCTCTGAAGAGAAGCAGAAAATCAGAGCCCCTGACCATTTGCAGTCAGTAAAATTTACATGGCGCTCTTTATAAGGGGCTTATTCTGTGGTTCTGGACATATTTCAGTTTGTCTTTATGCCTGACCTTCTCAAAATATATTTTTTTTTTCCTGGTTTCTGTACTTCACTAAAGTTCTGCTCTGCCCTTTGCTTTACAGACCATCACCGTATAACATTTGACAATTCCAAATTGATTAAGTTTAGTGAAGGATGAAGTGATCCCTATTTGTGTGTGTTTTTTCTGAAGTACTGCTGACAAAAGCTATGTAAATGTAACACATGGCTACTGTTTATGGTAGATTAAGCTTGTTCAGCATTCATCAGTAACGTACCCAGTTTGCAATTAAAATAAAAGGATTTTGTGGTGGGGTTGTTTTTGTGATTTGGTTTAATAATTAACCTAATCTGACAAAAACTATCTGGCAAAAATGACTAGACTGGACAGATATGCGGCAGAAGGCTCCTCAGCAGGAAGAAGGTGACCTTTGGAAGTGAACAGCAAAGCTAGTATGTTAACTCTGCAGAGACTCAGAAGCAGTCTAGCTAGATTTTTTTTTTTTTTCCAACAGTGAAATATAGTTTAAACTGTCTCTTTCTCTGTTGTTCCTGTCAGCAGTATGCTCCTGTTTGCCTACCCCTCCAAGAACACAGCTCTGTGTGATAGCACCCAAGCCAAACTATGCTATGCAAGCTGTTGTGCCAAATCAGGGAATTTTAGAGAATTTGTGGACCCTGGGGAGAAAGCTCTGTAAAGGCTTTGACCCGTGGAACCACGACAAAAATACTGTGTTTCTGGGCTAATTTCACTTGTGTTTTACATTTGTAGTTTACTTTTAATGGAGGTAACCTCCATATGGGAAATTCAAACTACGGTGGTCAGTGTCTAGCAGTCTTGTGAGGGCAAACTAAGAGGGAAACCAGTTTGGATCTTTAAGCTACAATGTGAGTGGAAAAGAAAGGAGGGTGCTCTGGCTAATGGCACACTGATTGAGGGGAAAGGCAACATGTGTGGTGTGATGTCTTAGATTTTTCTGGCATCTAACAAATTCTCCTTGACCTGCCCCTGCATGTTGCCTTTTTGTATTTAAAAATTAAAAAAAAAAAAAAAAAAAGAAAAAAAAAAGAAAAGAAGAAAAAGCAAAAGCTTATGTTCTTCATTATCAAGGGCAGTGGAAAATCTGCAAAAATTTGGAACTAGAAAAACAAAGGAGATGAAGTCAGTGGGTGGTCTGTGTTCACTGCAACATCTTCTCAAGTGTCTGGACACTGAATTTGTTGTAATCACTTTCACTTTATAAGCATATATCTGGGTGGGAAGGCAGTGGGGGAAAGAGAAAAGTAACAAATGTTATTTACCGAGACAGTATGTTCCTACAAATACTGATTTTTAAAAAGAAAGTAAAGATGTTTCCGGAAAGGAAACATGAAACAGTGTGTTGTTAAGAATCACATTGTTTATATTTTTGTATCACAGCCCAGCCTTGGTTCTTTTATGTTGCTGAATTTAATTTCACTTTTAATCTTGCTTTTGTTTCTTACTTAAATGAAGCTCATATGTTAAATACCTGTGGTTCCTTTAAAAAATGCTGATCAATTGTAGGTCCTAAACCCGTGGATATTTCACCTCCTTGTTGGCTAGAAGAGGCAGACTTTCCTTGCCTTTGTTTTCTGGGGAAATGTCTCCCTTGCTGTGCATTTGCCAGTAGCTTTTCAGATGCAGAGTGGCCAAATAGGTGCAGCCCTACACCAGTGGGCAAAGCTTTGCATGTTACTGGGTAGATGTGCCATATAAGCAACAGAAAATGTATTTTAGTTTTGTTTTTTTTTTTTTCTTTTTAAAGAAGAGCAATGAAACTCTTTTTTTTAAAGGAGACTTGAGAAAGCCATTTTGTATTTAGTGTGTATCTCTGTCCAGGGCTGCCTTCGCTTTTCCTGCATAGCAAATATAGTACTGAGGTCACTTTCCTGTGCCAGGGATGGATGTCCTCCCATGGGGTCACTGAGGAGTTCCCTCCCTTCTGCCATGGGTACCAGTCTCTGTGCAAGATTATCTCATCAGGCTTTTAACAAACACTCAGATTTTAATCTGATCCTCAGCCTGTGAGCCTCGTGCCTGTTCCTGAGCTCCTGAGTCTGGGTGCATGTGCTGGACACCTCTCCCTGCAGTGACAGGGCAAGGCCTGGTGGGTACCCTCCCTCCTCCTCCTCCATGGGGAAACCCCCTCACCATGCAGTCTGGGGGGCAGCACAGTATTTTCTGTCATACATGCAGTCTGAGGTGACAAGGAGATAAGATCCCACAGTGTACAGTTTCTACATAGCCTGAGAGTATCAGGGCAAACTCTACTGTACAAACTCCTTAGTGGATAATTCCATGCTTGTGGATATAATTCCACATTTGCAAACACCTGCTGTACTACATCACCCTCTACATTATTGTTATGACCTTTTATGGAGCTTTCTCAATGAGTTATTTCTTATTTTTTCAGTTGCTTAGCACAGCAAGCAGGACTGTGAAGGTGAAATTGTGATAAGAGTATTGTTGCTGTAAGGTAATGGGGTAGTGCTCTGTATTATTGATAGCTGACTCTGGCTGCCTTGCAAAAATCATGCTGTAGGAAGTTCTTCAGATAATGTAACTTTGTTTCCTGTTTCTTCCAAAGCAAGAGCCAGGATTGTTTTATGTCTACATTCTCTGTACTCCTCTTTCCTCTGGCTTACTGGATAAAGCTGAACTAAAGTAGCAAATCTGACGCTGCTTCACGGATGGATGAGGTTTGTAGCAACTCTGACCTGATACAGAAGCCAATTCCATTAAGTTGCATTCTGAGATTGTTTTGTTCCTGACTACTGCTTCCCACCCCAGAGCTGATATAATACAACTCTCAGACACTTTTGCACAGTTTCTCCTTTGGGGTTTTGTTGTTGTTGTTTTGGGTTTTTTAAAATAATAATAAAACCACTTTGGTACACACCCGTGGTGCAAGGCAACTTGCAGGAATATGCAGTATGCTGTCTCTGAGGCTAAGTAATCCTCCCCAGTTGATGCATGCCTATCAGTATCAAAGGTGGAGTCCCAGTTTTGAGACCATCTCCTCTAGGGGTTGCAAAAGATGCAGAAGCAGATTCCAATTGCATGTGCAAGGATGTGCCTACAGCCCATGTCCTTGCACATGTGCAGCAGCAGCATTAGTCCTGCTGCTTCTGAGCAAGCTGTTTGCAAGCGCAAGAGGAGACATTTTCTGCCTGGAGAGCTGCTCACCTTCTCCTTGGGGGAAAACGTGATGGGTGAGGTAGGAACTATCCGGATTTCGCACAGAGGCTATTATTCCTAAATAAAAGTAAATTTAATTTTAAATGTACATTTCATTCTTTGTAAAGGTTAAATGCCTCTTACATGTTATTGATATCACACAGGATTTCAAGATTCAAATGCTTTTAGACTGTTGTGCAAATGAATTTTGCACTGTGCTTTATGTCATGTATTATATAACAGCCAATTCAGGGTGTCCCACAATTTCTCAGGATCAAACAAATGGATGCGAGGCCTTGTATATACATCTCCTTACACCAGGTGCAGAGTGTTGTTTGGTTTTTGTTGTTTGTTTTGTTTTTTTTTTTTTTTTAAACTAGTGGGGGATCTGCCTTTTATATATTATATTGTTGCATGCAGCTTGTGCTAAGTGTACCTTCTTTGGTTTCATTAAGACATCCTTCCTTGCTTAATCTATATCAGTATTCAGCCCTCTACATTACCAAAATCGTGCAAAAGAGCCTTAAGATGAATGAAGGCCAAAAAAAGACTATTTTTGCTGGATTGTACAGCTTTTCCTGCTTTGCATGTTACCACTGATTATAACAAATTTAGGTGGACTCAAATTCATATGGAGTCTAAGTGCCAAAATTGTGGATTTAATTGTAGGGTATATCCCTACAATTTATAGTAGAAGTTTAGTTAATTGTAGAATTAAATGACTTTGTTTTCCACTGCTGTGGGTCTCTATTGAATTTGGCACAAGTTCAAACAGCCTTGTACGGTTCAGCCTTTGCTGGATCATAAAGCAAAGACCCTCCCTAGGAACACAAATGGAATTTCTTTCCACCACTACAGTGAGATTAATGACAGTGTTAGTAGGGTCTTTTCTCCCCCTTTGTTCTGTAAATCTTAACTCTATTTGACTAAACTGCCTTTTAAACAAAACAAACTAGAACTCAGGCTGCCTAAGTTCTCCTGAGGCACCATTCAAGGGGTAGTATTTTGTTCATCCCACAAACCTTTCATGGCACTGTGGATTTTGCGCAGGAGATGTACACAGGATCAGGCATGCTGGCAGAGACTAGTGGGGTTTGCAGTTGCAGGAGAAAGGGGCCGCACATCAGCTGATGCTGCTGATGTGGTGATGGATTAGTGAACAGAGAAAGGTTTGCATTGTGCTAAAAATGGAAGGATTAGCAGCAGCCCTTGTTGAGTCAGGCGAGAGGGAGGAGGATGAGGAGGACAGCAACATGCTGTGGCACTGGTCTGTACTAAATTTGCTATCAGCATCCTTCTTTACTGCTAATCTCCCTCCCCTTTCTTCAAGGAGAAAAATACTTCTGGAGCACTTCCTTCATATCAGAGAAGGAGAACTCTTATTTTTATTCCTTCCCCTTTGCTTACGCTTTTTTATTATTAGTCTGCTGATTGCATTTTTAACTTTTCAAATATTTTTAATCCAAAGTAATTTCCAGATGGAAAAGAATTAGAGGTGCTATCTTAACTGCAAAGGCAGATCCCAGCCTGAAGTAACAACCAGGGATGTTTGTGCATATAGATTTATTAAGTGCTACAGCTGTGTGGCTGGACAGCATGTCCTCAATGAGATCCGTTCCTGTGATGTGAGGTTTGAGTTCAGATCCACCTCTAAAATTAATAAGCTGTAGTGTTTTCTGTTCATCTCCTCAAAAAAGAGTAAATTGGTTGCTTATGTTGATTTTTAGCACTTAGTTCCTTAGGGCCCCTGTTTCACTATTTTGATACAGTTCAGCAATCAAGACCCTTATGTTTGGCACAAGACCTGTTTCAGTAATGCCAACAGTTAGCATCATTGCTAATGGACTCTGAGAGCTGAGAAGCTTGCTCAGACTCTTGCTGCCTCTTGCTGTCTGCTCTCCACTCTGCTGGGGGCCGCCACTCCCAGAGACTTGTTAGGAGGGAAGGTGTTTCCATACCTGCTGATGGCTGTGTCAGAAAGGGCTGTAGCTGAACCATAAATCACTTCTGAGTATGGCTCTGAGCTCACTTACTGGGATGTGAATGAAAGCAGCTGTGTTACCATGCAAATCCCACCTGCCAGCTCTGCCACCAGCCTGCAGCTGCCGAGCGGGTGGTGGGCTACACATTGTGGCACATGTTCCCCAAACCTGATGCAGCTCCTGCGGCTGTGCTTAGGTGCTTTGCTGAATTGGCCACTTGGCCAAATGAAATTGTATTCCTCAAGGAAATGGATTTGCATCAGCCAGATACCTTTGATCTTAGCAGCGAACTCATTCTAATAGTTGGAGGTGAGTGAAACACCCCTTTCAGAGTTGCATTGCAATCAGTGAAGCTTCTCCCTGATGGATAGGTCTAGAGGTAAGGATTTGTCTGTAGACGAGTACTACGAGTGTAGTCCTCACTAGGTCAGCTGCATGTGTAGCATTCATGGGGGCAGCAGCTTTTTATGTAACCCAGAACTTCTACTATGGGCAGCAAAATTGGACTCATACTAATACAGGATAATGATTTGTGGTATTTTTTAAATACCTGCAAAGAGCTTTGTGGATTATGTTGCTATTTTAGATCTAATTATAGATAGCTTTTAACAAAGAAAAACCATGAGATTACTGAGATGTGTCATGCTATGGTACAGCAGGACAAATTGTTCTGGACCACTTTCCATTAGCCAGTGTGCAACATCTCTTGGTATTTCAGACTTCTTTTAATTTAAGGAAAAATACAAGCCCAAACTTAAAAGCCCAAATTCTGACAATGGAGGACTGAAATAAAAAGCTCTGTTCCATTAATATCTTTTGTCTTACATGGGTTGAGCTCCTGCAAGCTCTTCAGAAAACAGGGTGATTTTCTTCAATGTCTCACTGTGAATTAAATGCTTCATTTGGGTTTACCCATTTGAAAAACATTGTCTCTGTAAGACAGTTTGCTCATGTGAAGAACTTTGTTTAACATGATGCTCAAAGAAAGTAAAAGAAGCCTTTTGAAAATAGCTTGATTTAAAAAAAAAAAAAAAAAAAACCAACAACTGCAGAGGAGAATTAACAAACACAAGTGCTGTCTAAAACAGATGATCCTTCTTTGAGAGCCGACCAGTCTCCTCTCAGTGCCTGGGGGTGCTCGCCATGTGGGGTCTGCTCTGCCACATCTCTTCTGAAAAAGAACAGAGAAACACTTGAAGACAAGAGGACTCCTGCTCACTTGTCAGAATCATGATTTGCTGCCTTATTTTCCGTCATATAATCAGAGTATTTGGGACCTCCACCTAAAAGGAGAGGAAGAGGAATTGTGGGTACATGCAGGAGCACTGCTTAGGGAATATGATGAGAAGAACTTGTCAAGTGAGCAAGCGTTTCACCATTTGTCCTCTCAAAGTTGCCTGGGAAGTTAGGACAGAAGAAGGCTAGGAAGAATTTGGCTACGGCTCACTTCCAGATTTTTCTTCTCCTCCTTCAGGGAAACGAAACCATTTTAAAAGCAAAAGTTGGAAAGAAGGGAGGAGTTCATTCAACGCCATGTATTATCTTAATGTCTTTAGAGTTATTCCTCATCTCTAAGCATTATTGTTGCATGAGGCTCTCACTGTGATGGGCACCTGTCATAGCTGTAAAGGGCATACCTCAGGGACAGCTGAAATTAATACTGCAAAAACACTGAATCTTACAGACTTGGGAGGGATCTCTGATACTCCCTAGTTCAACCTCTCCTGCAAAAACTAGGTCATGCTACTACACCATGTCAGCTGAAGCTACTTCTGTCCAAGTCTTGGACACCTCCTGTGTGGAGATTGCACAGCTGCTCTGGGTGCCTGTCCCAGACCTCCAACACCTTCCTTGAGAAGAAAGTAAGGAACTTCTACAACACTTCTCATAGCAAACATGCACCCAATGTGCAAGTATGTGCCAGTAGTCTTTATCTGCAGAGAGGCAAAGGGATAGAGGAGATGATGACATTTTTTTTTTCTTTTTTTTAAAAAGGCTCACGCAGGCTGAGAGGCTGAAAATGTGAGATGTTTGGTATCCCTCCTTCCCTTCCAAGGTCCAATACATTTCTTTCTTCCTGTGGAGAAATAGCAAAGGAAAGAAGCACTTCAGCATACGCTCCTGATTTGCGCAAGCTCCTCTGCATGCTCTGACAGACCAGGCTGTGGGAACAGCTGTTGCCAGCCTGCATGCATATGGCTGCCTCTAGCCAGTGTCTGAGTATGCTTATGCTAAGATTAATCACTTTCCAACGTTAATCACTTTCTACCCCTTTAAAACCCCATGGTGAATAGCAGTGAATCCTGCTTCCCCAACAACTGATGGAAGCTCTTTCATGCATGAACCTAAGGTGGCCTTCAGAAGGGCTGGTAGAACGTTGATGCAGTTTCTCTAGGGCAGGCAGGGCCCTGGACACCTGAGTACTTGTGGTCCTTTGCCAACTGCATCTCTTACACTTGTTTTGGCTACCAGTGCCTTTCACACAGCTCAGGTGCCTATGCGGCACTGCTGAATATAGAATCATAGAATCATTAAGGTTGGAAAAGACCTCTAAGATCATCAAGTCCAACCATCAACTAACACCACCATGACTCCTAAACTAGGCCCTGGAGTGCCACGTCTACACCTTTTTTGAACGCCTCCAGGGTTGACGACTCCACCACCTCTCTGGGCAGCCTGTTCCAATGTCTAACCACTCTTTCGGTAAAGAAATTCTTCCTGATGTCCAGTCTAAACCTCCCCTGACGCAACTTGAGGCCATTTCCTCTCGTCCTATCGCTAGTTTCTTGGGAGAAGAGTCCAACACCCGCTTCCCTACAACCTCCCTTCAGGTAGTTGTAGAGAGCGATAAGGTCTCCCCTCAGCCTCCTCTTCTCCAAGCTAAACAGCCCCAGTTCCCTCAGCCACTCCTCATAAGACTTGTTTTCTAGACCCTTCACATGGTCATGACATCTTGCATTTCTGCTGACTTCAATGCAAATCTGGCCTTTTAGCAAGTGCAGTAAAAGGCTATGTTAAAGTTGAAATAAAATTTAGATGTTGTGTCCTGTATTATTTTAAGAAGAGTTTGAATTATTTTGACATAACCTGAGACATACCTGCTACAAGGAGTGCTGAAGATTTGCTGATGAATATTTTTAAGTCCTCATGGTCACCTGAGAGAGTGTTTAATATTTCTGTGTTCTACAAAGTTTGGGTATGATCTTTTTGAAGAATTGTACTTATGCACAGCCCAGGCACCAAAACTGCTGAGATTTTATGATATTTTCTTTCACCTTCAGACCTATAATTTTGAAAAACCTTCTTCAGTAGATTGATAGCAACAAATGAAATTTTCAGCAATGGATCTCAATTCCTTCTTTTGCATGCAGGTGGTATCTGTTAGGTTTGTTAGAACGTTATGAACACAAAAGGCCAATTTCTTTGTGAGGAAACAACATTTCCTGAATAATTTATAGCTAAACACTTCTCATAGCTGAATAAAGTATTAATACATGTATGTGTTAGTTTCAGTGGTAGTAAGTCACTTCCCTTGTTTGTGTTGGTCATTCAACAGCAAAAGAGAAGATACATCAAACCGTGTGAAGTTTCCATTTTTTATTAAATGGGCTTCTGGTTGCCAGTGCTCTTTCAGCATTAACACTGGAAGTGACTCCCCTCTCATGCCACTCTTGAAGAGCTTTTAATTTGAAATAAATTATCTCCTATACATAATAAACGATGTCATTTGAGAATAAATGCACTACTTTTCAAAAAAAATCTAAATCTCATGCTGTCCAAAAGACTTGCTTTTGCTTTAGCTCTGGGAGCTGATAAAGCTATAGGAGTGATGTAGGTGCATAAGTTTTCCATCTGAGATAGATACACATGCGTAAATCCTGTTTGTGTGCCTGTAGGGAGGATCACCACAGTATCTTTGAAAACCTCACTCTCCCCCTTCAGATAAATGTATTCTGCAGTTACTAATCTTCAGGTACTTTACTGACAGGCAAATGGAAACAGGGGGAAAAGAAGCACAAAGTATTTTTGAAAAATCTCACAATCTGTTGTGGGTTGAGCAGACTCATAGACACCTTTCTCATACACCACTCAGTCAACTGCCACTGTACAGTGCCACAAAGGTGGTGGATTTTTAAAGTGAGGTTACAAAATCTTCAGGAGAATGGCAGGAGATCCTACACCTCTGATAACATCGAGTCTTCATTTTACTGACTTTTGACAGCCAGCCCTGACGGCCTTTGAAACTCCCAGCTCTGAACAGGCTGTTTTGAAATATAAACCAAAATCCCTGATTGTCAATGCAGACACCATCTAAGAAGCTCCTGTCAGCATACCTGGCCTTGCCTTGCCTTTTACTTGTAAGTCCTTCAGAAAACTTTGGACAAGCCCAGCTCAGGCTGAATGCCCACTTCCAGCCTTCTGTCTTTGCCACACCGTGTTCCCAGGCTCTGTGCAGTTTGCTCGTGTTGTGCTCGTGCAACAACAAACATACGAAGCACGGTGGGTTCTCTGCCTTGTAAAAGAGTTTCCTCTAGAAAACATGTCCTACCCATGCCTATGGGATAGGCACACATTGAAAAATTTTTTCTAGCTTGAGACCATAGAAGCAGATTTCCCCCGGCTATCTGACATGTGCAATAAGTGTACTTTAGATAGGAAGGAAATGCAGCAAACATGCTAGGGACCTGATAGAGCTTGTGATCCCCTCCAGGTGTAACAAAAGCAATCCTCTTTATTTCTGTGCTTCTGTGGTTAGAATTAAAGGAGTCTTTGATATACAGGCTAAACTGAAACTAGACAGATGATTTAGTAAAACAACCAGGTACTTCATCAACAGGCAACATGTTAATGCTTTTCATTTATCAAAATATGTGCCATTCATACAAGGAGTAGTATACTAATATATATAATGTACATACAAGTACTATAATGTACAAAGTATTTTAAACAAGAAGTCTATATTATAAACACAGACAAGAAGTGTGCAGCCTTATTATCTGTTACCAAAGACTCGAAGTTGGAGATTGTTCACCACTGTTTGGACTAATGGTGTATCTCAACACTGACATTCCTTCAAGAGAGCTTAGTTCAAATGTTGTTTGGGATCTAGAGATGGTAGCTAGCTCTAGTGAGCAATGCTACTGCAGGAATCTGGCTCAGTTTCAGGTATGCAGGAACTTAAGACTGTTTATCCAAAAGCTTGAATCACCCTCACTTGCATCTGAGCAGTCTTGGCTGGCAATCAATCAGGAAAGCGGAATTCTTCACCAGCAGAATGCAAGAGGCATGGGTGTGTTTTACAGACGGGGAGGATGGGAGATGCCATTGCTGGGCTGGGAGGAAAGGAAGCTGTTGCTATGATGAAGGAACACAAATAATCAAGTCACTTCATCTTCGAAGATAACAGCACAACTGTGAACCTAGACATCTCTCCAACCTGGGAAATGCTGTAGTTGCCCCTCTGGCAGTTTTATTAGTTTTACTGCTTACTTGTGTTCTTGGGAGTCTGTTCTTCCTATCATTGCTCGTCTCCCAGCAAGTCTACAGACAAAATAAAATTGTTGCTAAGAGTATAGAATTTGTATGAATTCAGATGCCAGTATGGAATATGGCAATAGAAACTAACATCTAATGTCTGCTGGGATCAAAGTTACTTTGAACTATGGAGACTGCAAAACTGTAGAGCTCTGGGTTCTGCAAAGCTCCTTGGCAGCCCAGGACTGGACTTGTAAAGCACAGGTGTCAAAAGGCTTCAATAACCTTTTCTTTCATATTCTTCAGTAAAAGGAGGGATTTGAGTAGTAGTCACAGTGTGGAAAGAGAGGTGAAGTATAAAAAAGAAGAGAAACATTGGGGCTTGAGAACTGGAATTCAAGTGTTAGAAGTCTATCTTGGCTCAGCTATTGACTTGTTGTGTGGCCTTGGACAGTCTGGCTTATAAAGCGGGGAGGGGAAACTGGCACAGGAACATCTGAGGATTAAAAGATGTTTACAGATTGCTTTGTACATGCATCATTTTATCTTTTCAAAGTGTTTATTAATTTTGAGCTAGTCTCTTACGCCACTGTAACAGCGCTGAACTTTCCTCAACTGGATCTGTTTCTTTACAAAAAAAATCACATGTACATAAATAAGACACAATGCTCCACACAAGTTCTAACCAGTTATAGAAGTCTTAATATCATCTCAGTTGGACTAGATGATTGCTGTAGGTCCCTTCCAGCTGAAATATTCTATTCTATTCTATTCTATTCTATTCTATTCTATTCTATTCTATTCTATTCTATTCTATTCTATCTCATGGGTATTCAGTGTTGAAAAAGATTGGAATCCCAGGGAAGGGAAAAGTCTTTATGGGACAGCTGTCTCATGAAGACCTTCTTATTTAACTGGTTAGTTAAGGAAATACTTATTTGACTGAGAAATATACTTTATGTATGTTTTCTAAGTCTCTGTCATTTTAATTCATATTAACTTAGTGACATCTTCTGTGGCATGAAGTCCCAAGAGTATTTTGCAACAGATGTTCCTGAGCATTCAAGCCATGCTTTTCTGTATAAGAAAGTGGGTGCTAGTAGATAGTAATGCCTGCGGGCATTGCTGTGCTTCTTTTGAGAGAGAAGAAGCCACATGTTAATCATCATTACAGTATGACACTACTAGCCGTAGTCAATTTAAGAGTTTGTGCAGAGTCATTCCCCTAAACCCACTTGTCTGCATGGCCTGGCTGCGTTCCCTGGGAGACACTGGCTCCCTTGAGCCACCCTGGCAAGATAGGCTGTGAAGAGCATATGAAAGGGAGGAGGAAAACAACTTGAAGTAATGCTGATTATTAATATTACAGTGAACAAAATGCAATAGGTCAAGGGGCTGAAAAGATGGAGAAAGAGATATATGTTATCATAAATATATACTATGAACACTCAAGAAAAACAGAATTCAGTCATAAAGGAAAACCTTTGAACAGAATGAAGGCTTTGTGAGCAGTTGCACAAACGTGGTCTATGACAGAGATGATACTACAGATACAGGAGATCACAGTTGTTGCATGCATGCACTGGATGCCTGGAGTTCTATATACAGTAGCTGTAAAGGAAATGTTTCTGTGCTCATTTAAATGGCTTATGGAGTTCAGGAGCTCTGGGGGCCAGCTACTCTCAAAGTCTGAGAGTCGCAGCTAGTATCTTCCATTGTTAATTACATTCTATTATTGTTGGCTTTTGCAAAGAAGCTCTGAATATTCAAGCAGTCATGTGGCATGTGTTTTGGATGGCTGGAGCCATTGGTAGGTTTGTGGCACTTCCTTTACATTTCACTAACCACAGAACTGCGGGTCCATTTTCAATAATCTTGGGGAGCAAACTAGCAAGAACAGGGAATGAACATGCCCATGGAGGAAAAAAGTACACCTGGTTCCCACCCTTGGATTTTTCAGGCGTTAAATCATGAGAAAAACCCCTTCAGACTCACGTGCCTTGGGTCAGAGACCCACATTCAATGGTGATGTATACAGATAAGCAGTCTGATTTCCAGGAATGCAAAGATGCACAGCAAACTACAGACATATAGGTGAAATTTGTGTGACAATCAGCAACTCTGAAAACCAGGCCCCCAGTCTTAAGTGCTTACCATCAGGCACCTAATGTTGAAAATGTTGGCAAAATGCCACAAAACTGTGCTTCTTTTAGAAAATGGAACCTGTTTCTTTAAAACTCTAATCTGTAGTGCTGGAGCTTTGTAAACAATCTCAGATATTTCCATTATAACATTAATGAGTAAGTCATTTACCAATGCAGAAATAGATTGGCTTGATTTTTCTCTCATTGCCCTTTCTTCTGCGGTCAAGGTTGGAAGACTAGAGCTGAAATGATTACTAGAGGAAGAACACTCTCTGCTTCTGCCTTTCCAGCTAAAGCCCTTGTAAGAGAAAGTGCTTCTCATTCCTGGCTCTCATTCTTGGGGGTTAGGCTGTTCTCACCCCAAACTATTTTTCAATTTGCTTGAAGTGCTTCCCTTGTGCATTTTTATTTAGTGTCTGTGTACAACTGGGATAAAATGTGTACTTAGGTTGTTAATGCAGATTGCTGTGGGCATGAAGGGTATGAAATCTTCATGGTCTAATGGTGCTCAAACACAGAATGAGTGAGATTATTATGAGGGAAGCGTGGCACTTGTATTCAAGAGCGCTGTTCAGTCCCTGTGTCTGTTAGTGTTGTGGTATCTCAAACCACCCCTAAACTTTTAATGCCTTTTTCCCATTCTCAAAACATTTATTCAGGAGTAAGATGAAATGAGACTGGGATGGCGCATAACATTCCCAATGGAAATACATGTTCGGTTTCTCTAAGTTGCTTTGTCTTTGGACTGTTTCTTCCTGTCCAATAGGCTCTAGTAAAGTTTAAAAATCTGCTTTAAAACACCCTGCCAGTTCCAGGTGCCTTGGCATTTTTCAGTAGCCTCATCACCTCATTAATCATTGAAATGATTAATTTCAGAAGATTAATTTTGAAAGATTAATTAACTAAAGATTGGCAGCAATGATGGTGGATCCGTGGAAGAGCTATGGGATTTCATGTGACAGAATTTAGATGTGGAAATTGAGGATGCGCATTTATTCACTTTCTTGATGCTTCCCATGAAGACCTTCTGAACTTTGGTCTTGCCGTCAAACTGCCAAAGTGCTCGCCTGTTGCTTTCTGCCACTGCTGCAGGCCTGACCAGCACTCACAGGGCCGCAGAGGAAGAGATCCAGCCGGTGTCTTTGCAGGAGAAATATTCTAACAATAACAATTCCTTTCTGTTGCATAACCAGTGGTATTAGATGCTCTAATAGCTGGGCTTAATGATCCAATAAGACTTAAAACCTAACTGGGCGTGCATATGTTTGGCTTAGCATGTGGCACTAAAGGCACTGTGCAGAGCTAATTGCCTCCCTTTCTTTGTAGTTATGAGTGTAAAAGCTCTAGCTTGACAAGAAATTTGCTGTATGCATAGGGGTTGTTTACCACCAGCTCAGTAATGTCAGCAACATCTTTGTCTTAGCAAAGCTCTCAGGAAGACATTCTGGGTGTGCTGCTGTCAGGGACCTCAACTCTCATTGCCCACACACATCCAGCACTTGGCAGGGCAGGTCAGTTAATGAAGAAAAAGGAATGAGGAAAACCGTTCTGTCCAAGAAAAGAGGGAAACCTGCAAATGGAAGCCTCAAGGCCAGCCACAAAAGGGTAACTTGAGCATTACTTCTTTGGGCTCTCCTGTGAAAGCAAAAGGGTTCAAGGAAGGCACTGCCCTACTGACCGGAACGGCAGAAAGAAGAAAGTCCCCAGAGCCCTTCCCTTTCTTGCCTTGCATTTATCTCCTGTTGACCATCACAGGACAAGGCTTTTGAGGGCAAGGATGTCTTAGTGTAACAAGAAAAGAAATGCAGAAACAAACCCTTGCCTGGACACTGTTCCTTTCAGAGCAGGTATTGCCCAAACAAAGCCGAGTGTAGCTTCTGACTTGCCAGCATACTAGAAGCTAGTACATACCAGTATATAACCAGAAGCTATTTTCTTCAGCTGTTTCCTTTTTCTGAAGCATATACCTCAGGGGGCCCTATTTTGCTTCAACATGCAGACTATATGTGATGAAGTGAGCCACTATACCCATATTCCTGTGGCTACCATATAACCGTTTTTTTTCTCAGACAGATCTTCCTTTTCTATCCTTTATGTCCCATTGGGATAAATAGTATTTGAATCCCTGCCTGCTATTTATTTATTTTTTTCTTGCCAGCTTGACACAGGGGAAGAACTTTGGGAGTACCAGGCTGTTTTCAGATAGATGGGGGGCAAGAGGCAAGTGCTGATGCCTAGGGGTAATATAACAGGTTGAAGATGAACACCTCATCCACATACAGCATATGCAGATGGTCCAAATGGGAGCCTTACAACAGGGCAGAGGGCCTAGGGATTGAGAGAAATAGGGACGCCCCAGGTTGTAGGGGGAGAAGGGTTTGCGGATGGGAGGTGCTTTGAGGCAGGATTGAGGACAGCAGGTCAGAAAAAAAGCAGGACTGAAGCAGAAGTTGGGGAGTTGAAAAGCAGGAGGGCATTAGGGCAGCAAGGAGAATGGGGGCCTGAAATAGGATGTATGGGTTCCATAGTGAGCTTAGGGTTGGGTGGGTTGGAGAAGGGAATTAAGAGGAGCAAAGTGTTTTGGGGATGGTGAAGTTGTGTATGGGAGGAATGTTGACAAAAAGGCATGGGAGGCTGGATATTCAGCTTGGGAAATACTGGGAGATTCTGAAGAAAGAGCAATGGGGATGTTTGATTTCTTGGGCACCCTGGGACACGAGAAGCTGTCTCTCAGACAGGAGAATCGGGGCCGGGCTCTCTGGAATCTGAGGGACTTGCAGTCAGGATACCCTGTCAAATTTCCCCTCCAGCCTCTGTTGTGGGTTGAGGGTAGGGACACAGAGATACATTTTAGCTGTTAATATGTGAATGTAATATAGTATGTGCTATAATATAAATGTAGTTTAGCTATATGATTTAGCAACTGGAAACAAAATGAGCCAGCAAAATATCCCTCGTGTAGTGGGACAGGAGCCCTTCTTCTTCCCCAGTCTGTCCATAGGCAATCTAAGAAAATTATGGAAGTTAATCTCTATTTCACTGGACATAACATTGAAGGCAAACGCCCTTCAGTAATGCATTCAGACAGATTCCTACAGATAAAACTCAGCCCCTGGAAGCAGACAGTTCATTTTACAAGCATTTGCAACACTGTATTGAGGTCACCTCCTGCCCTGCGGAGAGACCAGCTACTAGCCAATGACACTACCTAAGAAGATAGCATCAGTTAATAGAAAGCCTGGTTAGTTTTCAGCAAATTTTATTGGTTTTGATAAAGCCAGTGTTGCTTAGAGAAGAAAGTTTTGTAGCACTGCCACTTGCCATTCTTGGGAACATTTCCCTTCCCAAAGACTGAGAGCCCATCTCTGTACAAAAGCAGCAATGCTGCCTCTCTGCACTGGGAAGAATGAAGCTCACCCTGAAGGAGCAGTCTGCAACCCAGTTTCTGAACTCTGCTGGTGGTGGTGCAGAAATGCTGAGGCAAATGCTCTGGCAAACATGTAGGTGAGCACATCCTCTTACTGCTGGTACTCAGCCTGTAACCAGTGTGTGCTTCTCTTTTTTGCCTAATTTGTAGTCTGTTCACCTCAAGTTTGTTTATACCTAGCAAGCAGGTTTATTACTTGTTTGTACTTTGCTTACAGTTTGTTTGCATCCAGGTTACAGTAGGTTCACTGGCAAATTATACCCAATTTGCAATCTTCATATAATTAACTGATTTGTTAATACTGCATTTGCTACCTGTTTACAAAATTTGACAGAGAGGCATTTTTTGATATTATGCAGGTCCCGATGAGGAGGATAGGAGCTTTATACAGATCAAAATGTACATGAACTGGGCCTTATTTGGCTAAGCTCTTTCATAGACTGCCATGTTAGTGGAATAAAGAAATGGGCCATATATTTTAAGTGGGGAAAAAATGAATAATTCAACAGTAAGGGTCAAATCGTCCTGCCAAGAAAAACCTACTGAAGAGGAAGTACACTGACTTATATTATTTGCATTGTAGATAATAATATCAATTATAGTTCCCAGCCGGAATCAGGCCTCCATATTTTGGCTTCCGTAAAACCACGGAGTAACAGTTCCAGTCACAACAAGTTTCAGCTAAATAAAGACAAAGCTCAGTTAGCAAAACAATGCAAATTTGCAGAAGCATGGGGTTGGACAATTAGAGACTGATGTTTGTATATAGTTACATATGGCAGTTCAGTGACAATTAGCAGCACTAATCAACATTTATAATTAATGCCATTTTGCAAACAAAAAGTTTTAACCCTTCCCAAAAACCGGATTGAAAAAAATCTCTTGTTGGGCCCACTAGGAACTATCTGCATAAGATTAAGTCTATGGTCTAAGTGAAATTGCCAACCCACTAGGCTTTGTTGTAAATGTCATGCTATCAGCTTCTTCTAAAAGCCCCAGCTTCTGAAATCTAGTTATTATGGGAGAATCATATTTTTCTTAAAAAAAAAAAGAAAAATCAGCAGCAAGGAGCATGCTGGCAGGTGCTGGGGTAAAAGGGGATCAGACTGGTTTGAGGCAAAAGCAAATGAGGCAGCTGCATTTGCAGACTGCTGGGGGACTGTGCCTGGCACAGAGCCCTGAAAGCCAAGCTGACACTGCCACTGTCCAGGCAAAAGATCAGGGGGTCCAGGGAAGCAATAATGCCAAAAGGTCTAACCCCCCTCCAGCCCCTCCAAACCTTCTGTGACAGCAGGAGCAGCAATCCTGGCTTTCTGAGGTTCTCCCCTAGTTTCCTTTTCCTAGTTTCCCTGTTTTCTATGTCTTTCCCCACCCCTCTTCTCTTCCCATTAAAGTAGCTTTGGTCCCTCCCACCTGGGGTTGCAAAATCCAGTTTTGCCTACACAACTGAAAAGCTTCATGCAGTTTCTGTCGCAGATGAGGGGACTAACTTTTCCATGGGATTGAGCAGTGAGGCCCCCATAGAATTGAGGAGGCATAGAGCTGGCTGAAAACCACCAGCATCCTCTCTGTAAATGAAAATGTTGAAGCAGGGGCATTAACCTTCTTGGGAGATATGTCAAGCATTCATGCATGTCGCTGATCTCCACTGAGATGGCAAAGGTCTTGGCACTTCTTGTATCACTGTTTGGAAGAAATAATCTGCTTATACTTCAAATGGCTCTGATGGTCCAACCATCCTGTACAGAGTTCTCAGGTTGCGGGGAAACCCAAGTATGTGTCACTAACGGGACAGAGGAAGGTACCAGGGTAAGATGAAGAGTGAAATAACATAACTTGTCCCTGTGGTAGTACATACAACGGTGGTCAGCTCTCCGGAGTAGTTAGTCTTGACTTCATCTTTGCAAGACAATTTTTTTATTGCAAAGCAAACTCAGCAAGTTCTAAAAGGTGGTAGCAGTGGAGCCAGCCAGAGCCTTCCTGCCTTCTTGTGCCAGCTGACCCTGCCCATTGCATAGTGTCTTGGTTCGTGGCATGCTGATTCCTCTTCACCCTCCCTGTGCCGCTGACACCTGCAAAATCTTCTTTTTTAGGACAATAACCCATGACGTAACCACAATGGATTGCCATTTTAGTAACCGAGTGACAGATAAATAGAAACGCCTCTTCATGCCTTCCTTTTCTAGCTGGTAGGAGAAGACATAGCCTTCTCTTCAACTTCCCACCCTTTAGGAAGAGGAAACATTTTTTTCTTTTCCTGCCTAAAGGATACAGTCTCTTCTCTTTTCCCTAGTGCAGTTGTGGTCATCCAGAAAGGTGACCTATTTTTGTCTCTCATTAATGCACCCTTTGGGAGACAGCTAAGTCTGGCTACCTCGTCCCTCTTGTGGGAATCATGCATGCTCCCACTTTCAGATTACCTCTGAAGGATTCAACTCGCTTGTTTACTGGCAAGGTTAACTTGACAGGCCTAACTGGATTTGGCACATACACACCCTTTATCTCTGTTGTGACAGCAGTTAATTAAAGTGACTCAGAAAACAGCTTCTCCAAAACAAAGTCATGTTTATTTGCCAAAGGTGCATCCAAAGAAGTGCACTAAACAGCAAAGAGCTGTAGCTTAGCTTGGCCTGCTTGTAGGTCTGGCTCTGCCCCAGCTTGGTAGGGAAGCCTGCTACCTGCTGTGCTGCCTGACTGCCCAAATCTCCTCTCTGCTTGCTATTAGTGGCATCTCATCCCTCCTCCTTGCCAAGCCAGGATCTTTAATGTGTAAAATCCACCTTGACCTCAGCGCTTGGTGTGAAGAAGCACCAGAGCTGTCTGCCCGAGAGAAGCAAGCCTGGAGTAGACCTCTTTTCTTCAGGGACACTCACATTGTCCCTTCTCTCCTTTCTTACTCACTTCCTAGTAACAGTTTCATTGCATTTAGCTTCCAGTGCTCAGCAAGAATAAGACATGGCAGACAAAATAAGACCTACATGATATATGCAAAACAGTACGAATTTTTCTTATTCAACCCAGTCATGGTAGGAAAAAGCAGATGCTTCTCTCTCTTACTCTTAAGAGTAGGTGGAAAAGCATATCTTAGTGTAAACAAACTCATGTAAACAACAAAGACTCTTGAAACTGAGAATCCTTCTGTTTAAATGCCATGGAGCCAGATGAACTCTGTCTTTGTACAATCCTTTAGATCTGTGAAAGGTCTCTGCAAGTCTGCTACTGCAGCTGTTCCTGGGAAATCCACAGTGAGTGGCATTTCCACTCACACAGCACTGACACAGTGTGGGACCAGAGTGGGAAGAGCAGTACTAAATCATAGTCACCAAGGAGCATGGAATTACTCACGAGTGTTTACAGGATAAAAATTAGCCTTCTGCATTTATGGTTCCCCTAAAAGACATTCACATCAGTGATGGGCCTAGCCTCTAATTCTGGGTATTTGCCACACCTTTGGCCGTCACTGGTGGCAAGCACAGGAACTGAAAAGAAACATCTCCTCTTTGATTAGGAAGATATAGTGCCATCCCTAATCACTGCACAAATAAAACTAATCATAGTACAAAAAATGCAGTTACTATAAGAAAACATACCATTTCCTCCACATGAAGAAATCGGCTCTGGAAACTCATGCAGGTATTGCTGAAACTGCTTTGATGATTGTAACTTCCACACCTTGCGAAGCAAGCAGGTCAGAGGCTGTGGCTTAAAATAAACAGGCCTGAGCTGAAGAAAGGAAGGTTCATTAAGTTCCTCTTGCAATGCCTACCTATCCTGTGAAGCTTTGGGACAGAAATCTGGAGGACCAAACTTTAGAAATATTTCTGAATTTATAAAAAGAAACAGTAAGTCTTGTATTTTCTGCCCTGTTTATTCAGTATGATAACCAAACATCATGTGTAAAGGAAGTAGAAACAGAGATCCAACAGCTAAACCAAGATACTTCAGGTCACTGTGAAAGAAACACTATGGGCATATAGCATATTACTGGTGATACTCCATTTGAGGTCCCAAGACTAGTTTTATGTTTAGAGATGATTGCTGCATGTTAAAGAAATAATAAGTTATTAAGGATCTGTTTTCTTTGTCCTTCTCCTACACAGTTTCCTCGGATATTTGGCTCATAAATTTGTTGGGAGAATGCTTCACCCATATTAAAAACCTTACTTCCAGTTATTAAAAGAAAAAGCAGCGTTCATTTTTTTTTTAACATTTGCCTTTTCATTCTTTTTTTTTTGTTGTTGTTCTTGGAGTATTTTCATTGCTTACACTTTTGGTTTTCAAGCGTGAAAACAAATATTCTTTTTATATTCCCATAGTTAATAAATGCAGTTTATTTAGTTCCTTTTCATTATTATTTTTTTCATTGTTCAGTTTTGGGCACAGAGTATATGAAAACTTTTATTTGAGTATCATCTCAGGCATTTTTGTGTTCCTTATACAGTTGTTCATTCTGTGTGCATACTATTAAAAAACAGTTCTTTTTTGTGACATTCATAGTCACTGCTCTCCTCAAGTTGTGACACTGGGAATGCTTGAATCATGATTTTTTTGTCATACTTCCAGCCCTGGTCCTTTGGAAGTTTGAAACCCTCTACTTTATTGAGGTGTTAGGGGATGCTCAGAATCTCCTTGAGCACCAATGGCAATTAAGACTCATTGGAGACATGGTAACACTCTGAGAACCGATACATTTAAGAAGAAAAAACCATCAGAATAACAATTTTTGGCTGCAAAAGAGGTTGCATGCATTGACTTGTAGACAGCAACTGCTCTATGGCAAGGGTACTGCGCCTGATTGGAACGTCAGAGCAGCGTTTGGGCATTGGGGAATGGAGGGCATAGCAGGACCATGGGCTTATTTCAGCTTCAGTTTCTGAAGCAAGGTTTTAAGTAATTAGCTTCTTCAAGCTGAAGTTTGTCAGTGTTGGAATATGATGTTTTAATCTGTTTTTTACAGCTTGCTTTCCTACTAAAACGTAACTAAAATTTGTACCCCAAGGTAACACTGTTGAATATTAGCTCTTGGTTGCCCTCTGGTTCTAAGGAAATAACTTCTAATACTACTTTTTTTTGCTGTTGCTCAGGAATCTGCTGGCATTTAAAATCTTTTATGAGGTGATGTAATTTGTCTGAGAAGAAAATAATTCTTACCTGAAATGTGACATGGAAGAACCATAATTTTTATGTATGGACTTTATTTTCATGTTGATTTAAACAAAAAAAAGAAGAAAATAATGACAGAAATAACAAATAAAAACATTTATATTATAGTTTCTAAGAAATAGCTTTTCTAGAAACTGACCACAGAATTGAAAGCTACTCTATATGATGATCAGGAAAAGCCGATTCTTAAAGGACCTCCCTCCTCCCCCCACCCCCCCCAACAAAAAAGCAGAACAGGGATTTTTTAAATGCTATCAACTAAAATTTTATCTTCAAATGATCAAAATTCAGTTAGTCTTTCTGATAGAGAAGGAAGACTCCCTTCCTCAGTACCTTGCGATGTGCACATGTTCCATGTCAGGACAGCTTCCCTGTGCAGGTCAGCATACAGTTTATGTATTATGCTCAGCATGTATTTAAGATTCAGGTAAGTTAACAGTCTTTTTGTACTTTAAAAGCATCTAAAAGTAAAATAAGGGATACATTTCTTTAAGAGCTGAGATATCCTGATCTCCATTTTTTCTTCCCTGCTTCTGAGCAACTGCACAATCATTTAGACTTCCTGATTGCCCAGACATTATCTACAAACTTATAGCAAAGCTGTTGTGATTTAAGCACTTTGAGTGAGTCATTTCTATGCAATTCCACTCTAGCATGGGGGTCCCATGCTTAGACAAAGAGAACCCTGTGTAGCATAAGACAGGAGACATGCAGTAGTGAATCAAGCTCTTTTCAAATATTCTTCCCAGTTATTAGTGATGAGAGCTACTTAGTGTGTGTGCATGTGAATGTGCATGTATGTTCATGTGTCTATATATATTTATGCATTAGATATTATTTATATATTAAATATTTCTCACATTACTATAATGTGCAGTCCCAAATCAGTACAGTACAGAATTTTTCTGTCAGAATTTATTGATGCTCTGAAACCATTCTTCGTAATTGGAGGAAGATGCCATTCTTCCATTCTTTACAGATGTCCTTTACAGACGTCCTTTACAGACTGTAGTAGATTAAAGTTGTTATAGTTATGGCCTGATAGCTAAGTGATATACTTAACCATTTAGTATTAATATACATGGCAGACAGTAACAGTTTTTAAAAGGCTTCCTTCCCTCCTTGTGTCAGGAAACTTCTCTGACAATAATTTAGAAAAACATATCTGAAATAAAATGTAAACAAAACATTATGTATGCAATAGTCGACCTAACTTTATCTGAGCAGATGTTTCTGATGAAACTTTTTTCTTTGCCAGTTTCAAATTCTCTTTCTATCAGATACCACTGGGACAACCACCTCAGTGACATTTCAGGGTTTTGAGGGTTTATTTATTTATTTGTTTATTTATTCCCTTTTTCTGTACAGAAAAAATACAGTGAAATCTGGTTTCCAGCAATATAATTTAAAGCAAATACTTATGTATATAGATATTTCCTTGGCACTTCAGAGGTAAACCAATTTTAACTATTCATTATTATTTATAAGGTACACTAGTAATCAGAAGGTAAATCTTCAGGAATTAGTTATTCTATGTGAGAAAGTTGCCAGGTTTACTGGCACTAAACCTTTTTTACTGGTCTTTCCATAATGGTATGTCAGAACTGGCATGTAACAGCTGCTGTTCATTGTCTCACAAGGGTTATGAGAAACAGCATTTTTCTAGCAAATTAAATTCACTCCTAGACTAAGGATTATGCCAGCAATAGGTTTTTTTCCAGCTAATATTCCAGTGGTGGTAGCACTGAAAGAAGTAACGTAAACCATGTTCAGACGGTTTCCAGTGCTTGACTTAAAATATTGCCAATGTGTTGTCTAGATGGGCAGGTCACCACTTGAAAACAGTTCTTCTTTCATCCCTGTTAAGTAACAGAATTGTATGTTGTAAGTATATCCATGTTGTAATGATCTAAGACTGGTTATGTTTCGCTATGACACTTTCAGTGACAGAAGTTAGAGTATTTTAGATATTGATCCAAACCGGTTAGAAAACAGTCCCCTGCAGTGAGATTTTGTGTCTTTAGTTTGTGCCTGGCCCGTGCATCTGTCATACAGATGATCTCCAAAGCCCCACTTACGTCATTCACTAATTTATGGATTTTGACCGGTATGGGAAGAATTCAGGACATACTACAAACGTTGCAATATATTAAACCTATTGCTGATCCTGTAGTGTTCTTAAATTTATATTAATGAGATTACTGCATATTAACTGTAATAATCCTTTACCATAAGATTAGGTAACTAACAAAGACGTACGAAAACATTTGCAGGGCAGGGAGAGCAGTTGGGCTGTCTCTGGGACGCTCTAATGAAATGGCCTTCCTACAGCTCCAGCTCTAAGGCACAGAGGCTCTCCTGGTCTTCAAGCATCTCACACCACAGAGGAAATATTTCCATTTCCAGGGAACTGACATGCCCCATTCTTTCTGCCAACAGATGTGGCATAGGTGGGATCTAGCCATGTGCTACAGAACTGTTTGTTCTAGAAATATTTTGTTTCTAGGTTTCAATGTTAATGGCAAAACATGTTTGTGCCCTGCTGTCTTTATGGGAGCTTGAAAATATATTACAAAAGACATGTCACAACCTTTATGAAATACTCAAATGTATTATTATTCCACCAGCGCTGTCCCTATCCCTGCCCATACTTGAACTGCACCAACATTAGTGACGGTGGGAAGCGCCAAAAGCCTGAGAAGGCTCAGAGTGCTTTCACTTTCATTGAGTGGCTTCAAGCTGTCCCCCAGAAGGAGGGAGCCTGGCTTTGGGCTGATGATAGGACTTAACTGTGCTGCGAGGAGAAACTCGGTTGCTGAAAGCATTTTTTAATAAAATCTATTGTAATTTGTGACGTATTGGGGAGCACGTATGGGCACCTGCAAATCCTAGAGAGACAATGCAAACTGCAGTGAGTCAGATGTACTTGTGCTATAGCGAAATGTGGAGACTCCAGGCAATGGGAATTGCTGATTTTGTGATATTCACTGCTGTCATCTATGTGCCAGTGCACTAAGAAATATTTCCCACGGTCGAGTGAGATATTAAGTTCTGTGGGGAAGAGCAAGACATTGTGGGAAAATTTGTGTCATGTCACATACCTAATACTTGGCAAGTCTGAGGTAATAGTTATGCCTAAGATAACAGCACCTAGCACAGTGGAAGTAGGTTGGGCATGCAAAGTATTCACTATACCCTGAGGTCCTCAAATACTCCTGTGATTAAATATGCCCACCCTCAGATCAAGTAAGGATTAGAGGAAAGGTGTAGCTGGCACATGTATCAAAAAGGGAAAAAAAAAAGAGTCCTTAACGTACTGAGTTCACAAGCATAGGGAAATAAAAATAGCAAACTGAAACTCTTCCAAAAAAGACAGGTGTGTGAATAGTTCCTGCTGAAGGGAGGTATAATGCTGTTTACATTGCTGCTCTTAAGCAAGACTTCACTTCACCAACTCCCAGAGCATAAATATTGAGATTTTTAATGAAAGCAGCTGCAGGACATATAAGAACAAGGACAGTTATCTTTGGATCACAATATATTGACACAGGCTATGTTAACCCTGTAAGTCAGGGACAATTAATGAAATATTTTACTTTTTATGGTTCTATACTCAATAGCAGAGATTAGCAAGGCAGAAATATTTTAGACTTTTTTTTCTATGTGTAATTCCCTCTACATTTTGATAGCTTAAGATAGGTGCAAATACATATGATTATTGTGGGTCAAAATGCCCAGCTGAATAATTTGGCAAAGCTTGTTTTTAATTAGTTCCTCTGTTCCTCCAAAAGAAGCAAATTTGGGGGGAATCTTCTGGAGGGAATAATGGCAACAAACTGGGTGTTTTAAGCTTGGTAAGGACTCTGGCTAACCAAGCATGGAGAACTTCTTGTAATGAAACCTCTTAGGAAAACTGACTCTGTGGTGAGAAGCTGGATGTTTCACGCAGTGAATGTTACAGGAGATTGCATTTGTAAATGGACAAACATGGTGAACTTGTAAAAGCAGAAAAACGTATTTCTGTGCATCTTCATCCACTATTTGCAAGGTGTAATATCCAAAATAATACTAATATAGAAAACAGTTCATACATGAAGCCATTTGGGATAGTTACCAACATCACAGTTGAATTTATCAAATTGCTCACAGAACCTGCTGTCTCATCCAGTCTCAGCCTGTCCCCATCCCCCAGGAGGTGCCTGATGCCCAGGGCTGGGGCTGCCCTGGTGTCCCCAGATGCTTGCTTCTGGCTGGGGCAACCGGATGGGTCCTGGCTGCCAGGCCCTGCCTGGCTGCCCTCATGGGGAGCCCCCGCGGTCCTGGACACCCAGCTGCTGGGAAACCCACGGGTGCTGGAGTAGTGCTACATTCACTATGTAAGAAAGGAACAAACAAAATAACCTAGCACAAAGTACTAGAAGTGTTCAAAAGAGATTAAAACCTGGTGCGCTCCCAGCCCCATGCCAGCTAGACAGCTGTCTCTGTTATTCGTAGCCTAACAGCCATTCCATCCTCCAGTGGCAATAACAACACTGTATCAGATGCTTCCAATTATCCTCTAGTGCTAAATATGGAAATCTTTTAAATAAAATACAGTGCTTGAGAAAGTATGAAAATAAAAGCCAGTTTTTCATTCAATTACCTTTATCAACCCTTGAGAGAATGAAACGCTCGAGCTGACCTTTCTGGATACCAAATCAGTCATCAGTGATGGACGGGAATGAGTAGTCTCTTGCTTACACACATCACTGCACATCTGGCATTAGCAGGGCGGAAGAGGACTTGACTTCATCTAAAGCAGATCACACTAGAGACTGTCAAAATCAAATTATTAGGCAGGAAGGACCAGTGACTGCACCCACTACAGCATGGCCTATTTTTTTATTTAATGTGCATACCTACCTCACAGAAAAAAATAGACTATATCAGTTAAACTAACATTGAAATCAAACAGCATTACTGCTTGGCTATGTGTCCTGAAGGCATGGCATAGGCACTGTGTTATGGTGCAGCTGCCTGGGACACCTAAAGAGCATGGACTACATTTCAGTAAAAAAGTGATGTAACTGAGTTTTGTTTTTCTTAAGAACCACGTGTTAATATAATTTCTAGAGTAAGGGCATGAACCAGGTGGGGAATTTAAATCCAAGGCTTCCAAATTCAATACAACTATTACCTTTTTTCTTTTCTTGCTGTATTTGTCAATGGCCTTCTAAAACTTTTGAACCATTTCAGCTACTTTGGAAAAAGGCATAAAGATCTTAGAGATATAAAGCTCCTGCATGTTCAAGGAAAATCAGTGCCTGGAGAGTGGAATAAGACCCAGAGGAATATTCCCACTGAGGAAAAGGCAGCAGCATAAGGGTGCCCATTGGCTGATGGCGACATGGGTAGCGGTTGGCCGGCCAGCACAGAGACCCCTCAGAGCCAGCCATGGTACTTCCTGCCCCTCCACAGTTATTAGTGAGAGAGCACAGCATGGAACCAGGGGTCTTTTTGAGGAGGGGGGAAGTTAAGTAGTGGAATGGGTAAGCTGTAAAAAGATGCCTGGGGAAAAATGCAAATTCAAAAGGAAAAACAATGATTCAGCAGTTTTCTCTTCATGGAATAACTTGCTGGTTTTGGGTTTTTTTTTTTCCTTCTATTTTAAAACATCACAGTACAGGTATTATTAAAAAATTCTCTACCTGATAGTGTAGCATATTATCATGCTAAGTTACCATGCTGCCTTAGTGAGCAAAAAAGTATTTTTTTAAATGACTGGAGGTTTCAGAGAACCATAATTCACACTGCCTGAAACACAGCTCAATTTCTTTTTGAAAGGAGCCTTTCTCACAAGATTCCTGGCACCTCTTGGGTCCAGCTGGATCAGAAATAAAATACAAATAACCTCTCTTTGAATTCAGTGTTTCTTCTCCGGCCACAACATCAATTAGGAAGTCAGCAAGGGTGTGTACGTGTGTGGAGAGATAAATGAATATGTGAGATTACTTTAGTTATTCCCATAGATTTAGCTGCCACCTTTGTGACGATGACTATAAAAATCTATTTCCAACCACTCCCACTTTCATATATAATACTAGATGTGTCATTGGTGTCTTCCTCAATCAAATCTTCTCTATCTCAGTTCCTCCCTCACCCCACCTGGGCTCCTGCCAGGTCACATAGCTTCATAAAAGCCCTGAAATCCATTCCCACAGCCACCAGTCTGATTCATCCTATGACTCGTTTTTATCTTGGCTATTGCAGGTTCTTTGTTTCTATTTGCACAGTCCATGAAACCTGCACTTGCACAAGTAGTCGTGTTAGTTATAGACACTAGTGACATCCTGTCCTTTCACTGACAGATGAGAAGGGAATTGAGTGCAATGAAATTGCCAGTTTATTGCTTGTTCACCTTTGAGAGTCTAGTCAATTTTATTGACTCTGATTTTCTTAATTAATGCAGCTTAGAGGGTCAGAACATGAACAAGCTGAGGTAGCCTCTTCATATTTTCATAATATTGCGTCAGTTGTGGGAGGCTCCAATTTACTTCCTGTCTGGTGGCAGTGGCCTGTGTGGCTCCAGATACCTCTTTGAGTGACAGAGGATGGAAGACAGGATGCAAGGGTGCTATTCTTGATATTATATTTCTATAAGGAAGAAAAGGATTTTCTTTTATTCCCAACCTCCAGCTATCTAATAACTCTCTTTTTTTCCTTGCTGGACCCCTGGAAAAGGAAAGCAAAAAGCATATTCACTCAGATTATCCTAATTGAAGTAGTATACCCTCATATCCGATAGAGGGTCTTCTGTCTGTTTCTTTAGGTGGGATTTGGGAACTACTATCAAAAGAATTACTACGTATTATAGAGTATTTCCTGAACACACTAGTGAAGACCCTATTGTGTTCAATGGTGTTCATACTTACAATATATCCAACAGACTTGCCATCTGAATAGCCAAATCAAACAGAAACGCAAGGAGCTGAAGGGCACTGCTGTGTCAGACACCCCCCATGGTTGGCAGTTCTGATGAGAAAAACCATGATCATCCAAATCTCAGTTCCTGGAGTTTTCCACTGGCCCATTATAAATGACAGATATGGTTTAAAAATCCCTTTTAAAAAAAGAGAGAGACAGATGGAAATTGCATTTAAGAACAAGTCCATAACAGCATTTTCCCAGCTCATCCTTTTAATTGTCCTGTGATGCTTGCAGGGTTAAAAGACAAGAAAAATTAATCAATATAGAAAGAGACAAATCCTAGTAGTTACATTCAGCTGAGGATGTGGGTAGGTTGAGGAAATAGTTCTTGACTGCCAGGCTGGGAATGGACACATTTTTTCTTGCCTGTTCCCTGCAGCAGAACACAGGGAGTGGGACAGCAAACTGTGCAGGGTGCACAAAGACCTTGTGCTCAGGCACGGCACTCCCAAGTTAAGCTGCTCCCCTTTTTTATCTGGAAGTGTCTCATTGCTTCAAAAGGGTTATAGTCCTCTGCAGTGACTGAACCCAAAGACTCGGCTTGGACATGGATCAAGCACGTGAAGAACGTGTGACCTTCTCAACACGGAGAACCTTTGTCATGCAACAAACTCGAGTAGCAACACAGGAAAGTTGTACTGGGAAAAACTAGTGCCTCTCTGCTCCTTCCATGAAGTGATATATAATTCAGCCAGTGTTTGCAAGTGGGAAAAGAAGAGCATATCGCAGACAGTTGTTACTTTTTTAATCTAAAATTTCCAGGACTCTTCCTGAGTCCTTGGCGTGAACAGTTATCACCGCATAACAAAAAGACACTCAATTCTTCTCACACATAGAGCCAAGCGAGGAGTTTACTGTTTCTTATTGCTTCTTTTGCTTCCATAGGCAGGATCTCCCCTCAGTGAATGAGACAAGAAGCAATGTTGTAGCATCATAATTTGAAAGGGCAAGGGCAAAAACCTTACTGTTTGTATCATCTTGTCTTACCCCTCTGATGTGACTGTAAACATCTGGAAGACATTTTTTGCCTGTCTACTAATTAGACAGGATCTGCAAAGGAGAATGAATCTGACGCTGTAATAATATTGACCTGGAAAATTGGCCTGTAGAGTTTCTGTATGAAATTCTAAAACCTTCTTACAAACACTAATGAAAAGCATTTCACAACCTTCTTGTGAGACAGGTAAGTGTTATTGTCATCATCTGATGTCTGCAAGAACTGGGATAGAGACTACGTGAATTGCTCAAAGCCAAGTGACAGAGCTGAGAACAGCATCCAGCTCCCTGTGCCACAAATATATAAAATGTGGCAGCTTCTCAATCCATTTAATTTCACTAACAAAACAGATTAGTGTAATGAGGAGGTATATAAAAATCAATTTAATCTGCGTGGTGACACATAACATTTTTTTTTTCAGTAGGAATTGTATGAGAATGCTTCGGAGAAGTCACAGCAGATACAATGGGTGATATGTCAGTGCAGTGTCCCTGTGTGAGCCGGGGCGTTGAGACAGTGGGCTTCTGTTTCTGCGTCCTCTGTTGATCTTCTGGTGAAAGCTGGTGCTTATCTGTGCAAGGATGCACAATTCTAACTATTGCTTGATCCTTACAATTGCTGGAAAAGTCTTAAAAAGAAGTCTCTGTTCAGGGTTTGCCTGCTGACAAACCTGCTTGGACTGGCACTGTCCTTTTTCCTGTACATAGGAAAAGGTAGCAAGAGGTGGTTGGTTCATCCACACCTGAATTTTCTTGCAGCAGAAGTAAGCAGTGATTCCATTCCCATGTGACAGTCACCACGTTTTGTTTTCACGTAGAAAGAAATGGGTGAAGTTTCTGCAGATACTAGGCAAGTTGCATGACAGTGGATTAAAATGGCAGCTTGTTCTACAAATACTTAAGGATTAAGAACGTATATTTCTAAACATTAAATCCCAGCAAAAGGACAGGAGGAGTTTTTGGCTTGGAGCAATGTCACAGCTGATAACAGAGACACTGAACAAGAATATAGTCAACAAGGTTAGGAAAATGTATAAAAGCAGAATTAGATTTCATTATTTTTACTTTCTTTTGTTCAACAGGTTATTGCATTGCCATATGTTTATAGTAAAGAGTACAAACTAAGGTTATACTTTGATTTTTATTTCAAAAATAGTTTATATCCTCTTTTGAGTTAACGAATGAGAAGTATATTATAAATGGAAATAATTACCTTCACTTGTTGGCTATGCATTCTACTTACAACAAATAAATTCCTGCTGAATTTTGGATACTTACCAGTTTGAGGTATTCCATGTAAAAAACAATGAAAATGCGTTTTGCTGAGTTGCAGTGCTGTAAACTTAAAACCAGATTGTGGATTATCTTTAAAATAATCTTATTATGAAGTTCTCTGTATGATCTTGTCTTATTCTGATTCATTGTATACCCAAGAGTCTTCTTTTCCCATGAACTCCTAACAAATACCAGGGAAGTAAGATGTGTGTATCTGAGGGAGGCAGGATATTGTATTGTCCTCATTGAACTGAATTCACTCAGGACCAAACAGGTGTCAAAGTTCTCCTGGGTTTACGAAGAGGTCAACTGCACTGACCAAACACCAGTATGTGCTACTGTATGTCTACATCAGAGGTGTGCATTGATGAAGTTCCCTAGACGTAAGAAAAAAACTTTTAATCTAGCTAAACTTTTGGGGGTTGAATTTTGGGCTATAATTTATTTGGTCTATATTTCCTCCAGTGTGGTCAACTTGGCCTTTTAGTCTTCCGAGAAAGATGTAATGGCTGGGAATCTTCCAGGTAAGATTCGGGTTTAAAATTCAGTTTGGTTTATATGTAAGGACTCAAATAAGTAGTTTTAAGGAGAAAAAACTATAATAGTGTCTTATGTTCCTTCCCACCTTTTCTCTTGTTTTGTTTGGTATGTGCTGATATTGCCTTACAACCTCAGCACAACTACATTTCAATTGTTATTTTGTTTATTTTGGAACTCTTTGGGAATGAAAAGATACATTCCCCTTAAATGGTATTAATTATGTGTCCTTTCTACTAAATGAGAAAGAATGACAGTACTTGTTATGGTCTTCCAATGCACAATAAGATGTTTTAGCATCTGTCTAAATATTGCGTCTACCTGATCTGTATTTTATTGTCATCTGGTACTTGTATTTCAAGAAAATCTTATATGTTAAGAAATCACTCAGCAGCCAGGAGAGAAAGAACAATGAAATCTGGTTGTGGAAACTTCTGGCTGTGCATAGACTGTCAGTGTGTCTGCAGCAGAGGTCCTCCTCCATGGCAGTGTTATACGGCTTAGAGATTGCAAACCGTTCTAGATGTGCAACGCTTACCTAGAGCTTCATTGGGGAGCTTGCCTGCAAGCACTCTGACGTGATAGGGAAAGAATTCAAACTGCAATATCTCAAGCTGATGAGCTTTCAGGTAAGTATGTTGCTGCTCCAGCTTATTTGAGTTCTTAAAATTTTAACGCAACTCTACAGCCTCTTTGGGGGTAAAATCCTTGACAACAGTAGTGTAAAGAATAGGACCGAATCTTCTGTATGCCCCTGCATGGCTGTGACAACATCAGTAAAACATGGAAGCAGATATTCAGCATTTAGCGGCTACCATAAGAACCATCTGTTAGCAGGGCAGACATTACATCATTGATGGGATATTTTTGAAAACCACGTATCCCACAACCTGCCCTGTCACCTTCCTGGGGTTCTCACAGCTCTCCTGCTATGTTATACTTGGGAAAGGGGTGGCAAGAGGTAAAAGCTTGGCAGTGATTGATTTGCCAGTGTGGTTGTTCTGGGTGTTGAAGAATTCTTGCTCTCTCCCTTTTGAGTGTCAACACTGAAGTACTTAACAAGATTCTTGCACTTTGACAATTTGCTTCTGAGATTCAAAGCTTTTCTAAATCATCAAGATTATGCCTGGACTGTGAGAGAGATGCACTCATGGCACCCCAACATCCTGTTTTTTTTACTGTCGCAATTGTCCATTGCTCTGCTTTGGCATTCATACCATGGTGATTATTATTACTACATACACAGTTCATCTGCAAGTATGGTGAAATAGGCCATTACAATAAATTTTATATTCTCACTCTACACAGTCAGACATCTCTGTATCACATGGCTCCAGAGGGGTACAGTCCCTCCTCTGACTGTGCTTGTGCCTGTCCTGTGCAGTTGCTGCTATGCAGCTGTATCACTCCTACTGTCAACAGATTAGCTGGTCCTCCTTGCAGAAATAATACTGCATCATCAAATTATCTTTGCTAAATGATCTATGTTTTGATATTCCTTGCGGAGACTATTAAAAATCTTTAAGAACGTATAAAGGCATAACAGGGATGAAGGTAGTAGAATGCTGTAACTCAATCTGATTCTGTGAGAGACGATAGTCCAGAAATGTAAACTTTGAGGATGAAGAATTAAATCTTTTCTTTATTTGCCATATTTAATTAGCATGTACGTCCATTGCGTACGTATAACATCAGACACAGAAATGGTTGTGCTGGATTTCCTTGGTGCATAAAATAAATATTTTTTTAATAATGGAGATATTATTCCTATTAAATATTGCGCATCTCTTCTTTTATGACTTCTTCCAGGTGGAAGTATCAATCATGATAATAATACAAGATGCATAAATTCTACTTATCAGGCTGGAGGAAGCTCTGTGTATACTTCAGTCCTGTGAAGTGTTGTATACCTTGGACCACCACTGACTCCAGAGACAATCTGAGCATCTAAAATGAATGTTTAGCACTTTTTAGAACTGAACTCAGCTTCTCTTAATGGGGTTGTGGGCTGAGGAGTAGGTGGTAGTGTTGCAAGTCTCACACATCCAGTGTGCAGTTAAAAACTGGGGACTCTGCTGATTGGTTGTCTAATTCCAATGTCTGACTACTGGATGATAGCTGAAGCTGAATTTTTGCTCTGCTGTATGTGCCACACACTGAAACAGAAGAATTCCTTTTCCATTCACCTTTATGGGGTTTAGCACCCCCACGTCTAGAGCCCAAGAAACATTTGTCCCCAAACTAGTGGTGTTGTGTCAGAATCTGAGATAGGTGTTCTCCCTTCAAACACACTCTTGGGAACTCAGATGTTTAACCACTGTAATGCAGCCAAAACACTGTTACCCAAAAGTGACCTTTCACTGACTCAAATTCACACAGAATGTGTAAATGCTGTACAACCAATGCAAAAAGAATTGGACTGTGTAATTACCATTTTTTCTATATCCTTTCTGTATCAAAACTGTCTAGGCCAATGCTTAGAAAAAACATCTTGCTGCAAATTATTTACCTTTTCTAAGAGCTTATAATTTCTTATTTTTTTTCTGTAAAATACAGAAGGAGCCTCTCTGCTACACAGAATTTGAAGTACCTTTCTGGCCTTCAGAAACAAAGAACCATTACATAGCAATTACTGGACTGGATGTTCCTTTCTGTCTTCCTGTACAGCATGTCGACATTTCATCAGTGACATGAATTTTCCGTGTGACTTTTATTTAGTTTTTAAAACCTGCCTGCATATAACTGTTTCAAAGTTATCTCCTCTCAGAATCATTATTATGCTTTAAAATGCTTGCAACTGTGAAAACCCATAGACAGATGTTTCCTAATGAAGTGTGTGCCATGGCCAGTTGCATGTGAACAGCAGAAATATGAACTTTTCAAAACAATATGCATTTTGTGGTTGGGTTTCTCCAAACTAGTGAGTGTCCCCACCAAAAGCAGTTTCCTGGCAGAACATAAGGGTACAACAGCTGTTTGAGCAAAAAAACCCCACCCCTGTTGCTGGGGTGGTTTTGTATATCCTCAATAGATTTTTTTTTTGTTTTTAAATCATCCAAATTTGCACTGGGAATTCACAAAGTAACATGCAGAAAAGGATCCTTCATATGTGCTAGGTATGGGACATCACTGCAATTGTGGTGTCATTCATTTGTATGCCAGGCTGCTTCTTTGGGAAGCTCAGTGAAAAGTTACTTGTCTAGGAGTCAGGCATACTTATTAGGAAGGAAAGATGCTTTTGTGGTCCATACTTCCTCAGCAGAGTAAGCCTGGCTTTTGGAGGGTCTGCATATATTCAGGTCCCATTAAATCAATTAGAAATATTTTTACTCAACATCTCAGCTAACTCTTTCTAGAAAAGCAAAAGTGGTAATTTCAGTTTAAGAGGGGTGCATTTTGTTAAAAAACAATTTGCATTTGGGTGCCTTTAGGTACATAAATGTATTATTATTACCAAAAAGAACTTTAAAATCCATTTCACTCATCATTAATTATGACCTTTGTTTATGTGTTTGTCTTTGCTTCTATATTTATCACAGAAGATTAGCAAAGTCAGTGTGTTACATGGGATGCTTCACTGATCATCAGTATTTTTCTGTTATTCATTAATTGTTTTTTCTTATGGGAAAGAGAGAAGGCATACACCATGTTGGTATTATGATGTTCTAAAATGCTGTGAAATGCTGGCTGAAGGCATTGCCTTACATATACCAGAACATTATATATTTATTTGGGTTCTTCCTAGAACTGAGAGGCTTTGGAAATATTTTTTTTTTTTTTTTCAGCAGAGGTGAAAGACATGTATTTCTTTGTCTTCTTTGTTCTAGGCAGCACGTAATAAGGAAAACAGATTAAAAAAATAATCATTATGCTTCCAAATATATTTAATATGTATGTATTTGGATACATATTGTTCACTTCTGTATTTTGTTTTATTACTTGCTTCCCAGAACAAAGAAGGCAAAGAAACTCATGAAAATACAAGCCAAAGAAATAGCGTGTGAGAGTGTGTGTGTCTGCATGCAATAATTTATATACTAACTTCATTACATAGTAATACAAACCATCTAGCCAGCAATGTTCCCGTGCTTCATTACACTGTACACAGAAAAGTTGAGCTTTATATTAGACATCTTGTTTTATTCCTTGCCATCTGTATCTTCTGCTTCTTTCATTGTTCTGCTCATCTCAATTTAAAATGCAGTTCCGATTTTGATCTCAGAGTACTATAAATCCCAAATAAGTCTAACAACTTCAAAGAAGTTTATTTCTGCTTTACATAGTTATAACTAAGATAGATAGAAATCTGGCCCATAGGCACATTCATTTTATAGCGAGTTAAAACATGTATCCTTACTATTGGCAAATCCTTAAGCTTAACAGACATACATGTGTTGTTAGAATAGCAGCTATGGTGCTTTTCTTTTTTTTCTTTTTTTTTTTGCATCCGGAGCTATTTTCGGTTCCTTCCCCTTTGACACACATTCCTGGTAACAATTCAAAGTGGCTCTTCTTAGTATAAAATTAAAGCTGATAACTGAGCACTTTATGTATCAAATGCATTTTCTGTTTAGATGATGATTATCGTACATGGAATAGAAATGTGAAGGTCTGATTCTCCTTTTAATTGCAGTGGTGTAAATCAGCAGAGATGGGGTGAAAGACGGATCGGAAAATGATTCTGGGGACGTATTCATGTTTGATGCTTGGCTATCAAAAGAAGAATGTGATGCAGAAATGGGGACTGCTTGTGCCTTTGTGGGCTCTGAATGATCCCTGTCCCTGCTTGTGGAAAGTCTGCTTGGAAGGAAAAGCAATTCACAAGGTCATTCACAGCTTTCTGCTCTTGAAGGAGCTGACACTGCAGCACATTGCACTAATAGGGTTTGCCTTGACCTAGGTGGGGTGTAAGACTTGCTGGAAAGGGCTGCTACCATTGTCCCTGCGGGCTGTCACACTGGAGTTACAGGTCCCGTCTCCCCTTTGACACAGCTGTTGCCCTTGCAGGCTGACACGGACTTGCTATTTGTGCTCTGCCTATGGGTAGAATCTACCCCAAAGGTGAAAGGAGAAGTGGATGACCTTGTCCATCACAAATTCCTACAGTGGGCCTTTCATCTGCCTTAATCCCCAGGTGCTCTTACTGACATAAACTACTGAGTGCTCCTGCGCCTAACTGATTTCCTCCAGGAACTCAGGGAAGGTGTTCCAACCTTTTTCGGAGTCAGTCTCAGGGGCTCAGGGCTCTCCTCTTTTCATACGACCTGGGCTAGCCAGTAATATTTCCTGGGATGATTTTAGGCTTACTCCCCAAATTTGAATTTCCAGGTGCCGGCAACAGAAGGTTCTTAGTGGAAAGTCCCTGGGATGTTGACTCATTTCCTCTTTTTTTCCATTAGGGTCTAGATTTTCTGACTTTCAGTGTGCACAACCAGGAATACTTATTTAATTTAGCATTTGTGAGTCTAGGCAAAATGCCAGGAATTTATTTTATCAGTGGGTGGGGTGGGCAGATGGTGGCATGACTTTGGGCATTTGCCAGCGGTTGGCAATTTCATTTGTTTATTTTTCTTTAACTGTGCACTCTGCCTACACATGGCATTATGATAATGGGGCAAATACCCACGAACAGTGATGAAGGAGATCAGCTTCTAAGATCTCCATTATGGTGAAAGGGTGTTAAACCTGCAGCCTACAGTCACCTGCGTGGACTCCATGCAGCCTATTAACCCAGTTCAACAATGTAAGTTGGTTAAAGTATCAAACCCCTGCTCAGGAAAGGTTTCCCTTCAAGGGTAGTATGAAGGATTTAAGTCAGTGGGATTTAAGCACAAACTTGTTTCCTGAAGTAGGACTTTGCTAAGTTTCATTCTTTCCAGCTAAGCCTCCGCATTGCCGTCTATTCTTCAGAGAGAAAATGCAGCCAGAAAGTAAATGTTTGTACTGAGATTAGCTCTTGCACCCAGAGTCACTGGGTTTCCAAGCAGACTGCGACTGCATTTGGAAATGGCCAAAAGTATGGGGGAAAGGGTCCTGTTTCCAGGGGGGTTGCTGGAACAAATGCTGACAGTGTGGTCACGAATGGATAAAGACTTGCTGTCAACTTGTGATTTTTTGCCAAACACATACTTCAAGGTAAGAGCAGAGGTACTATATAGTAAAGAATATAAGAATAATGAATATGTTCCTGTGATAAAGACTAGACTAGTTGTAGACAGGGCACAATATGTAAAGGAAAGTGTCATTTGGTGTCAGTAAAGATCATACAGTCGGGCCTTAAAGGCAGTATCTGGAAGACAGGAAATACCATCTGTATCACACACTCTGAGTGTGTTATTTTCCCTGTTATGACATTGTCTGAAATTGCTCCAGTGCTCGCAAGCTTATGACACTCCAGGAGACCAGGTGCGTACAGCAGCACTTCAGGGATCCAGCATTGCCCACAACATGGTGTGGCAGCTTCCCGAGATGTGAAAAGCTGCAACTGATGCTCATTAAAACACTGTCAATGTTTTTATCAGGGCCACAAGTAAGTAGTTAGCCACTTCTATGTACCTTTTTAGGATAACACTTTCTTGCGTAAAGTTGATTACTAGAAAACCTTGCAAGGGATAAGCTTCATCCCAGCCTTGAAAGGGCAGACTGTTTTGTGAGCATTACTGTCATATGTGACAGCCTACGTTTGAATCTCAGAAACTTTAGGTGGCTTTTTTCTGAGTGTTGCAGGTGCTCTGATCATAATTCCTGTAATACTCCAGCCCATAAACACTCAGTACCATACATAACCAACGCTCTCTGGTGTAGCTGAACCTTGTGTTTGCCTCATGGTAGTCAATATTCATCCTATTTTAAGGGCCAAGCTTTCCGGTTAAGTTATACCTCTCATTACAAACTCTGTTCAAGTGAATCCTGTGATGCACCATGTCATACAGTCAGGTGATGCTGTTTTGCATCACTGGAGATGTTGTATAACCACAGTGCCCAGCCCAACCCTAAGACAGCAAGGTGACTGGTCTAGAGCTCGTGAGGCAATTGGCCATAGGAAGGAAAAACAATTTAGCTAACAACTGACTTAAAATGAAACATCTTGAGTCATTTCAACAGCTCAAAATACTGTTTTTTTCCAGAAAATTATATTTAAATATCATTTTTCTCTGGAAAGCAACAGCTTTATGGGAACTGCATTTTCTGTTGGAAAGGCATTACAGTGAGAGATCCTTGATCACCTCTAATACTTTAAGCACTGTAGCATTATGGGGTATTATTATTGACTCTGGCAAATAAACAAATGTGTCCTTTGTTCCTTTATTTTACCTGCAGTGCCCCCCTTTCCTTTTCTTTGCTTCCATTGCATTGGCCCTAAAACGCTGACTAGACAAAGAGACCATCTAACCTCACCCATCTAGTCATTTTTCAGCTAATTACTTTGTGCTCCCAACCCCCAAGCAATTTTCATGTAAACATGTTTCAGGAAATATGTTTCATTGTGGATAATTCCCTTGCCATTCTCAAGTTCAGGCAGGTGTTTTGTTTGTTTTTGTACAGGTTCTTATTCTCTATCATTAGTCTTTATAAGTCATTATTTTTGTTTTAACTGCTTTGATCTATTCACTAACTTTAAACTAGCCTAAGTAAAAGTTGACTCCTGTATGTTTTCATTGATTGATTTTCATGTTATATTAATGTTCCTAAACACAGCTTAGCTTCATTCAGCTTTTCATCTGTGCTGAAATAAATGAGATTTCTGCCACAAATAGGACCCACAGACCTTGCTTTCCCACAAGAAGAAATACAGATCATCACACGGCAACAGCTGTCAGGTAAAACCCCAGCCTACATCTCACTGAGGATGCACATACTGCGTGGTGATCCGCAGGAGATCTCCCGTGGCTCTGCAGGATGCTCAGCTGTGGCAGGTCATGCTGCGGAGGTCCAGGTGTTTCAGAAGAACATCAGAGATGTCCAGAGCGACAGCCCCACTCCAAATGCCAGCCTTCAGCTTGTGCAAGGGAGAGGAGAATGAGCTCACGTGAAGCAAATTTATGCCCTGAAATCTTCATTCTTACCTCCAACTTTTACCTTTCCAATTTCTCATCTCCAGCTGTGACTAAGCTTGGCTTACCTTTAAAAATAGGCGGTGTTGCCTGATGATTATATTGATGTATGTAGTTATCATTTGAATATTCTTCAACAGATGCAGTAGGTCAAGCTCCTTTTTTCTCATAAGTAGTTCAAAGAATTGCACAATCCTAGAGGAAAGGCAGGGCCTCTTGGTACACATGTCTTACAAAGAAGAGTAGGTAAATATGCTGCCTAAAAATGTGAGTTTTCAGAGATCAAGTCACATGACAAAATAGGCTATAGGGAAGAGTTTTTTGAAGTTTCCAGTGAACATCAAGTTCTTCTTTCTCAACATGCTGAAGGCTGAGATGACACATCAGACCACTTATAAATTAATTAGAATTTTGTGTTTGATTTACTCAAAGTCCCTTTAAAAACAGGAAAAAAAAATGTTTCTTTAAAACTGCTGAAGGGAAGTTGTGAAGCTAAAATATTATCAAGTTTTATTGTATTTAGTAAAGAACACAGAGAAAGGATGCAAAATCACTGGGGGAAATAATGGTATCTATCTAAAGCCTTTCATCTCTACACCGGGTCATGTCAGGTATACATGAACCTGTATCAGTGCCATTATGCTCTTTCTTCCTGAAATGAGCGAGGTGGGGGTTTTTTTGTTGTTTGTTTGTAAAAGAGAAACAAAGGAGAATGCTTAGGATAAGATTTCTCCATCATAACTGATATGAGTAACATCTATGTTGGCCCCCAGTGGGAAATCCATTAAATCCTTTGTAGAAATCCTGTTGGCTTCAGCTGGGAGAGCAGCAGAGACACTACAAGTTTCCAAGACCCAGCTGTCAAATACAGCATGTAGAAAGCTATGATTTAGAATTTCCTCTCTAGGGCTTCCTGGTAGAGAGTCTAAATGCAGAGTGTGTCTTAGGGAACCCACATTCTCCCCGGGGAGATAAAACAAACACGCCCAACAGTCAGAAAAGAATCTGTTCTCATAATATTTCCAGCTTGCTTTAAAACCAGCTGGGATTTCCATGCTGTGAAACTTGGATCCGTATGAGAACAACTGTATACTACTTTGACCCTAATTTTACTTTCAAGCTTTAGAGTTTTGTCCACCTCAGGGAATAACGCGAAATGGAATCAGGATGGACCTGGAGGAATAAACATATTTGCACAACACATTTGGCTTCACGGTTAGGCATTCTTGCTGCTAAATTCAGTCAGCAAGTCATTGATAGCTTGCATGGGAATTTTTGCCTCTTAGTGCAAAGATAAATAAATGTAAATATTTCTTCCTTCCCAGAAACAGAAGTCATGTGGGCATGATTTGACCTGACAGTAAAAACAGTGCTGACCTGGCTGTGCCACCTGGGTCTAATGGGCTAAAGCTTTAATTCACTAAGCTACCATGTCAGCGTGGCTTTCCCCTTCCACCTGTTGTGAAGAGAGAACTACTCTTCCCCTAATTCCTCACACCAGCCTGGTCGATGTGCCCTTCGTATGAACATAGCAGACCCTGAGGCAGTACGTATTTTGTTATCGCTGTCTTCAGGTTAGTTCAAAGATGGACGCATTTACCTTGTCTTCTATTTCTGTGTCTTGGTGCTTTATACAGTGTGTTGGGATATGTTCTGACTTTCTTGCTATAGGGTGCAGGCAGGTCTTTTCCAGGTAAGCATAATAGCTGCCTTTTCAAGGCATAATAGAATGTATTGCCAACACTGTTTGTTAGTACAGGAGTAGTAGCAATAATATTACTGTAGCTATGATGATTGACAGATAGGAGAGGGTACTTTCTTGAGCACTTGGAAGCTTTCCTGTGTCTTCTATCTACATCACACAAATGACTCTTTTCCTGCAATGCTTACTCCTGTTTGTTAGTAACCTTAGAGAAAATGTCCAAATAAATTCATCTGTAGCTGGGATTTTAGTTTACTCTCTTCCCTAGGCTTCTGAAACTAATTAGGGCTTAACTAATTATTAAAGGATCCCTTTACTTTCTCCTCAAGTTGCAGATCTGGAAGCAGAGTGGAAACAGACCTGGCTCAGTGTAATCTGTAATATTGCTTACTTTCATTATCTCTTTTTTTCCCCTTGAAATCTAGTTCCCTAGGGCTTACAAATCTGGGGCAAATTGGCTGATGATATTTTTCAATTATTTGTTGATGGAAAAGAGTGCAAACTGATCCATGTAACCAAATAAGCTTTAAAATAAGTCTTCTATGACATGCAAAGCCCTGCTTTGTCTTCACAAAATCAGCTTGTTCTTGTAAATAGGCTGTGCATAACAGAACACAAAGAAAATTTTTTTAAAGTGTGTTTTAATAGTATTATCATGTAGCATTGTAAGATCATAGCAGCAGAGAGTTGCTTAAATTTACTCCAGATGCTGCTTAAAAAAACCCAAACTGATTTTTGGCAGATGTTTGAAAATAAAATATAGACCAAGACAACTAAGAACTTCTGAAAATGCAACTCTATGTTATAAACTTCTTGTCAAGGTGCAAAGGCTCATTGAAGTTATTTGGTACAGTAGAGGAAAATTTGTGCCCCTATTGAGGGTAGTTTCTATAAATGAGCTCAACTGTAATACCAGCCACTAGAAAATGCCACATGGGAGACAGACGATGGCAATTCGTTGATCAGACACCGCACTTTGGTACAGAAGGAAATAAATCACATGTCATACAGAACCATAAGAAACTGATCTTCACGGCTCCCACTGCCAACTAGTCTCTTTGATTCAAATGAACTGTTGTATACATCACTGTTGAAATATTATTTTGATAAAAACAGAACAAAAGTAGAAGGTTTAGACTGAAGTTCAAAACAAGACAGTAGTGTAGGATCCTAGAAATCTAAACCACTACTTATTCCTTCTTTTATTGATTTTCTTTTTTTTTAATTGTATGAAACCTATAGAGCACCTTGTGCCGGGCACTTCTGGGATTGGCACTATCACTAGTTTCCAATCTTTGCTTGAGGCTCTGACAGACACCTTGCACTGAATCAGTCTGTTTCCCCCCTGTGTGTCACCCCACCAGCTGTCCACTGCATCCTTCTACTGGAGCTTATCTTCTTTGCTGCTGAGTTGCCACACAGCTTGAGTGCTTGTGCCTGGGCTGTTCCAGTGCACACAAATAAATAAGGCTAGAACTAGGGCTGAGATGCATTTCAATGTCCTAATTTAAACCATCTTACCTATATTTATCAGTGGATGGTGGCCACTGTAGTGAAAAAAAGATGATTTCTCTTCTTCAGTCTCTTGCAGTGATGGCTGTGTTTGGATGAAGCAAGCCGGAGCCTGAAGCTTTTTTGTTTGCCAACTGAATGGGTATGGAAGTCAGATGCAGTGCAAACTTCACCAAGCTCCCTAGCAAACAAAGTTAGATCATGATTCAGAAATGTGCTTAGGTATGTTCTTTGCTTTAGAGTAGAGTTCAGGTGCTCAGAATGAACCTGAATGCTTAAGCCAGGCATGATCTTAAGTGTGCTACTGAATCAGCAATGTGGCTGTTGCTGCAGCCAGAAGATGTGAGCTCTGGGCTTTTCTCTGCTATTGATTTTTGAATAACTGTGCGCAAATCAGTCAATATTTATCACTTTCTCTACTCTCTGAGACTCACTTAGTTATTTGTGAACTTCCTTGAGCTCCTCGGATGAAAGTCTATGCAAGGACAAATCAACATACTGTATCATGATGTAATTCAGTGAATGGAAAATGTTCCTTCTGCTTATCTTTGCCTGATAAGGTCAACATTATATTTTTTCCTTTCCTTTTGAAATCAGACTTTCATTAATGTCAGTGAGACCTCAAAGTGCCTTTTGCGATAATGCTTTTGAAATATCTTTTAGTAAAAAAAATAAAGTTGCTGTTCTGCTAAAAGGATTGGTTTCAGCAGATGCTCCTTATGTTTGTAACGTCATGGTAAAACAGATGAACAAGAGTCCTCTTTCTTCTCCGCTAAAATACATGTGACACTGTGATACACGTGACTCGTCTTTTTTCTCCGCTAATATACATGTGATACAGATGTCCATCTCAACTTGTTGCAAGACAATTGGGCTGCTCAGTTTCCACTAGCATGAGAATTATTTGTTGAGATTTATTTGAGATTTGTTAGTTGATGGTTGGACTTGATGATCTTAGAGGTCTTTTCCAACCTAATGATTCTATGATTCTATGATTCTATGAGAAATTCCATGTATTTATTTGGCAGCACAGATTTTGATCTATGACAACGCTGCTGAAGCATTTTGGGAGAAAAAAATGGATAAAAGCCATTATCTTTCTATTTAAACTTGGACCACATTCTGTCTTACATCAAATGACAGAGTTAATTATATTTCACAGGATGGCTGAGCCATACTATGACAAAATGACCTTTGAGAAAGAACTGGATATAGACAAATGGCCAAAGATCATGACAAATATCTAATTTGTATTATCTGCTTTATCAAAAAGCAAATTCTCCTTTTGATTCTTCTCCTTTCTTTCTCTGTAGAATGATTTTTTTTCCACACATTTCCAGAAATATGGGATGTAATTCAAATGGCTATCTTGCTCACTCCTTATATACATTAGCCTTATATACATGAGTAGGGTCTTTCTGGGGACTTACTTTTACATTATCTCATTCCTTGGGATTTCGGGGACAAAGGGTGGCTTTTGGGAGACACGGAAGTTTAAGTTGCCAAAAAGTAGGCATTGCAGGCTAGCTGCCCAGGTACCCTATAGGTATTATTACTTGCCTCTGCAGCATCTGTGGTTTTGTTCATGCTCTTTGCTTTTCTAACATTTGATGTGTTGGGCCTGCCAGCCCCTTTCCCTAGAGTTTCTCCATTCCTCTATCACACTGTCCCTGGCAGTCAGAATACCCTCATGCAGCGAGTGCCGCCCCCTGAAGCCTTCAGTTCCTTCTCTAAAACACACAAATGTTGCAAGGCCAGTATCAGCTCCAGTGTACTGCTAACTAAAACTAAACAATCCTGCCTTCTTCTTTGCACACCTCCACCCTCAGGAAAATGTGATTTGTCCACCACAGTGCTAGGCAGGTGCTTGCAGTTTGGTGGTTATCTCGGTCTGGTAAGAAGATAAGCTCCTTAAGGCACAGGCTAACCTTAGGCTACTGTCTGTATCAGCCCAAGTACACCACTGGCATATAGCTCCGAGTAATAAACCTAACACCAGCCCGCAAAAATCAGGAACTGTTATGCTGTTAAAATCTTTCCAAGCTGCAGGTTTCAAAAGTAAAATGCTTAAGAAATTGTGAGTCATGTTTAAGGCAGAGGAATAAGTCAAGTTTAAAGGATTATTAAAGTGTATGGAGAAAATATTTTAAAGATTAAAATAAGTTCATCTGGCCCCTCAAAGCTGAGTACAGATGAATATATATTGCTTGCCCTGATTGACTCATTGGAACACTTTGGCTGCCTCAAGTTCCTTCTTTTTCCTTCCCACAAGTGTGTAAATAGCCAGATATTTGGACAAATAAAACCAGATCAATCTTTTTGCAGACTTCTGGATAAGCTGAACATACCAAGACTGCACAAGAACTGTCTGGTTAGAGATGCTGTCACTTATATAAACCTCCTGAAAAAGATCTGCCAAGTCACTGCTGAAGCCATGAAGAAGACTGAGGTAATTATTGCCACCTCCTGTTTTAAGCAAATTCTGTAGCACAGTTAAAATCGCAAAAGCAATACATCATTTGCAAAATGAAACCAAAAATCTCAATAGATTTGGAAGCTTTTAATATCAACTATTAGCTAGCTATCAGAAGACTAAGGAGTTAAATGGAGAAAATAAATAGGTGGGAAATCTGCAAAGGGTGGCTGATAATTAACCAATGATAGCTAAAGAGGGATGTTTCCCAAAACATTCAGATGATAAACTCTTAATAACTTGGTTATTTATTTATTTATAACTACCTTTTGACATGCAGAATGCTGAAAATAATTTTATTTGTATTGGTCAGTGAGGGATCGTTCACTGATTTCCTGTACAAAACATTTTTCTCTGTCAACAGAGACTACTATGAAGTACCCTTACTTCAGCATTTGAAAAACGGAGATGTACACAATGTCACAAATTGTGACAGCAAATGTCACAGTCAATACTTACAAATTTGACTAAGTTTCAGCAGATTTGTCAAAGAAAAAGACCAACATGCGATATCTGAGATTAGCACCATGTGTGGCTTAGTTCATTTTAAAAGATCCAAATAAGACCATTGGTCTTTAGAAATAGTAGTTGCTTAGTATTTTAACAAGGGTCTGTATACCCAGAAGAGTCTTAACAGGGGTCTGTATACCCTGAAGAGTCTACACAGAAGTTGCCGTAAACCATGCATGTGATATCTCAAAACTATCTGTACAAGCACAAGAACACTGCATGTTTTAAGAGACTATGGGAAAATTGAATGTAGTGAAGTATGTATCCAGGGGAAGATTCATCTGAGGGCTGATCTTATTTCTATTGGATTGAACAGTTAAATATGTCAACCAGAAGTCATTCAAAGGTTCCAAATATCCTAAAGACCTCATTCCTTCATTTATAAACAAATCTTCTGAAGCATGATTTTGAAAGGTAAAAAAAGTAAAGAACTCATGATGGCAAAAAAGAAATAAAATCTTATCATTCTGCTGCCATAAAACAAATGGATAAATGAAATGCAAAATCCCACTAGCTCCATGAATGCATTTCTGTACAATTTTTTTACAGAGATCTGTGAAAAATAGCCCCTAACTGCAGCCGTTAGAGACTTTGTTTTACTTGGCAGAGGAAGATAGTATTACTTAAACACAGAACTTTTTTCTTGGTTTTGGTTTTGGGATTTTTTTGTTTGGTTTGGGGTTTTTTTTTGTTGTTGTTGTCATTGTTGTTCCTCTGCACTTTTTGTTCCTGCAGCTACAATGTTTGGAAGAGCTACCTGTTGTAAATGGCATTAATGAAAAAAACATATGGAATCAGAAAGAGCTGAGAATGCACTGCCTGTTTTTATTTCTGGGATGTTTTGTGTAGAAAAACAAATACTAAAAGTAAAATGCCAACTTGAGCCTTACCAATTTTGTAAACATTCTCAAAGGCAATGCTAAGAATTGTTTACACAAGTTGTGCCAGCTGCTTAATGGTTAAAGACTTTACCTTTTTTCACATTGAAGCAGCAGGGAAGGAGACACATAGAGGAGGAACTTGTAGTTAGGAGCAACATAACTGATCATCCAAAGACCATCTGGAAAATTTGCCTGCCGATGGACAAACTGCTGATGAAGGTTTCAGGATATTTAACACTTAACACCCAACACGACACTATGTTTACAGAATCTATGGACCTGGGGGCAAACTATCTGCCACCAGTAGTTTCTGCTTGACCTTCTGCATTACTTGAAACCATGAACCTACTTTTCCAGAATTGTTTCTTCACTTGAAGTTAGCTAAATGCATTGATCAACTATGTTTTGCATTAGAGAGATTTTCCTTAAGAAGCTAACAAAGTATCTGTTATTTATGTTGACTATTTTTTATTGATGCTTATGGGGTTGAATCCTCTTAAATCACATATTAATGACATTACTGTGGTTTGTGCTTCCTGACTTACAATGGTATAGTCAACTAAGAGAAGCTCATCTTTGGAATTTTAATAAAAGCAGCTATTCGATGACTTATCGGGAAATGGAAAAGTTTTTTCACATGTGTGATTTTGGCGTCTGGTCACAAGTGGTGTTCCCCAAGGCTCAGTATTGGGGCCACTTTTGTTTAATATCTTTATCAACAATCTGGACAAGGGCATTGAGTGCACCCTCAGTACATTTGCAGATGACACCAAGTTGGGTGGGAATGTTGATCTGCTTGAGGGTAGGAAGGCTTTGCAGAGGGATCTGGATAGGCTGGATCGATGGGCCGAGGCCAATTGTATGAGGTTCAACAAGGCTGAGTGCCAGGTCCTGCACTTGGGTCGCAACAACCCCATGCAATGCTACAGGCTTGGGGAAGAGTGGCTGGAAAGCTGCCTGGCGGGACCTGGGGGTGTTGGTTGACAGCTGGCTGAATATGAGCCAGCAGTGAGCTCAGGTGGCCAAGAAGGCCAACAGCATCCTGGCTTGTATCAGAAATAGTGTGGCCAGCAGGAGCAGGGAAGTGACCGTGCCCCTGTACTCGGCACTGGTGAGTCCACGCTTAGAATACTGTGTTCAGTTTTGGGCCCCTCACTGCAAGAAAGACNCTTCTTCACAGAAAGGGTTGTCAAACATTGGAACAGGCTGCCCAGGGAAGTGGTTGAGTCACCGTCCCTGGAGGTATTTAAAAGATGTGTAGATGTGCTTAGGGACGTGGTTTAGTGGTGGACTTGGCAGTGTTAGGTTAATGGTTGGACTCGATGATCTTAAAGGTCCTTTCCAACCTAAATGATTCTATGATTCTATGATTTTTTTCCCTTAAATGAGTCATCTCAGCTTAGCTCACAGCATTAAGGTTTGATTCCACAAAGTACTTAATTGCAAGTGTAACTTTAAACATATGACTAGTGGTACTGTTTCAAAAATAGCCCCATTGCACACGCCCCTCAATTTACAAATGCTGAAAGACCTTGTTGAATCAGCGGCTTCAGCAAAACTGGCAAACCTGCATTGCTCTGGATCATGTTTAGTTGCTTTTTTTCTTTTAAAGCATAGGTCTTCAAAACAAGAAAACCAGTGGGAAAAATCCATTATTCAGCTGACAGTAAGCAGAGGACATAGTGATAATAGTCAAATATACAGTACTGTGAAACCGTGCCTGTTAGTAGATAATTACCCACAAAGATAGAAAAAGACCTATACCTCACCAGGCAAGTAGTCCATTTCTAAACCTATTTTGTTCAAACATACAGCAGCAGCCTTAACTACAGATTGAGTTACCAAACATACAGTAGTGCAATAAAACCACAGCAACTGATCACAATAAAGCTACAATTTTGTCAAAAGATAGTAAAATATTGCTATATAAAAGAATTTTCCAGTACAGTGACACTGAATGAAAAGGGAGTCATGAAGCCTTTGGGATATATATTTTATTTTTGCATTGAATTTGGCTCCTTTCAGAACATAAACAAAGGGTGCACATTGCTGCCTGGCTCTCCCCTACTTCTTCAGGAAAAAAGGTTTCTGTTGATCGCTTTCATGTGCAGTGTATGTGTTCACCTTTTTCATTAAGAAGAGGTTTGTGTTTTGACACAAACACGGCAGAAGAAATTCTCAGGGATCCAGAGGAGGTAGGCTTCAGATAAACCTGTTGTAGGCAGTAAATGAAGAATCTAATTCACTTTAGTGTTGATTATGCTTTTATAGGGCAAATCCTGACCATGCTAAGGGTCAGTGAATGGAGAAGCTGCTCCTGGCCTCCAGAGCCAGAATTCACCCCAGAAATCTGCTGGGAATCCTGCACACCCTTTCCACTTCTGGTGTTAAAATCCTATAGCATCATTTTCAATCGTGGTTAAAATTACCTCTGATTTGGTCCCATGGGACTTGAAGGTGCTCAGCTTTGAGAAATCTGCCCACCCTTTCCATTTGCAGCTGTTGTGGGCAAAATAAGCAACACAAGAGCTTAGAGAAACCCGAGTTTCTCTTTCTTCTTGAACAAATTTGAGCAAAACCTCCTTAGGTCTCCCTTGAAACTGTCAGAAAATGTCCAAAATCAAGCTGTAAATTAAAGAGAAGTATTTCAAGATCACTGGAAGGACTTAAGTGATCAAATCTTGCTGATTGTTGATCAAATCATGCTTGTTGATGGAAGCTTTGCATGTAACTCAGTGGAGAAGGAATTCATCCCACCCCCTTCCCAACTGAATACATTTGCCTTGTGGTGATCTCTCCCTGTGACTACAGAAAGGGAGGGGAGCCACTAGGCAAAGCCGACCTTCAGTGAGATCAATCTTTCTCTTGGACTTCTTTTTAATACTGCTACTCAGATGCTTACACAGGACTTGATATTAAAACGAGCATCTCCCAGGGGCCGGGCCAATTCACCTCTGTTTTGTTGAAAAGATAAGTCATTTTGGGAAAACACAAGCAGAGAGCCTTACAAGTAATTTGTCGGTATATAGCTGCGGTGCTTTGGCAAGACTGTGTAGGGAAAATGGGTTTTGCCATGACCCTGATCCAAAGGCCACTGCTGCCGACTTGCTCAGCACACCGTACCTTTTGTGCCTTGCTCTGTTGGAGTTTTTGGTCTCTATGTCCTCCCATGACCATGAAAATCACTTTAAAATTGAAGAACAAATGCCAAAAATATATAATGCCATAAACTCAACCAAAACCACAATAAAAAAGTAGGCCCCAAACTAATAAGTTGCAAATACAGCTCTGTCTGTGTGGGAGGGACGGATAATTGAGGGCTGAATGAGGATTTTGAACTCGCGACGGATCCTTGTGGTGCTGTTTCTCTTTCAAGGAGCATGTGAGAGGTGCCAGCCTTCCAACGAAACACTAAATATTTAAAAACAACAACCCCACTCATCTGGTGGCTGGGTTTGAAAGAACAAACATCAGTCCATTGTCTGGCTTCTGCCGTCATCTTGTACACACAGAAAGCCAAAGACTCCAAATAACTTTGTGGCCTCAGGCATCAACAATAAACAATGTATATTTGATGCGTTGGCCTAATTTCTGTCCGCTGAATCTGCTGTCTTAAAGCTGTTTCCATGCTTTTTTTTTGTTATGTTCACATCTTTATATGCCCCGTGATCTTTCTTTGTACCTTTCTCAAGTCTTACAGTTTCATGTTTAGGATGATGTTACTGAGGAAGAGGTGACCAAAGTGCTCGTTTACACTAAAAGGCCACTGCAGACTTGCAGAATTTGCAATTCCAGTCTGGTGAACTCCTTACCTGTCGCTACACTTTCTAATTATATTATCAAATTTTGGGGAAAAAGTTCTCAAAGCAGGGGAAAGGAAACATAATTATCCTTGCAGCGGAGACAAAGAATACTTACTGAACGTGGTTTCCAAAGTTTTCTGCCAGACTTCTGCTATGAAAATTATTGTCCAGAAGGGAGGCTGTAAACCTATTTTTGAAGATCAGTATGTTTCAAGGACTATTGTACTTCAGATAATTGCTTTACCCTTTCTCATATGATTTATAAGGTCTTCCAACACTTGTGGTACCAACATTTGTTTGTGACTTTTATTGCTCTCAGAGCAGTCACTGATTCAAATGACAGACCTACTCTTTGGTCTCTGCAAAGCTGTATTTTCAGAGGATTAAATGACCCCTTTTTTCTCTCCATTCCTCTGAGCTCCTCTCCCCAGGGCTTCACTTTGCATCCCAGGCTCAGCACAACCAATGAGTCAACTCTTTGCAGAAGCAAGAGTAATATACAGTCCAAGGAAGCGTTATACATAATGTAGTAATTTAGTAAAGGAAAAAGCTTGTGATGAATGTACAGGAAATATTTCAATGCTGCTCCTCGATGAAGGAGTGATAGGTATAAACTTCTCAGCAATGATGATAAAAAAGCTGTAATGTACAAAGCAAACTGTTGAGTGTGATTTATCATTTCATTTTCAAGCAGTGTTTTATAATAGCGTTACTTTGCCAGTACCAACAGCACTTGCCGCAAGGGCCACAGAGCCTAGGCATTTGCTTCCTCCTCAGATTACACAGGCAACACGTGAGGATAGCTGGCCACACAAAGGGTGCAAGCCACAAAATCTAAAAAGCTTTGAAGGAACTAGCTGAGCCAGTCCACTAAGAAACACTGCTAGGGCTAGACCAGGGTGGTGAAACCTATAGCTAGCAATGGCCCCAGGAAGTAAACCGAAATCCTGTGGGGCAGAGGGGGGAGCTGAACTGAGATGCCGCATAGCCTGGGTGAGGCTGCGGCTCGCCCAGCTGGTGGATGGAGCCACAGCATTTCCACCCAACTGGTTTGATCGGACTGACTCTGAATATACCTATTAATTCAGGATCCCCACGTGCCACAGGGAAGTGAACAAATTTAGCACGTGAACCCAGAAAAGGTCGTGGTCAAGAGATAGTCGTTGCACTGTAGAGCTTGGCCAAGCCTGGACCGAGAGCCTGGGCAGATGTGTGCCAATACAGCTGCGGAAGTAGTTAAACAGTCGTGTTTTAAGGTATGATCGCTCTCCCTCCTACCCCTGCTCTGCTCCTTCCAGCAGACCCTCTGCCACAGATCCTCCCTCTGCAGGGGAGTACATGGAATTATTTTTGGAAGCTCCTCAGGTGCTCCAATGGACAGTCGGAGGTGAGGATGTTAGCAGCTGCAGGAGGGTTGTTCGGACTTGCAACCCAAAGGTACCCTTAAATCCTCTAAATCTGAAAACATTTAAGCACATTCTTCCCACTGAATTTAACAGAATTGCTCTCATGCCTAAATTTAAAGCACTTCAGGATCAGAGTCTTTCTTAGTCTTGCATGAGCTGGCTGTGACAGAGCAAGGCTTTGAACCTCTTTCTTTTGAAATTGAGTTGGGCTGTCTTAACCACAAGACCACAGGTATTTTGTGAGACTGTTCATTAATGTTTGCAGCATGTTTTAAGATCTGAAGATTTGAGAATGCTTTAGAACATACTACAACAGTAGCTTGCTTTCCAGCTTTCTAGAGAAACTGTTGCTAAAGTTAATGGGGTCTTTGATTCCTGATTAGGTTGATTTACTTGGCTGCAGTAACCAATTGTGATACTGCTGCCAATTCTACTTAAAACGTTTAAATACATGACAACTAGTACAAAAAAAAAAAATCAAACCTTCTGCTCAGACTTTAGGTATTATTTTTAAAGATAAGCAAATATTCAAATAATTTATTTCCTATTACTCTTTTCACCTTCCAAAAATTAACTTCTATTTGCAAGTGAAGCTCTAGCAGATAGAGTTAATGCACTTTTCATACATTTCAGAGTCTGCAGATAAATTTAGGCTATTACGAAAAATGGCTGAGTTAAAATACTTGCATATCTAACATCCTTTAAAAAGAAGAAGCAAGAGGAAGACTGCAAAAGAGAGCAAGAAATTCTGTCTTCTTTTTAAGGCCATATAACTTTTCAAAAAGCCTATTTCTAGCTCACCGTTCCACTGCTGCATGCGCACAGAGATCCAGATTCAGCCTGGCTTTAAATCCCTTTGTCTGTGGTTTCCTGACATCTGAAGAGTGAAGTAAGAAGGAGAGGAGGAGTTAGAGTGATTTAGGCAGAACACAGGCTTCTTGAATCAGGGTCTTTAAATACAAGACTATCAGCAAGGACTATCAGCATGCTCTGTGCAGGAATAGCTCTGGTTTTCCATCAGTAAATTCGTGTCTCTTAGACCTTATTTTGAGCAAGTTTCCAGACAAACGTGGGACAGGGTGCATTGGCACCATCTCTGAAGCACAAGAGATGGTCTTCCTTGCTTTGGCCCACATGTGCCCCTTCAGAAGGAGGAGGAGGTTTCCACCATCTGTGTGTGGCTTCAGGGGTGGTGGGGACATCCTGTCTGCTCCGGCGACCCTTCTCTGCACTGCCAGCCATTGCAGCCTCGCTCCCCACGCTTCCTCAGCCCGGAGCAGCTGGTGCTTGAAGGGAGCCAAATGGTACTTCTGCCTCCTTCTCTGCTCTTGCACCAGGGGCTCAGCTGTGCCGTGTCTGCTTCACTTGCCGGGGGTACAGCACCACGCCAAGTGTCAGGCAGGATTGGGTCCGAGTCCGCTTCTGTGTGCCTTTGATAAATGACTGCTGGACAAACATCCGCAGCAGATGGGGCAGACACTGCTCCTGCTAATTTTGCAACATGCTTTCCCTGCTCTACCAGCATAAGGTTCTTTTTGCTAGTGTTAAACTCCCAGCAGTTGATTTCCATTTGGGAGCATCATTCTTCTGTATCCAATCAAACTGACCGAGAGGGTGCATTCAAGACAAATCTTTCTTCTAGTGTGCCATGTGGGAGGGGAAATGAGGACCAGGTAAAATCGTCTCCCTACTTCTGTATACAGAAATGTTGCCATTTGACTTTAAGTTTCTCTTTAAGCATCGATATTGGTGAGTTTTATAATTTTACACAAATCACTTCCATGCTCTGTTTACCAGTGACTCAGATAGCGTCCTAGCCAGGTAAAGGGACCCGAGGTAAGCCAAAATAAATTTATAATCCAATTCATATTAACTATAAAATTTATTTATAATAAATGTATATTTTGCAAAGCAGGTTTGTGAACCTCTTCTAAAACATGCTACCTCAGCACAAGATTGCGGTGGAGGAAATTATTTCTGTGCAGTGATTTGAGACTTACTTAATAAAATCGCCTCATGGATTAAAAATGTAAATATATGGCAATTTAAGGCCTATTTCTGCACTCTTGAATGAAAAAAAATTACTCAGTCAAATTTAGAGAATTTTTCTTTGAGTAAAAACTTCAGGAGAACACCTTTCTGCTTACTGCTTAGCTCAGTTTAGCACAGTATCATCAATGTACATATATACACACGTATATTTACATGTAGACATATACACCTATAGCAGCAGGCAGTGGCAACTTTCACCTAACTAGGAACTTTGTGTAGGTTGTTTTAAACCTGAATGGAAGAAAAAAGGATCCAGTACAGCTCTATCCTTAGGAAATAAGTAGTGCAGGAACCTTGTAATGAAAAAAAAAATCTACAAGCAGTCTGATGGAGTCATTGATATATGTAGGTCTTCCTAACTTAACTTTGATTACTGATAAACCAGCCATAGCCATAACAGTCTTTATACAATACGTGTTGTACTATGGCCAACTGTAGATACACATACAATTAAATGAATTTAGCAAAATCATTAGAACCACTCCGCATCTGTGTCTTCATCTAAGTATTCATTTCTTACTCCTTTATATTTAGAAACATTTCAGGGCTTAGAAATCTTTCCATTAACTGGAGTTAGCAATTTATTTTTGTTTCTGTAGATATTTCAGTTATTTAGAAAGGAAAGAATATACTGGATAAAGAAAAATAGGGTATTTCTCACCGATGCCAGATTATAAACCTTTGAGTGGTGAGGAAACGGAAACACAGAGATTAAATGATTTGGTCCAGGTCACCAAGAGAACTGGTGCAAACGCTGGGGCCGGAATTCATAACTTTCTAATCTTTCCTTTTCTCGGCAACCAGTATTTCATTTAAGGCAAGACTCTTTATATAGTTGGTCTCATCTTAAATGACTATTTTTGTTTTACTGAAAATTTAATTGCTTTATCAAAATCATTCTGAATTCATGAGAATATTACTTCAAATGACAGTACACCTTGGTCAGTCGGTTCTCTTTAGGGCACAGGGAAGGCATGGCCAGGACATTGTTCTTCCAAAGTGACCAAGTCAGGAAGACCCCCAGGCTATCCTCCTTTACCCCATTCAGCTGAAAAAGACTCTCTTTGAATACGCTGTGTTCAAAAACGGACTAGGCAGACCTATTTCTCTCAACAGGCTACACCAAGATCTCAGACACTGTCATGCATAGAAGAGATCCATCACTAACAATTCCAGTATCAAGGGTGAGAAGTAGGATGTTGATTCTTGTGCAACAACAGTTTCCCATTAGTGTGAATTTTTTTAATTACATGCTTACAGAACCAAACCCAGTTCTGAACCTGACTCACTCTGACTCAGTTAAATTTACCTGTTGCAATTTCCAAATGAACTTGAAATACTCACCGACATTACCGGGAAGCTTTAAATTCTAGTTAGGTAGGGTAAAATTCTCTTGCTATTATGCAAAAAGTCCTACTGACTTCTGTGGGCTGTGTCTGTTGAGTAAGGTAATCCTTGGAAAGTCATATGTAAATCCTAATTTTTTTGTAGTGACAGCAGTAGTAATGGACAACCCTTCCACTCAAAGATACAGATTGCAATATGCTGACCCCTCTAAAAAATTTGATTCAGTAAGAACAATAACTTTTTGTGGCCCTGAACAGAAAACACATTTTTAAACTTGGTATGCGACCTTTGGCTAAACACTTGTTTATTCACCCCTCTAGAGCTAAGTAACAGCCATTAGCTCTCTTTGAGAAAGGGGCTTAAGGCTCAAGCATGCATCCCTGCAGGCAGGGAGCTCTGCAGCTGTGCAGAGCTGCTGCTGTCTGTGCAAACCTGTGCTACCCGAAGGGACCTGCTGCGTAGCTCTGGTAGCTGGTAGTAAGTCTGGTAATAGGCAGACTGTGATGCAGCGGTCAGGGGACACGAGCAGCTGCGTATACAGCCATGTGATGTAAAGTGATAACCTGGTCCAAACTCACTGAACTGTTGAATGAATTTTGTTGTGTTCTCTCTGTACCAGCATGTTTTTGTGCTAGATCAACCATTGTCTGTCCCCCTGCTGCCAGCTTAAAATTTGAATACAATCCTTGTACACTTTGACTACTTTGTCAGAAATGTGATCATCTACCTACCACACATGACTCAAATCCAAGCTGGTGACCTGGGAGCGCACAGATTTGGTATTGAAAACTATGGCCTAAGAGGCGAGGTCAGTCAGACCGTGTTTAGATAAAATGGTAAATCCAGTGTTAAGCCAGACTAGAGACAACACAGCTGCTGAAGTGATGCTAAGCCTTTCCAATGATTCAAATACACAGGTTTTTTTTGAAAGGATACCTTTTTCCCAGCAGATTGTCTGTTATAAGTAATCACCTGCCCTCCTTCTGCTAACCAGCTGCCAGGATAGAAACCTGAAGGTGACAAACACTGTGTAGCTTCCTCTGCCAACTTGACAGGGGTGTGGCTGGGGGTTTATGACTCTTTTGTAAGTCTTTGCTGCGGGGTGATAGGAGAGTGCATGGTGCTGCGTCCATGACTGTGGAACCATGATCCTGGTCCACGCTGAGCTGTGTGTTGCCAGACTGCCCCTGCAAACTAACCTGACATCCCTTTGAAAACCGGGTCTGCAAGCGGAAATAAAAAGAAAGAAAACAAAGAAAGCGGGGAATCAGCAAACAATTGGTCTGAATGTCCTTCTTCAATCAAATCACTTTTATCACTGGAAAATCATAACAAATGAAAAAATGTGCGCTTCTGGAGAGCTGGTAGTTTGGTCCTTGCCACAGCATCGAACTCCGCGCAAGGCTGCAAGCAGGGAAAGGGAACTCACGTCTTTCCTAGTACTCCATACTGGCACAAAACTTATAAACTAACCCACAGAGCATCTGAAGACCTGCAAAGGGGCAGTGTTATTTTTTGGTTTGGCATTACTGGAAATCAGACAAAGCTGGTCTTTTTAATTTCTTTTGGCAATGAGTATTTTTTGAACAAAAATACCTTATTCTACAAAGAGAACTTCTAATTGCATCATGCCAATTGACTACTAGTTAATGCCGTCTCAAAGATGAGATTGAGATGATGCAATCACGAGAAAAATCAACTCAAAAGAACAGTTGCAATCTGGGCTTGGAAAGAGTAGCACAGGTAAGCAACTCAGCTGTGAATCTCTTTGAGAAACTGGAGACATGCTGCCTTCCCCTGTCAGCCCCATTTCATTTGTCCAGAGCAGGCTGTAAAGCAGCTGGTGTTGGGGGACATACTGTAATAAAAGAAGACGGTCACTGCAATATCGTCCTGCTTTAAAAAAAAAAATAGATTTGTCATTTTGCAAATTACAAAAAATACTATCAATGAATAATGGATTTATCAGATTGGCAATCTGCTAGCAAATGACCAGATCTGCATGCCTTACTCACAAGATATGGTGCTCATCCTAGCCAAACCAGGCACAGGGACTGGCCCAAGACATGTGACAGAGAAGGATGACAGCAGATGAATGCTCCAAACACCAACAGCGAGAGACATTTGCTTTCCTGCCTGCAACCTTGGGAAGCATCTGTGTAGTTAAGACAGAAGCACTGTTACATTAACCCTTGTGAAACCATTAGCAGGGCACAAAGCAAGGCCCATCTGTTTACTCAGGCCTCTGCGAGGGCAGACAGCTGCTGTTTTGTTGCTCTTTAAGTGTGAATGACACACGATGCAATGGGGAATCGAGAAACTTTTGGTTGTTGCACCAATGTTACAGCTGTGGTGAACTGCATTTTAATCTTTAAAATAGGCAGAGAGGGTAGCTGACAGGCTTAATATTTCACAAACTAAAAAGCAAATAAATACATTAGCTATAATGAATTGACCTTATAATCAAGAACTAAAAATACACCTTCAACCACCATGTAACAAAAAGAATTAACATATTACTAGTTTTTAGGTATGCATGCAAAAAGACCATTTTTTTTTACTACTACTTCCCAAAACTAGAACTTGTGAAGCACCACTTCTTGACCCCGGGACAGGGGTCTGCAGCAGTGCCTGCTCTCGCCCGCCTGCAGGGAGGCAGCTGTTTGTGCTGCGGTGGGAAATCTGGGCACTGCACAGCTGGGTGCTGCTCAGCCGCACAGAGAACTGACAGCCCCTGTCCCAAGGAGCCTACATTTCAAGTACATGCCTAGGGATAACAGATGGATGGAGATGGGAGCTGATGAAAACAGTGGGATACTGGACAGTCTGAAATCCCACCTGCTTACCCACTCTCTAATATTGCCAAGTTAAAATTTCACAGTCTTACTGTCACAGCAGAGTTCATTCTGCTCTTTCTCACTGAGGAAGAGGAGCAGCGAGACCTTCATGCATGTTACAAAAGGGCTTTGCGCTGGAATTCGTTGCTGAGCCAGATCCCCTAAGTGATGTATGAGATAAAAATACCCAGTTTCTCCACGTCTCCTTGTTGCTTTGCTAAAGGAAAAGTGGTTGTAAGTTTAGTTACATGTTCGGTAGCAAGGAACGGTGGAGGTCAGTATGCGAGGCACACAGTTTTGGAGGTGAGTCCTTAAACCTCTGAGTAGAGGCTGAGACTCACTAGGGGCTTACTTGGGCTTCAGGAGGTGGCCAGGACACAGCGACACATTTCTTCAGAGAAAAGCGGGCCTGAGGCACACCGCATGGCTTAATGTAGCTCCCAAGCGAGAGCAGCAAAACAGAAGTAATCTGTTATGGTGAAACGGCCTCCACACCCAAGGACTCTTTTAAGCGCAGGATTCAGAAATAAAAAACCCAAATGCCAATACCGGGAAAAGCACGGTTGAAGGCAGTCTGCAGTTGCTGCTAAAATTGCCACAGGGCTGTGCCTCACACAGAGCCGCCACTGAAGCGGGGTGAAGAGCCCGGCCACCACTCCACCCCGTGGGCAGGCTGCCACTCCCGGGGCAGGATGCCGGGCGGCTCCCAAATCGTCGCCTCCCTGCCGGCCAGGCCACCCCCGTGCACACTGCGGTGAGGGGAAACGTCCCGTACGTCCACCGCCCCTTCCCCTTCCTCACTGTGGTGTCACCAGACACAGCCGCCTTGGCGGTGGGCCTCCCCTCCCTTGTGTACAGGGAAATATCTTGAGCCTCCAAAATATGTTCGTTTAAAAAAAAAAAAAAAATCGCATTAATCACTGAGTACAAATTAAGCAATGTTAATATGACAGCAGGGGTGATGCGCTAGTAGTGAGTCCTGTTTCTAGTACTAATTACTGTTTCTGTTCACCTGCTCTCTGCCTGGATTCTCTAAACTTTCCAGGCTGGTCTTCACACCTAGGAGAGCTAAAACTGCACCTTGCTTTAAAGAAAAGCGAGATTTGTGTCACCGCATGGTCCCAAGAGCGACGGCTTTCAGCCATGACACACTTGAGGAGTCTCGTAGCACGGTCTTAGCTACCGTGCTGCTTCGGAGCGTCCTTTCTGCGCAGATTTATACCCAACGAAGCGAAAGCTGGACGTGGCTTATAGACAGTAATGAAATTTAAAGTGTGAGGCGAAGCGTCAGGTAATTTAATGGTTTTGGGACTTTCTTACTCTACGGGCTACCAAGCCTGGCAGGCAGAGTCTGAAAGGTAACCAGAGTCTAAAAGCATTGTCCCCAGACGCCGCCTTCTCTCCTTCCCGGGAGAAGCCGCAGGGATCCCAGGAAGTTTCTCCTCAGCACTCTTCCAAGCACAGGGCCGGGCCGAGCGCAGCCGTTACGGCCGGTTCCGCCCCGCAGCCATCGCTG